>JAREIK010000801.1:10382390-10747390 GCA_029783825.1 Sapria himalayana | reverse complement strand
TCTCCGGAGACGCTGGAGAATTTGTAGAACCGATGCGAGCGTCTGGTTCCTTATCAACGACCGGCGACGGTACCTTACGAAAGCGTTTTACCTCGATTTTCTTCCCATCTTCAACACATCTCAAATTAATCTCGCCACGTTCATTTTCAATGACTTTTTCATCATGACCGGCCATCGTCACCGTTTCGACGATAGGAGAGGATCCATTGGAGGACTGCAACTGTTTTGATGTTCCAAGTAACAGGAGTGTGGGACTGGTCGATGATGGGCACGCAAAGTAGTTCATCATGTAATTCGGCATTACCATTTCCTTCTCGCAGTCATCCTCGACGTCTGATTCATTGTCTTCTTCAACCGAGCGACGAACAGGAAGTATGATTTCCCAGTCTTGCAGATTCATGTCATCGTTTTGTGTTGAACTCCCACCAACACCCTGATTTTCAAAAGGAGGATACTTCAAGTGGTTTTGCCTTGGAGATAACAACAGTTAATTGCGGATAAGTGCTTTAGGGGGTCCATGTGACATTTGGATCGTACAGATGACTTCGACGTGTAAAAGTATTTATAGTGGACGGTGGACCCAAATGAGAATCAAAGCATAAGTGCCCCGCAACACACTCAGTTATGCCGTGCGTATGCCGTAAATCATGAAGAATGGCTAGGGCCGGGGGAGGCCCCCAAAATGAATCAGGCCCCAAATTAGACCATGCCTAGCCCATCGGGCCCAATTTATCAATTGTTTATAAAAAAAGTATTAAAAATAATTTTTAATAAAAAATGCTACATTAATAAAAATAGATAGAAAATATATATATATAATTCCTCCAACATTTTAATATTTAAAAAAATGGTATTAAAATGTAAAATATTTACAAGAAATTAAAAATTCAAATTTGCATGTTCCCCAACACTTTAGTAGACAAAAAATTAAAAAAAAAAATCTTTAATTCATTCAACAAAAGTAAATCAACTAATTACTACTTGAATTTCTAATTAGAGGGGCCAAATGGATCGTACCGGATCATTTCTGTTGAAACTTAACAAGTGGTCGGTGTACGTCGTCTGTCAATTGCAATCAGACACGTAAGCAAGATCTTGCTTACGTAGTTAGATTTAAAAAAAAAATAACTTGCCCATTCGAATGGTCACCCTGTAGGGTCTAACTCATGACCCATAGGTCATAGCTGATCCCAGGCCCTCGAGCCGATGGACTATACCAGTGGGCCATGCACACGGGGTCATGCCTTGTCCACCACAAGGCACGGCTCATGCTGGCCCAACACGGCATGAACCATGCAATGGGCCAGCCCTGGATCAGGCACGATCATTGACCATGCCGTGTCTGGCCATGCATGGTTAGACAATGCCTTGCTGCAATGTGCCGTGCTGCAGCATTCCGTGCCACGGAGTGCTTGGGTCGCCCGGCCCAGTTGACACCTCTATTTCTAACTCATAACATATGTATTTCTGATTTTGTGTATGTAAATATTTAAAAACAAATATATATATATATATATATATTTATTTATTTATTTATTTACTTATTTATGTATATGTATTTATTTATATATGTCGAAATATTTATATAGGTATATATTTACTTATTTATTTGTGTGTGTGTGTGTGTGTGTGTGCTTATATAATTATATATATTATATTTAGATATTTATATATGTTTAGATATTTGAGTGTGCTTAGATATTTAAATATATTTTGGCACTTATATATATTTAGATATTTTATATATGTTTGGATATTTACATAAGTTTCGACATTTGTATGTGTTTCTACATTTATATATGTTTTGATATTTATATGTGTATAGATATTTATTTCTATGTATACATACATACATACATATATATATATATTCTACTTCTCGAACGAGTTTTGGATTGTTGAAGTTGCATTCAACATTCACTAGGCCGTGGGTTTGAACCATGAAGTCTCCTATTATATTGCATTTATATATGTTTTTTAACTCCACTGACATGTCAATGTGGACACAAAATAGGGCTTTTTATTTTCAGTGCATCAAAATGCAAATATTTTGCGTTTATGCATTTTTAAATATTAAAATTTTAGTTATTTTTTAATAATATTTTCTAACCGATCCACCTAAACATAAAAATTCCATAAAAATATTCATATCAAGATTTTATTGATTGAATATATTATTAATTTAATAATATATTATTTCTAGTGTGTGTGTGTGTGTGTGTGTGTGTGTGTGTGTGTGTGTGCGCGTGTGTGTGTGTGCATGCGTGCGTGTCTGTGTGTGTGTGTGTGCGTGAGTGTGCGTGTGTGTGTGCGTGAGTGTGCGTGTGGGCGTGTGTGTGTGTGTGTGCGTGTATCTGCATGCGTGTGTGCGTGCGTGCGCATGTGCATGAGTGTGTGTGTGCGTGTGTGCGTGTGTGCGTGTGTGTGCGTGTGTGCGTGTGTGCTTGCGTGCTCGTGTGCGTGTGTGCTTGCGTGCTCGTGTGCGTGCGTGCGTGCGGGTGTGTGCGTGCACGCGTGTGTGTGTGTGTGCGTGTGTGCGTGCGTGTGTGTGCGTGCGCGCGTGTGCGTGCGCGCGTGTGCGTGTGTGCGTGTGTGTTTGTGCGTGCGTGTGTGCGTGCGTGCGTGTGTGTTTTCGCGCACGCACGCACGTGCTGCTGTGCGTGTGTTATTAATTCAAAAAATATATATGCTAAAGAGAGTCTGCCTGTGAGTTCATATGATGGGCCATGGGCCTAAGATTTAACAAGACCTCGACCCAGCCCATTGGACACACTTAAAGATGCCAAAGATTCAAAATAAAAATATATAATTCATTTGGTTTTTTCAGGAAAATTATATTTGTGTACCTCAACTCAAAAATAGATTTATGTTTAGGGATCCAAAAAAATTAAGTTCCAGTTTGGGTACACCAAAATAAAAAATGATTGTATTTTGATATACTTAAAAATATTTATATAAAAATACTTGATATAAATACTTTGTGTGTGTGTGTGTGTGTGTGTGTGTGTGATTATTTATATGTGAAATATAAAAATAATAACATAAAAATATTTTTTTTTGAATGTGGGGTCATGTTTGTTTAAATGTTAACACATCAAGGCATGAGCATTTTTATATTGATATTTTATTAGTGTACTAAAATATAATTATTTTTATTTTTAATACACAAAATTGAAATATATTTAATAGATTTTCTATAACTTACAGTGAAGGAAATCAATGAGACAAAAGTATTTTTGAAATTATGACTAGGTAACAGCCTCATACTTGAAACACCATTGCAATGGATTATGTGGGATCAAATGCAGTTGGTTGCTTGTTGTCTTTTCCATGCAGTGAAAAAAAAATAAAGTGACTTGGATCTTTTTGGATTGCACAAAGTAGACAAGCAGTCAAAGAAGTAGACTAGTGAAAAAAACAAGGAGATGTATACTATCAAGTGAGAGACATGGTATTAGAAAAAGGTTTCACTTGGTGTGGTGACACAAAAGGATCCACATGTAACTGGTGTGAAGGTATGAGAGGTCTTTTTTGTATTTTCAAAAGTATTGATAATATCTCATATCAACTGTATTTATCTCAAAAACTTTTTAATAACAATAAATATGATCTGACATGAGGTGAGTCATACTAAGTACCAATAAAAATGATAGTCTCATATTAATAGATCATAAAAAGCTATTTTAGGGGAACAAATTGTAAGATAGAATATCACATCTCGAGACAAGAATACTCAGTGAAATGAAATGTCATGACCTGATGAAATTTCCAAAAATATCAGAATTTGAGACTATTCTATCTGTACTTCTAGAATGATCGAGAAGAGTAAAATATTTCAGATTATTCCAAATATTTCCAATATAATTCAAGAAGGTTCAAGAGACTTGAAAATCCCCTTCAATTCTAGAATATTATAGGAATTCTATTGTAATAAGATTATGACAAGTAACATAATCTTGACCCTTGATGAATGGGAGCCCTCCACATAGTTGTACTCTCTAAAAGTTTTGAGTTTCATTTATAATATATTTTCTATTCTAACTATTTGTTTATCTTACTAAGTTCTTGTGTGAGATCTTGTGAGTGTGTAACTCTTGTGAGAGATAAGAGTATGCTGACTTAGCCAATTGGAGAAGAGAATTTCCTAGCCTAAACCCACGTGCATAGCACTAAAGCATGTGACCCATGATAAATGCACATTCTTGATTTATGCACAAAGGGGTTCTCAAATTTAAAAGTTGTTTTCATTTGTTATATCTTCAGATTATTTATCATGGAAAACATAAAGATCTAAATCATCTTATATGAACACGTAGATCATAATATAATTTAATATCATTATTTTAGTGTTGAGAGCTCATGTCATAGTGTAAGGGTGAGTGACTTCGTCCAAGGGTAGTAGGTTTGGGTTCGAAACTCAACAGATACAACATATTTGATTTTTGAGAGTAAGATTATTCAGATATTAACATCTCTTAGATCTCATGTTAAGAAGGAGCCTTATGCACGTGGTAGAAGTTTGTATTATTTTAGCATTGTAAAATCAGAAAAAAAAAAGAAAAATAGCTCATAAAAATGGAAAAAAAAAAAATTATGGTGCACATATATATTTTATGAGCTTGAAATAAATATCATCAACAGCATATACATATAATCAAAATAAAAAAACTTATTATTAATTCTATTTTAATAGAAAATAATATGAAAAGCATAGACTCCAAACTAATTATAAAGTTGTTTCATAAACATAGTGATAGTGGAGATGAAATAATAAAAAAATAAATAAATCTTTGCCTTGTATCTCTGTAGAACAAATGTATTCAGTATTTTCAATTTCAAAAGATAATGCTATAGAATTATATAAAGTATCAAGAAACAATAAGTTGGTGAGTTTTTCTTAGAAAAAGGTTATCGAATTAGACAAGAAGATAAAATTGAAGTTTGGGGACACTAGTAGTGTTAATAACCAACCTTGGATCGACCTAAAGTTCTAAGAAACAAAACAAGAAAATATATATTTTTAAAATGTATTCACAAATCAAACAAATCCAACTCGAAATAAATAACAAGTGTGATTGAATGCATTGATTGATTGTATTTAATTTCTTTTATGACATGAGTTTGTACTCCAAAGTGGTGATAATTTAGAAAGTCCGTGAAAAAAAGATAATATTTTTGAGCATTTTTGTTTTTGAGCATTTTTTTGAGATGTTCATTATGGTGATATAAATCTTATTTCTTCATATCAATCACCTTGAAATTTTCAAACAAATTGTAAGTAGTATTTCATTTTTTTTTTTTTTGGAGTTATAATTGATGAATCTTATTGCTTCAGAATGAATAACAAAATGATTAATGCAATGTAAGTTGAGTAAAAAGTATTCACTTTGAAGCTTGAGAATGTTGCCTGAATGACAATCCTCCCAATTAATGATATAATTGATGATTTATCTTCTTGATATGGAATGAATTTTTTAATAGGTGGATGATATTATGATGAAGCTAATAATAAACAAGGAGTTCCCACACCAACGGTACTATAGTTCGGATGGTCAAGATGTTGGATATGTTCCTCTCTAGAGGTTGTGAGTTACGAATTTGATCCTCGCCCTCTCTACCTACTCTATACCACTAGGACAAGGTTACTGTGTCATTCCTAGAAGAACTAGTGGACTAGTTGAGGTGCCAATCAAGTTTAGCAAACTATCAGATATTCAAGTTGTTCCATTTCTTAATGATGCCTCCAAAATCTCGATTAATTCATTCATCAACTTCAACTTTTTGAGAAGGGAATAAGATTGTGAGTTTTTTTTTTTTTTTTTTGGAAGAAACACAACAATAATTCTCCCAATATAGACAACTGATTTATAGCATGAGGATTATCATGACATAAACTTCAAGAAGTTACAAATTTGCATAACTTTTACCTTATGTTGTTTTATTCTATTATTGATATTCAATTTCAAGATAAATGATTGTGTTATTGATATAAATACTTAGTTTCCCCATTTTACATTTTTGTGTGTCCAAATGAGCTCTTTCTCTGCTATTGATGAGCAATATTGGGTTTGTATTGCAACCTTTTATCAAAAAGACTTATAATCTTTTATAGATATTGATGAATTTGATATAATATCATTTTTTTATCCATGGTTTATTATTGACTATGGGGAAAAAGTAGTAATTAATCATTATTACTATGTCATGATCACTGTCACTCAATTACTTATTATTCAAGTAAATTGTGACATAATCATTAAATACAAAGGAAAATCAATTTTTAACCAAACTAGAAATAGAAATCATGTTTCTTCAAATTAAATGTACATAAAGATAATCTTTCAAAAATAAAGTAGTATCTCTCTCAAACTTAAGGAAGCATTCTTCCATTGTAATAGCCACTACCTTTCTAGTATTTCTCATGTGAATATCGATCTCACCATCACTTAGTTATTTGGTTTCCTGAAACTACTACAAAGAATTACAAATATAATTTATGGTGCACATATCTATACATCAAGTATCCATAGATACCACTAATAAATATGTTTCAACTTCTAGTAATTGAGATATATCTTTATTATTCATATTGTTGAGATAAATCAGATATTATTTCTTTCAGTATCCTAATTGCTTGCAAAGAAAACATCTTTCCTTTGGCATTTTCACCCCCACTTGACTTAGGACCTATCTATGGAACATAAGTATTTTTTTTTGAAATTTCTTACTCTTCCTATCTTTTGGTTTAGAATAAGTATTTTCAATCACAAATACTTCAAATGACTTCCTAAAAATACTTTTAGTAAATATCAATTCTATAAGCAATTATGATTAAATCCAATCAAATTTATTCATGTTATTGTTTTGGCAAATTGGTTTATAAAATTTTATTTATGATTGGAGAATAATAGCAAACTGAGAATTGGATTTCTATCTAGTAGAATGAGTATGCTTTCTAGATATTTTTTTGAGATTAGATATCACATCATAGGTAATAATCATAGATTGATACTGATGTTGAAGTATATTTGACATAGAAGCCAAAATATAATGCCTCAATATCTCTTCATCCTTTAGTCATTTTTCATAAGGCTTGGCTTCCTTATTGATTTTCTCTTCATGAGGTTTATCTAGTCATTGATCTGTGAGTACAAATTTGTAGTTTTCAATAATTAGGACAATATCAAAGTTTCTTTGTCAACTTATGTAATTGGTCAGATCGAGTTAATTCTCTTTGGGAATGGTGATGAGTGGGTTGAGACATTTTTCTAGAATACTTGAAAATTTATAATGAACTTATTAAGCTGAATTCTATAACAAGAATGGGTTCCCTTCACCTATTCTTGAATGAATTTATCATCAGTCTGATACTCAATGAATAGTATGTCTTGATGGAAGGATGTCTACTATTCATTAAGTGTTCTTAATTTTATTATCCATGCAATAGGCCATGTCAGACAAGATTAAGCTGATGATTTATTCATAGCTAAGTATAAATTATTACCTAATTCTAAACTCATTGATCCTTGAATGAAACCTTCAAATGGAGAAGTGATTCATTTAAATAATTTATAGAATTACCTTATGGTAGTTTGTTCTAAGTGTACTTGCAAGCTAGTTAGCCCGACGGGGAAAAGTTAACAAGACTAACATGCTAACTGACTTGCATAATCTTCAAACTAGTTATGGAGACCATGGGATTCATTCTTTATGAAGTCGCTCACTCACTTAGATATTTTAAAATTAAAAGTTTTATTTTCTCTTATCTAAAATAAATTAGGAATTTATATTTGTAAATATTATGATTTTGTGAAATGTGTATATTTGAAGGTTATGTGAACTGACTATTTTTGGCACATAACTATCACACAAGTTTTCATACTTATATACACACTTAAATAATCATTGATTAAATCCATCACATACGCAACGACATGCCATTACATATACATACATATATTCATGTGATGACTTTGTCATCATATTCATACGTTCCTTATTTATGTGACATGTATATTATCACATAATTTCTATGTTCAATAGCCCAATTTTTTTAATTTAGTTTTATTATTAAAGTTGTAGGGACGATAACTAACAAAATAAAAAATGGGACAACAAAAAACAAAAACTATTTCTATTGAAATCCCATCTCTTCAAGGCACCACCACGAGCTACACCATGGATCGTTCACCACCACAAGCTCCTTCATGACTACATTCAGCCACCATGAGCTTCTCCACAACTATGTCCAGCCACTATGAGCTCCAGCACAGACCCCTCACCACTACAAGCTCTTACATGGATATGTTTGGCATTCATGAGCTCCAACACAGATTCTTCACCACTACAAGCTCTTTCATGGATACATCTAGCCACTATGAACTACTCTATGGCTACATCTACCCACCACAAGTTCCAGCACAGATGCCTCACCACTACAAGTTCTTCCATGACTGCCTCCAACCACTACGAACTCCACCATAGATGGCTCTTGTTCATTTCAAAATGCTTAAACTTAAAGAAAATTACATCCCCGTGTAATTAAACAATCACACAATTAAATGCAAAATTAGAACTCAAAAAATGAATAAGCATTATCAAAAATTTAAATCAATCCATATGCATCAAAATGCATCCAAACAAATAAGAAAAAAACTTTAAAAAATTGGGCAAGAGATATCAATTCTTATATTTTAGAATGTCTCTGTAAATATTAAGGATATTTATCTATACCTATGCATATTAGAACCCGATAGTTCCATATGCGATGTATCAAATTCTTTCTGATGCCATTTGATAAAACTTTAGGATTCAGATGTATCACATATGAAAAATTTACTACCATTTTAAATTTATATTCTTACATGAGCATGAGGAGAGTTTATTTTAAGACATATCATACCTTAAACGGAGTGACCAAGAGCTTCTACCATATGTCCTTTCCCCATTTCCATTAGGAAGAAGATGATCCTATAGTGGAGTAGCATCATCCATGTCATAATGATATAATTACAATAAAAAAACAAAAACTTATCACATTAGTTTATAAACATTATTTAAGAACATGACATTGTGTATTTCTTTGAATTATAAAATATAATATTAAAAAATTATATATATATATATATAATCATGATTATTTATATATATATCAATTAATTTTATGTAATAATAAAATCAAACAATTCAATTCTAATCAAATTAATCATTCTGATTATATACACATATATATTCTAAAAGAAATAAGCAAAATCTTTAAGATATTTTTATGGTACTAGATAAGGCTACTAAAGAGATACTGACCTAAATAAGATCTTGGGCTCCTAATATAAATTATATTATGCTATAATTTATCTTAATTATAATTCATGTCGATATAGAATTATAATTAAATTTACTCACTTATTCAAAATAATTCGTGTCTTTTGTTATTAATATTTATTAAACTCCTCATATTAAGAATATAGATACTCATTAATTGAATTAAAATAATTGATAATCTAATTCAATCAATCTCTAATTATTTTCTTGATACTTTTCACCTGAATTATTTGAAATGTCAGATCAAAATTCAACATAGGGTTTAGTAATATTAAAACTTATAAGTTTTCTCAAGGGGACATCATCAATCCTTCTAACAGGATATGAATTCTATTAGTAATTAATATTCACTGTATACTTGGCAAAGTTAAGATAGATCTACTATTAATTTATAGAGTTCATAATTTATCTAATTCATAGAGTTCATAAATCTATTTCTAGACCATATTCTTTATGTTTCATAACTATTAATAAGTGTGCATAAATATTAATTACTTCAAGGATAAGAGAGACAATATTTATAATAATAATAATAATAGTGTATTTTATTTTACATATCAATATAAAATAATCTCACCATGGTGGTCTAGTTCAATACATATAAGCTATGTTGCACGGACACGGATACGGACACGGAGATACAACACGGCAGGATACGGGGACACGACAAATTCTAAAAAACTAGGATACGGATACGACTAGGATACGTCATGATAAAAAAAATAAAATTAAAAATAAAAATTATTAATTATAAATATTAGGTATTTTAAAATAATTTAAAATTCTGTATTTTAAAATAATGTAAAAAAAATTTAAACCCTCTAACACCCCACCACCCTCCCTTTATAGTTTTGATTTTGGAACTCTCCCCCCTCCCGATACAGATTCCAAAACCCCCCTTCCCTTTATAGAATTAGGATACCTTAGGTATTGTCGGCGTCTCGGCTGTGTGCTCCTCCCCTCCCCGTTTGACACAATGACAATTAACAACTATTTCTCGCAATCGGCTTGTCGTCAACTCCCTGTCGGCGGTGTGCTTCTCAATTTGTTGGAGATGTAGGAGTAATAGTTAATATATAGTGTATTTCCTACGCGTTAGAATCGTAAAACGCGTCAGTTGGTAAACGACGCGTCTGTAGGTAAACGTCGCGTCTGTTGTTAACGACGACTGTTTTCGAACAACGCATTGGATATGTCTCTGACGCGTATCCGATACGCCACGTGGCGTATCGGACACGTACCCGACCCGTGTCCGATCCGTGTCGCCGTGTCCTCGTGTCCGACACGCGGACACGGCGACACGGCAGTTCCTAGGCGTATCCGTGCAACATAGCATATAAGTATACTAGCACTAGAAGTTATAAATTTACTATTCTTCGTAGTCAAGATAGACATACTAAAATCTAATGTTATAATCTTACTGATTGATTATTTAGTTCTATCTAGATTGTGAATAATTAACTTATATTTTACAAGAACTGATAATTTGATCATTCGTTCATAAGTTAAACTCTACCCATCAAATTATCAATAATGAAGAATAAATGACATTAGTTTCTATAAATTTAGCTCATTGCAAATTCATTCATTAAAACAAGAAAATGATGCAAATCAATTAAAAGATAAATGCTCAAAATGATGCAAACCAATTAGAAAAACTTTACAACTTTAAATGGTCAAAATGCCCATTACTAACTTGTAAAAAAAATAGGTGGAAAATGATGTGATATTTGTAACACCCTAGTGATAATTCAAAGTAACCTAGATGAACATTTTTTTAAAAACAAGTTCATCAAATAATAAATTAGTAAATAAGCAATTAAGATAGATATGTATTATTGTGTTATTTAATTATATTTTAAATAAAAAAATTTAAAATTTAAAATACTAATAGTTTGATATAAAATTTAATGAAAAAAAAAAATCAAGTACTATTAATATAATGGTAATTAATGAAATATGGATTAAGATGAACATTTCTTCGGCAATTTTTATGTAATTATAATTTTCAAAATAAAAATAAAAACTATCGCATGAAATATTAATGAAAAGCCACTTATTGAATCCTAAAATGTTGATGTTGTTTTAAGATTAATGTTAACTAGTAAATACTCGTGTACATTCAAGATTGAGCATTATAGATTTTTCCTATAACAAGGTGGGGAACATTCCAAAATTAAAATAAGAAAAAAATCATATGAGAAAATAAGTTATTGTTACAGTTTATTCCTAAATGTTGGAGTCACCAAAAGAATAAGTTTTTATGGTATTCATAGTATACATGACCATAAAAGCACTCTTGGTAAAATTTGTGGATTGTTTTTGACTTTATCCAACTTGGGGGGTGCTATGTGATTTTTTATAATATACACCAATGTGGAATGTTGCAGCCTTTTCCCACCATTCAAAAATCTTCATCTACAACACTTTATAATATCTTCATATAGGTCATATAATCTTTGTATTTTAGTAGCTTTAGCCAAGTGTTCTAGTTTTAATAACAAATATTCAAAAAAATCTAAACAATAAACACTCTATAATATGCTACAACCTATATCAAACATAATGGCACAAGTAACATTTGTTCAAGACATCTTGTGCACTTGCTCAAAGCATTACACTCTGATCATTCCTTCCATGTTGAACTATACTAGAAAATGCAAGAGCAACTTTGCACCAAGTAATCACATGAAAATGCCATTGCACACCAAACTGACATGACACAAAAACCCACCATCAATATAATAAATATAACACGAGTAGACATTGCACACCAAACAGCCACATCAGAAAACCCACAATAGGAAAATATGACATAACAAAGAGTTTAACACCCAAAGTGTCTACTAATATTATTAATTTCTACTAATTGAATCTGCTATATAACAACAAAACATAAAACCTAACATGTGCAAACCACCATGACACATCGCGGATAACATATGCATTACAAAGACCAAAGAAAAAGCAAGTATTTTTAAACACATTCAAATAGTTTAGCAAATAAAAAACTTGATCACGAAAAGAAACCTATAACACATAATTTTTACTCGAGCCATTGAATTGCTACAAGTGGATTGATCGTGTCATGTCCCATGGCACCATGAATAATAAATGACTATCCTATGGCTTTATTGTGACTTAATGCATTTATGTCAAGTTTTACCACATTGACACTTGATTGTAAAAGGTTTCAAAGAAGATATTGAAGGACATACATCATGATGGACACTCCTACACCATCATTAATTTTGGGCATGTCATGTGTTGGTAGTGGACAAAAAGACTCTGGATGAAGATAATCTTGAGGAGACAATATATAATATGGTTACACATAATCTCTAGGTCTTGTGAAATTGAGAAAATCATTTTACAAACATGCATACATGGCAATTATCATATCTATCATTCCTCATGTCTACCATCACTTAAAAATTCTACCCAAATAAGGTGTTATTGTCATGCATGAGGATTTCATAATGTTTATCATTAAGTTTTGTTTTAGTTTGAAAACATTTCCAATATATATGATTGCTAAGTATATTTCCAACATAATTTTTAACAAAATTCTTTATTTGAATATGCTTAGAATTATTTTAAAGACAAATTTTCTATAATCTCAATTTTTAGTAGGCATGTCAAGAGTAGAATTATTTTGTATGAAAATATTCATTTTGTGTATGCATTCAAGAAACTCTTGTAAATCACAAAGTTTTTTTAACTTTTTTTTATGGTTTATTGTATTTATTTTTTGTCATCATAATATTATGTTCTGTGTATTTTTCTAACATTTTAAAAACTTTCCTAGAAACATTATAATTGATCCACCATCTATGTTATAGTTTTTTTTCAAACTCTTCACTAGTAAATTAATGGAAATTACAATATATCCTGCTAAAATAATTTGGTCACTAATGGCCACGCATTCAAGTTTTAATCTTGAGAAAAATAATATTTATTTTTCAAGTTTTATTCTACCTCTTGAAACTACTTAGGAAACTTATTTTTTGATTTATTTAGAAATGCTAAGATATGATAATAAATGTAATGATTCAAGCAATTGCATTGCATATTCTCTCTAATTTTAATAAAGACAAGATTTAAGTTTGTAACATATGATATTAATTTATATGAAAAATATGAAAGTAATCACTGGTCCTTGCAATACTATAGTTAAGATTCTATTATTTTATAATTATTCAAATTAGAATATTGTTCCATGTTATACTTTTATAATGACAAAGTTTCCCATGCTTTTTCTACTTTATTGCTACATTTTTTTTTGGAAAATATCAATATTTATTTTCTATAAATATGAACATTATTTTCTATAAATATGAACATTACTGATAACTCTTTCTTTCTAGTTATGTTTGATCTTAATTTTTTACAAATCGATGGAAGAAAATCTAACATTTCACCCAAAATACAAGCATATGCTATTGAATATTCTAAATGACTTTCATTCTTTGAGTACTTTCTAAAAATATCCAATGTTCATCCTAGGGAGTAGTTTCTCTATTTTTACATGAGATAAGATAATATGATATTTTGGGATAAATGCATCCCTGGGTAGATCACGATTTCAAAAAATGATAGTGAAAAACTATGTTTTGATTTGCAAAGAACAAACATAATATTTATTTAAAACACTTCCAAATCATTCTTATTTAGCGTTTGACGACAAAATTGTTAAAAAATATATTATATATAATGATAACATCTAGGAACATTTTGTTTAATATGATAATTACAATAAAATCATCTTAATGTTCCATATTTTTAAGAATATATGGAGTTATATCTATTCAATAATCATCATGGAAGATACCAATGATATATACTCTTGTATGTCATGATGTTTCTTAGGATATAAATATTTTTTGAATCTTTAAATTAGCAAAATAAATCTCACATGATTAACAATTAGGTGAATAATGAAGTTTAAATTGTTTTTTTCCTACTCCACTTAATATCTTTACACATATCATGGTTGAGGATAGTCATGAAAGTTACATTCATCAAAGTCATTTATAATTGAAAAAAAAGTAGAATGCAATTTTTAAAACTTCTAGTGTACAACATCAAATGCTATTATACCTTGACTTCAAAATTTTTTAGTTCATCCATCAATGGTCATAGATAGTCAACATTTGACTTTTCTAACTAAATTTCTTCCAACAATCAAAATATTATATTGCAAGGTTCTTGAGCAAAGACAAAATTTTTATGATCAAAATATTTCTTTTGTTAGAGTCAATAATGGAAACTCATAATGGGATGTTGAAGAACATAAAATATGTCATAATTTAGTAGGTAGGGAATATGTTATTTCTTGTTAGGTTGATAAATGAGGAGGGTCTTTGGCTTTAAAAGGACTCTCCCTTCTTCGTTTGTATATCACCACTTCTTTATTCTCCAAATTATTTCTTCACTTTGTAAATTTTTGTAAATACTTGTAATTTTTTCCCCATAGAAAGATCTATAGTTTTTTTGGGGATGCAGCCTATTTTTGGGTGAACCACATAATTTTGCACTTTGTTCCACTTATATGGCACTATTCAAAAATATGGTATCATTCATTTGGTAGTAAATTCTTGAGCAAGGAATCTTATATTTATCCCCAATAACTAGTATTAGATTTTTTAAAGGTTTTCTTGAAATATTAAGTATGCTATATGATTGAGGAATAGCCCGATGTTCCACATCAGAAAGATTTTTTTTTTTTGAGTTGTCATTTTTGGAGCCTTCTCAAATGAAGGGCCCATTGGTGTGATGGTCTAAGAAAATTCTTTCTAAGAACTTTTAGATCTATCTAAAAAAGTTGGGTTTTTAAGTGGGATTGTTCTAATGCCTCCAATCTTTCCTAAGATTTTTTTGTTAGTAGAAGTTATAGCAGCATATGAAGGTAAGAATAACATAGTTGAGAAATTAAGTGGTAATGATTTTAGCTTCTATGAAATGCAAATTGAAAATGATTTGTACCATAAAGGTATATATTTACCTCTTCTTAAGAGCAAGCCAATCGATTTGAAAGATGAGGAGTGGGCTCTAGTTGAAAGGAAGGTTCTTGGAGTTAGCATTATCCAGTTTTCATTATCTAATAATGTCACTTTTAATATAGCAAAGGAGAAGACCACAACATGTCTTATGATAGCTTTATATTATATGTATAAGAAGGCATTTGTATCAAATAAAGTGCACTTGATGATGTGGTTTAGCTAATTTGAAGATTATGGATGGATTGCATAGTCTTAGCATCCATTCTTGGTCAAAATTTTACCTAATTGATAGTAGTAATCTTTGTATGCTATGACTCTACCACCTCATTAGCACAATTCTTTAACTATGTAATATATTCTTTGTGACAATGATATTATTATTGAGTCACATCTATATTTATATAATAATAATTAAATATCTGTGATATTAATTTCATATCATAGTAATTAAATACCTAACTAATGCTAAAAGACTTTACTATTAATTAGGTTTTAAAGGTTCAAGTCAGAGACATAACCTTTTTTACAAAGTCATGAATTTTGGGATATATAAAAGTTATAGAGTCAAAACTATTTAAGCCAAAGTTGTGGTAATTATTTAGCATTATGACTTTTTGACAAGAAATATTACGGAGGATATTTACTTTAGTATGGTCATTCCCCATGGTAGTGACTTTTGTCCTAAAGAGAAGAAAAAACCACAACTTTATGTCAAACTATTGTCAATGCCATAGTATTTTTATAGTGTTGCAATCATAGGGTATATAAGAGAAATCAAGATCAATATTATAGTCATTCTCAATGTCATGGTCACTTTAGATACATGAAAGACTATTTTTTGTGTTGGTCATTTCCCAACACAACTAACATATGATACACATTAGATGTAATTCCCAATATCATGACCATTTTTCGTATCACAGATATATGATAATTAAGAGAGATTAATGTCAACTTCATGACCACTACTAATATCATGGAAATATTATGTATATGAGAGGTCATCTCTAATGTCACAGTCATTCCTAATACCATATTCATGTGATGAAAAAAAAAGATGGGTGTCAACTGTCAAAGATGTGGATATTCCCAGTGCCATAGAATTATCTCTCATGTGCATCATATGATCATGGTGCTAAGAATGATTATTAAGTAAAAAATGGTCTTTCTTATGTCTCAAATGATTGTGATACTAAAAGTCATCACGAGGGTAGCTTTGACTTTTCTCATATATCATATAGTTGCAATGGTACAAAATATCATGATACTAGCAATTAGCCTGGACATAAAAGTAGTAGTTTTTCTATCTCTCAATGACAAGAATTATAGTTTTGGGGAATAGTCATATTCAAGTAAATGTCTTAGGTAACATTTTGTGTCCAAAAGTTGTGATGCTGAATAAATATCATGCCTTTAGACTGCTTAGTTATGACTTTGTAAATTTATATACCTCAATAGTTACAACTTTGTTAAAAAGCTCAATTCTAACTTGAGATTATAAAATCTTATTTAAGATAAAGTTGTAACACTAGGAAGTGATTACAAGTTATGACTTTTAGTACCAGTAGGATATTTGGTTATTGTGACATGAAAATGAAATTAATATTATTATCATTTAATAGTTATAAGTTAAGTATGATTGTAACTCCATGATAACATAACCACAAAGAATGTATTATACTATTGAAAAATTGTGCTAACCAGATGGTAGAGTCATGACATATAAATATTATCATGATCAATTAGGTAAAGTTTCGAATAATAATAAATACCAAAATTATGTGATACTCCATAATATACCAATTATTCAAAACCTCGAAAAAGCTACCGATTTCTTGTTTATTTATCAAAATTCATTAAATCTCCAAATTCATGAAATTAATCTATTTATGTCATATTCTCATATTTATACATCATCTAAAATGCCAAAATATTCTAGAATATTTGATAATTTAAATATTGAATAGTATATTATTAGCAATTTTAGATATAGATGATATCAAAAGATTAAAGCAGCTATTGTCAAAGAAATTTGACATAAAGGACTTAGTAGAAATAAAAGATATCATTTGGACTAGGTGGCATGGCTTGGTCTGCAAGACCCAATTCAGAGTCATGCCTATGCCAGCCTCATGTTGGCCCATGGTATGGCTCAAATCATGTCAGCCTGTGTTCCTAGCCCATGTACTATGGGAAACACCGCATGGGTTGACTTGCCAAATTAGGCTAGCCTAGAATGAACCATGCTAGCCTAGAATGAACTTGAGCTAACCTATCCAGGCTTAACCTAACATGGCCAAATATAACTGAGGCAATAAGCGGGCTAATGGGTTTATACCAGGCTTCCCATTTTTAGAGCCATGCTGGCATGATATGACCCATGCTAAAAACTATATTGTGTTGAGTACAGTATGGTGGCTCAGATAGGCCTAAAAAAATAGATTGTGCTATGGTTCATTTAACACATCTATGACTCGGGTCCATCAAAGAAGATTCTTCAAATAAAAATCACAAGAGATAAAATATTTTGGTAGTCGTCTCAAGTAGAGTACATCAAATGTGTTTTGCAGAGATTCAACATGGGTAATGCCAAGTCAATTTTCACATCCTTGGTAAATCAATTTTGCCTATCCAAGGATTAATCTCTTCTCCTCGTATGGATGAAGAAAGAAATATAATGGCTAAGGTACCATAAGTCTCAACCATTGGAAGTTTTATGTATGCAATAGTTTATATAAGACAAGATATTGGCTATGCAATGAGAGTTATTAGCAAGTTATGTCAAATCTAGGGAAGGCTCAATGGGAAGCAGTAAAGTAGATTTTGAGGTATATATGAGGCACCACAGAGAAGTGCTTGTAATTTGATAAGGGTGTGTAAAAAGTATAATGCTACATAGATGCAAACTTTTGAGGTGAAGTTGATCACTAGAAAATTACCGCTAGCTATATATTTACTATTGCAAATATAGTTATTATTGGATGTCATAGTTACAAAAGATTGTTGCTTTGTCCACTATAAAAAAGTTAATAGCAATAAATGAAACTAATAAAGAGATGGCATGGCTTCACGATTTGTTAGCTGAGTTGGGTTTCAAATAGGAGAAAAATTTTTTTACAATGATAATCAAAGTGCGATATATACTTGGCAAAGAATTTAGTATTTCATTCTAGAACCGAGCATATGCATATTAGACTTCGTTATCACTTTAGCAGGACTTTACTGGAAAATGATGTGTTAATGTTGGATATGATTCAAGAAAGCAAGAACCTAGCTGATATATTAATAAATATATTAACTATCAACAAATTGAAACAAAGTTCAACTTATGTTGTCCTGTAAGAATAACAAGGCTAGAAAAATATGCTGCATAGATCAAGATGTGATGAAAGATTGTAATAAGTCTTCAAGTGGGAGATTTGTTAGAGTCAAAAGTGATCTCCTAGTGGGTTGTTTAAGAACATAAAATATGTAAGAATTGGGTTGGTGTGCAATATTTTATTTCTTGTAAGGTTGATAGATGGGGAGGGCCTTTGACTATAAAAATATACTCCCCTTCATTTATCCCTAAGACCTCAACACACACAACGTCTATTTTCAGTTATTTAGTATCATATAACATCATATACTATATAATATGTCTTAATCAATGCACTCACTTTAATCTTGATGTCACCAAAAATTATTGTTGAATCTTGAAAGCTATTTTCTGTCTTTTATTATTAGATCAACCCTTCCACTCTCCACACAAATTAATCATGACTAAAAATTTTTATTCTCTTTCTAAAAATGAAAACAATCATACTTATAAGTATCAATAAATTCATATCATAAAATAAGAGGCCTTAAATATAATTTCAATGTGCATTGTGGTGATATAACTTCATATAACACCACCAATTTGTGATAAAATAATTTTTATAAAAAAATGGAAAAAAATGACATAAAAAAATAATATGGAGAAAAAATTTATTTTAATATAAAAAGAAAATAAAACTTTGATATAGAAATAAATATATAAAATGACTTGTTTTGCAGGAAATAAATAGTTTGAATGAGAATTAAATGTTAGGTTTGCATATAAAAAATTTGAAATTTATGAGTATAATATTGTACACTTAAATTCTTATATATTAGAATAGAGATGAAATAATTAACTTATAAATAAGATATACTCATATATATATATGTCATATATATGAAGAAGAAAAAAAAAAGAAAAATTACAATTTGTGGGAAGAAAAAAAATGAAAGTAAATTTTAGAAAAAAAATGAAATAGGGTGGAAAACAATGGGGAGAAATCTCAAAAAAATTGATATTGTAATATCAAATCTCCACAAAATATTCAAGAAATTTTCACAGAGAAGATATTTAAATTTTGGCAAAAAAAAAATATTCTTGATAATCATGTGAAGATTTTTATTTTAAAGTTCAGATTTTAATTTTTAAAAAATGAGCCCCATATAATTTATCTTGCCTAGGAAACTAATTTTAAACATCTTTATTTTTAATATTAAGATGACTTTGTGATGATTTTGTGATGTCAATATCCTTGATCTTTTGAAGAAGGATTTTCTAGGAAACTAATAAACTATCTTTTCCAAGAAACAAGTAAATAATATCAACAATAAGATGATTTATTGATGTCAATATTCTTAATTTTTTGATACCAAAATAGTTTGATATAAAATTTTTCAAAAGTAAATAACATGTATGAACGAGACAAGCATTATTAATCAAATAATATAATCTAAATGCAAATGTCATATTTGAATAGCAAGCTATAAATTTTTCAACAAGATAAATCACATAAATTGTGTCTCAACTTTTGATTTTTTTGATTTTGTTGTCTAAATATTTTTTTGTTCAATTACGTGCCTAAGCTTTTAATTTTGGTTAAATGCAATGCTTCCAACCAATCAAGGATGATTAGGATGCTGAGTCGGAAAAAAAAATGGGTCCACATTTAATGTGATGGTAAGTTAGGTAATAATAAAAATTATGAACTCACTTAATGACCTTTAATGAAGTAAAGAAAATGATAATATACCCCTTTCCTTGTTTGCAACTTCTAGCTAAACCTAAATTAGAGATTATGTTTTGTACTATATCTTTTTTTTTCAATAAAAAATAGATTAATGAAATCATCTTTCATTTTTGTTAAATCTCTTGTAGTGAGGATCGCTAATGGTCTACTAAACTAAAAATCTAAATATGAACTTGAAAATTTTTGCATTATATGCAAGAAAAAGAGATAAGCCCTTCTTTGCTTTTTCTATTAGTTGTGTGCATTCCTTTTTTTATGTGATCATTATATCTTATGTATTCACTTTTATTTATCATTTGAATATGAAAGATGCTTAAAATAAATAATATATGCAATAATATGATTTTATGATTACATTATACATTTGTAAAATCTTAAGAAAAAGGGAGTCATTTTAATTATTATTTTTTTCGTCAATATGGAAAAGGTCAAACATGTTTTGGATATTTGTTGTGGTGATATTTTTATTATTGGTCATTATCAAATGAGCTATGTAAGGGTTATAATTTTAATACAAAAGTAGACATCAACATATTTCTACCTAGTGCTTTACAAAGGCATCTACATTATATAATGGGAAATATATATGATGAAAATTTGTGAGCATAATTTTGACAATGTTAGGGTAGTAATCGAAGCTAAAAGTACTGATATTAGGAACAAAATTAGGAGAGATAGTGATATTTTTGATTTAGCTATTGAAGATATGGTAAAGTCTACTATCCATGCTTGATAAGTCTATTATAGAGGAGTCAATATTAGGCGGTACAATAGAAGAGGGTATAATTACAAATTTGGTTGGTTTGAAATAAAATAATGGTGTTGTAAATTAAGAACATGATAAGTCTACACCCCATGCTTCTTACATGAGGAAATAAATTCTTTTCTAGTAAGTATGCATGATATGCATATCGAAGAATCTATTATAGATGAATTTGTTGGGTTAAATTTCATAAGAGTTTATTAGAGGAGAGTAAAAGGAAAGTGTATGTACAACATTAAACAAATATATTGAAAATGAAGGGGATATTAAAGAAGTCGTAGATGAAGCACATGTTGAAGAAGTTGTAGCAGATGAATGGCATGTAGAAGAAGCTAAAAAATGTAATACCAATGCAATTAGCACAAGCCAAGGGAGTGAGAAAAAAAATATGATGCTACATAAAGTCATGAGCATGAATCTTTTGTAGTTGACTGTTAGTTGGAATCAAATGAGGATCATGAGGAGATGTTGTGTGTAAGGTAAGTTATAAGGAATTATAGAAAGAACAGATCTTTTGATGCTAATAATTCTCAATCTAATAATGAATTTGAAGCTAATAATCAAGCTGAAAGTGTTGGCCTATGTAGAAATAATTAAACCTTTTATTCTCATTTTCAAAGAAAAGATAAAGTATGGAAAGTTTAGAAATGCTCCATCATTGAAGGCTAAATGGCATGCATTCAATATGTCAAAATATTGTATTCGATTTTACTGCCATGTAGCCAAATAAATAAAAAAAATGTAATTGAGCCTACTAGCAAGCAATTAACCAAACAAAAGATTGCATTCAAATTTATTGGCATGTAACTAATTAAATTAAAATGATTTTTGAGATAACTAATATGTATTTTATCAAATAAAGTACTATAATCAAACTTACTAGCTTACAACCTATCAAATAAATATTATATCAAGGTTAATTGTATATAATTGATCAAATAAAATATTGCATTATGGCTAACAAGCATGCAACTGAACAAATAAAAAACTATAATTGAGTTAACTATCATATAACTAATCAGTTTGCAATTACACAAACACTAAGAAATGGATCTCATATGAACTCCAAAGTTGAATGTATTTAAGTGATAATATTGATATGACTAATCACTTAGGAAATACTCGCACTATATCTATCGATTTGAGTTGTTTCCTTAGTGTAGAGGAGTCCATCAAGCCATGCCAAGATGGCATAGCCTAATTTGTTTAGGCCTCACTGAGTCACCATGTCATGCTAGACATTGTATGGTGCCTCCCCTCAGGTAGCGCCATGTTAGCATTATGGCATTGAAGTAATGCCCATCATGACTCGTTGGCCCACAAGGCAATTGAGATATTACCCTGGGCACCATAATCTTGAGAGTAGCATATAAAGGTGTTAAACGGGGTGTGTCGTGCCGGTATGGCCCGACATGGAGGTCATGTTGTGCCCAACACGGCATGATTGATAGTCTACCAGGCTCATCACAGCATGGTCAGCATGATTTCAGGCTGACTCATGCCTAACATGTCTAGGTATCTCGGGTCATGCCAGAACATCCTAGTTTTGTGGGCGCGAAAAGGTTTCATTAAAGAAATATGTCATGTGGACATAATGGATATATATAAATAAAATTTTTTTAAAATCTATTTTTTTAAATGAGTTTGGGCATGGGTAGGTCACAAAAAACTAGTTATCTGGTATTCTGCGACCCATAACCCATTCCTAATCTTGGGTCATGGTCACTGTAATGATGGACCATGCCAATAGGTCAGGCACGTAGGTGTAGGTCATGCCTAGCCCAAATGAGGCATGGTAACCTCTAACTCAGCATAGCATGAGTTGTGTCTCGAGCCGACATGACCTAGGTCTAGGAATGATTCTAGACTATGTTGTGTCTGGCAATGCACGATTCAATAGGGCCATGCCTTATGTCATGTCTAGGTTGCCCGGCCACTTGACACCTCTAGCGGCATAAGGAATTATAATGTTTATCCCACTTATTAATCAATAATGAATTTCTAAACTTAAGATCATAGACAAGTTGAAATATTTACCTCTTGTAGTAACACCTCTTTTGTTTAGGATTTGTAGTTGACCATTACATCTCAATTTGAGCATGCTTCCAATGGTGATCCACATGAAGTTAAAGAAAAAAATTTTTAAGGAAGTTGATCTTTAAAACAAGTTGATGCTAAACAAACTTAGATCATAACAAAAGAAATTGATTTGAGAAATTTTTTTTTATCCTTCACACAAATTTGAGAAACTTTCCATACACCGTGCAAAAAAAACCCTAACAACAAGCTAAATAACAAGTTATTTTATATCTTTTAAAACTCTTAAATTTAATTAAAACTTTTATTCTAACCTTTTTTTCATATGTTATGAGAAGTGGGAGACCAATTTTATATTTTCCTTTTCAATTATGTAGATTCAATGAATCTAAACATAATTGTAAGACCTAAAAAAGAACTTGTCAATTTTAATTGTTCTTTATAAGGAGAGTGGGGTCCACATATATCACACCTTCCTTCTTCATAAAATAACTAATCAAATCAAGTCCTAGTTTAATGAATCTTGATTAATTTGATTCTCACTTTATCACATTTATATACATGGTCTTATCATATTAGATTATGATAATAAAGAGTAAAATATCATTTCCATTTGGGTGGGTGGCCATATGAATATCATGCAAATAGGGCTTGCTTCTCATGGACCACAAACCTATTAGAGATCTCAAGTTCTCTAAAGTCATGCTTAGATCAAATGTGAAGCATGTCCCTCAATTTGGATCAGATCCAAATTACTTTATTCCAACTTTAAACTTCTGAGTATATGACTCATTTAGACTTCTAGTTATTTTGGTCGATTGGTTTAATATTTAAATCAAGTAAGCCATGAGTAGTATCTTGCAATACATCATAAACCCAATTGATCAGATACTTAGTAGTTAACTAATAACCTTTTCATAAAAAATGTCATGTGCGAATCATTTCTTTACATTTCTAACTCTCTTGGTGTAAATCATAAACAAAGTATAGCTCTAATTAGATTGGTTACATATATCTATCCCAAGTGTAAAAATTTATTTTCTTGGAGCTCATTAGTCATCATTTATGTTATCGATGACATTCTTCATGGTATTTTTACTCCAGCTAGAGATTTCTAAGTAATAACCCAAACAAGTGGTTGTGGATATATACTTTATCTATTAGGATTAATGAATCCTCTATTGATTACTCAACTACCTTTTAACATTTCAAGCTTTACCAATTCATCACCCTATGAGTGAACTCTGAGAGGCAACAAGAAATGAAGTCAAAGTACAAGAAGAATATCCAAGACAAGCTTGAGTACCTCAAGTCTAATGATACATGCACCATTGCTATGTTGAGATTGACATCTACATTAAATAAATAATTCATACAATTGTCTCATAGTAAGTCTCCTATGTACTTAGCTTCTATTATCAAGCTTCCACATGTCTAATTTAATCATCATCATGATCATAAGTCATGAGATCAATTGTTTGATCAAATCAAATAATATAATGTGTTAGTCTAATCAGATCAACAATATTCAATCTGGTTGATTATATGACTAAGAATAATTTAGATATAATATAATTACATATAATAAGAATCTCATTATCACATTATAATTTCTTTCATACTATGTAATATATTATGGACTTCATTAATTGATTTAAGATAGATATCAATTTATAGAAATAATAAATATTAAATTAATGAATAAGTCATCTAATTAATAAAAGTAAGTTATACAATAAGTACAAGAGAATGATATGTCTTTAGAACACTTCCCTAACTAATGTAATACAATCATGTTGAGGTTGTGTTAAGTCGAGTTGGACTCGAATCACTCCCAACATGGTCGAACATGAATGATTTTGTGCCTGGCCTAGCCCACTTCTAACTCAGGCTAGCTCGGGCTAGCCACCAACCATCAACAACCTACCATGGGCTAGGCTAGGCCCTAGCTAGTGGCCTAGCACCAATATGATATTCACGAAGGCACTGGACTTTCTATTACTCAGTTTATTAGTCTACTACCTAGAACCTATTGGCAGTAATCAATATAAAGTACCTAGTGGGCTATAGTACTACCCATTGGCAGTAGGTTGTAGGTAGAAGGCACTATATTGTATGTAACAATATTAATAAGTAATAATACTATATACTCCTATAAATTAAATTTTTAAAAATCAAATTATTTTTAAAATTGAAATTGCACATCAGTATATATAATAATTAATATGTATGAAAATAAATATACACATAAGTAAAAAAAAGTACACATTAGTTGGAATTTAAAATATAAATCTACATCTACAAAAATTAAAAAAAAATATTGAAAATAATACATGTCAATACAATGCTAGTAGTAGAAACATAAACATAATATGAATCACTCCCATTCAGTCTAGTTTAGATCATCACAACTCTAAAAGTCAATACCATCATTTTTATGTATACCATCATTCACTTATAATTCTTTCACTTCATCTTGAAGACACATCCATGAATCTTCCTAATATTTTAAGTATGACAAAGATTAAATAATATATGATTATAATATGCTCTTCCTATTTGATTTCGCATTCACATTCATAGAAAAAGTAAACTCTAATATAATGTTGGATATTGAAAGGGTCGGTAAATTATGTATTATTTTAAATAACATGAGGAAGGTGGATCTTTATCATTTTAATCAACTCAATATGTCAAAATTTTTAATATTATTATAAGATAAAATAGAGTAGTAATCAGTGTTTAAGTAACTTGATAGCTTACTCCTATTTGATGAACCTTTTCATCATTTTCCCTTGGCCAATTGAATTGAAAAGTTATTGTCTTAAAAGATGATGTCGATCTTCATACTTAGAGGCTTGCAAAAAATTAATACTTATTTTTATAATATTTAAATAGGTTATCTAATTATTTATAAATCATACGTTTTGATTCTTGTAATTAATTTTTGAAAGTTGATATGTATTTTATAGTAATTTTAACCCCTTCTACAATATCCCTAATCAATGGTCTAGTAGGCTATTACCTACTAGACCACTAGCAGCAGCGAGTGGGCTATAGCCAAGCCAATCCATGTCATCCCCTAGTGGTAGGGCCCCAGCCCTATCATAATTTTTAAATCATAAATTATTGTAATTCTTTGTGTGTGTGTGTGTGTGTGTGTGTTGTGTGTAAATGAAATTGTTTAAAAATTAAATTATTTTTTAATTGATATGTATGAAATTGCACATATAATAATTAATATTTATGAAAATTAATATACAGAAATACAATAAAAAATATACTCTTGCCTAAATTAAAAATGTAAATATATATCTTCTAGTCTTGGTATCATCATTGTAACATAATTATAATGCATGTTAGTGTAGTGTCAATAATTATAATATAAACATAATGTCAATCACACTGTCTTATTTGGATCATCATAGTGCCTAGTCTCAGTATCATTATTTTCATATATGTCATCATCTACTTATATTTATTTGACTTTATCCTGAAGACTCATATGTACATTCTCTAAGTCCTATAAGGATCACAAAATTTCAATAATATCTATATGTAGTGTGTTCTTATCTGAAATCATATTTATGGTAACAGAAAGAATAGATTCTAATGGAATGTTAAACACTATAAATGTCAGTGAATCATGTATCATTTTACATAGCACAAGAAAGATGAATTTATATGATTCCCACCAACTCAATATTTCAAAATTGTTGATATCATTATGTGACAAGATTAGGCAGTAATTACTATCTAAGTACCTTGACAGCTCAGAGTTTGCTAAAACTACCAAACTTAACTTTATAATATTTGAATAGGTTATCTAATTATATATATATCCTATCAAATGGTTCTTGTAATTAGTTCATACAAGTTGATATATATTTTATATTATTTTCTATTCATTCTACATTAACTCTAGGATTCATATAGGTAGCAAAGTAATAAAGAGATTGAATAGGGAATAGTATTCTAAATAGTTTCTTTCCATTTCAATAGTCATGTCACTAAATTATGTGTTTTCATTATAATGGCTAAAAATATTACTCATGTTACATATGTGTCTGAGTATAATGCTAGTTGTGTGAATATATACCAAATAATGTTTATTCGTTATATCATAAAAGGTTTTCATAAATTTAAAAAAGAAAATCTTATATCCTAGTCTGATTCATTATATATTATTTCACTAGTTTTCTACTTACATAGTTGGATTTGTATATCATATGTTGGTTTCCAACATCTAAATTCTATCAGATATGTAGAATTAAAATGGCATTTGACATCCATTTAAAATTATTATTTTTAGGGTTAATGATTTACATAGAATGTAAAATTCTTGTAGTCTGTAAAGTATCCAAATATATTTTAATAAATTATGTATTTATTTTAATGAGAAAGAAATAACATTTAAGTTAGCTTGTATTATTAGGTCTATTATGTGACATATATACATAATGTTAAAAATTTCAATAAGGGACCATCTCTAATGGTTCAAAAATATTTATTATCATACTATTATTTGATGTATTATCAAATATTATGCTAAATATTTTATTTTGTCTCACATATTTACTAAAGACTCTCAATAGATACTCATATATGATAGGGTCATCACAGAGATAAAAAATCTTATGAAATTCTAATATTTTTTATTTAATTTCTAGTTAAACTTAACAAAGTAGGTAATCAAGCATGTAAATACTTTGTCATCATGACTAGTCTAAATATCTAACATCATCAAGACCAATCTACTTTATTTTCTAAGTTTTTTAATGACTAATAGTTTTTTTATTTTATATATTTTTTTTATGTCAACACTACTAGCCATCCTAGATTTTTTTTTTTTTTTTTTTGATAATTCTACTAGCCATCCTAGAGATCCTATGAAATGTGGCTGAAAGTATTTCTTTATTAAATGAACTAACTTAAGACATTCCAAAAATCTAAGTGGAAGACTCAAGCTAGCAATGAATCCAATCATGTATTTTTTTGCAAACTTATAGTGGTAAATAAAAGAGATCATTGGACCTGAACTTTATCCAAATTTAATAATCTTTCCACTAAATTGAATTTGCCTGGAATCTAATATATCATATTTTTTGGTACATTATTCGATGTATTTTCTAAGATGTATAGTCTCACTAGTACTTACAACTATATATTTTGTTTACAATATACATTATGTTGAATTTTTTTTGATACTCCTAAAATTTTTAATTTTAATAATATTAAAAAGTGAGTATTACTACAAATATTCATTTATTCTTATATTTTTTAGGTGTCAAGACCGAGGTCAACCTATGACTGTGAAAGAACCTGGTCTCAAACTTTTCTACCAAGTTTTTATTATTTAAATCAATATTTACCTCATTTTTATTATATTCACTATTATGTTCATTTTTAAATTTGAGTCTTTAAGGAGAAGAAAGATTTATTTCTTATAATTCTAAATATATATAACAAAAAAATAATTGAAATAAAAAAACCATGTTCTTTGTAAAAAATCAGACCTAACTTATTTGAATCCAAAGTAGAGAAACTACAAGTCTACAACTAAACAACCAAAAGACTTGCTTGCTAATATTAATTTACATGATTATATTTTATATAATATTATAATAAATATTTTAAAATATGTATAATAAACCTTAGAAAATTTTAGAGTAGAGTGCTCATAATTAGAGAGAAAGAATATTACAATTTGAGTGTGAAAATTAGAATGTTAGCTTTTTATTTATATATGATTTTTATATAAAAAATACTATTTTTAAATTTTTTATTTTTATTTTTATTTTTTTGAATAAAAATTCAATAGCTATTAGATTTCTGTCCATAACCATTGGAACTAAATACAATGGATGATGTATTATATTTTTTATTTTATATATTTTTTAAAAAAGTTATTACTTCACCAACAAGATAACAATGTGTCACTATCATGTTGGCTAACATGTTGGAAATTAGCCCTTCCAAAGGCAATGGCCTTATTTGTAAATAGAGCATGTCCAAGTCATGTGCCTCATTTAATATAATATTATTTAAACAATCATGGGAACTTCATACACCTCTTTTTAAAAAATTAAACATGGACATGCAAGTGCAATGTATGTGGCATGCTTTTCATGCACTGCTGATCATGTTGAACTTCCCATGTCGTTCCATATGTCATCATGTAGACCAATTTTCCCTACTTGACATGGCTTGGGCCATGCAACTAGTCTAGTAGCTCATAGGGTAGCATCAGCTCATGCATGTGCCTTGTCCAACATAGTTTATTTGGGTTGTGCCATGCATCGGGCTCGAACCACAGGGCCCTATGTACACCTCTACCATGGTGACATAATAAGCATCTTCATCTAAGAGTATTAGGACTCAAGTTCAAAAATTATCAATTATATCCTCTCTAATTTTTGGGAGTAATGTTATATAGATATTAACTTTTGTCATAATTAATGCTAAAATTGAATCTTTGTGTGATGAATATGACCTTTGTATCATATAATTGACTAGATATATACAATTTTAGGACTTAGTAGCATATAGGAAATCAAAAAATATATATATTATCTCAATTAATTAGTACTCAGCCAACTAGATAAAATATTATAATTAGATTTTTGACATTATGCCAATTGAATAAAACTACATCTAGGAAAGCTTCCATGCTACTAACTAGATGAAATATGACTTTCAAGCTTCCATATAGTCTGGTGAAAGAGTGTTTCTATGTTAACATATATCTATCGTATGTGCACAAAATAAAATGAAATTCTAAAGTTCATAAGGCAAAAACTTCAAATCCTATAACATTATTAGACAAATAATTCATAAAAATACAAACATTTGACTCATTTGATATGCAATTATTGATATGTTTGCAAGATTTGAGCTTCAAATGAAAATATTTTATTAAAAACTATTTTGAAAATTTTTGATGAATATTAATGAAATTAGACATTTTTTTTGGGTGAAAATAGTGCACTTGGTGGAGCGATGACTTAGAGAAAAGAAAAGCAATGGAGATTCATAATATTTTCCATGTCATGACTTGGTTACACTTCCACAAGCCAATAAAGTAGTTGCAACATCCTTTCTTGGCTATAATTCTATAAAACTAATAATAAAAATCTTTGTACACTTTGACTTTTACTATTGAGTTTTTCATTATATTTTTACTATGCTACACTATCTTTATGGCCCCAACAAGAAATTGAGGTATTGTACAATGTCAACTTAATCAATACAAGGATAAAAAACTAAATAAAATTAGTCACAATAATATTTTTCATCAGGATTTTGTGCTTTAGAGAGTATTTATTCCAATCGCAACTTTCCAGTTTCCATGACTTAGTACTCCAAACAAAAATATAGAAGTCATGACTATTCCTTATATCATGACTTTGTGTTCTAGAGATAAATATATAAGTAGTAGTCATTCCCAGTGTCATGAGTTTCCATTCTAGAGAGAAATTGTCTCAATCTTGTCATTTTAGCCACCATAACTATGTTCCAAATGGAAGTTACTTTGAGTGTGGTATTCCTTTTTATTATGACTTTTATACTCTAGAGAAGATTTAACAAGATAATAAAGTCATAATCTCAAACTAGCACTATAATTTGTATCTTAAAGAATTGCATGGAATTCCAAAGCCACACTTAGAATATTTCAGAGTGGATTTCAAGCCAAAAGTCCACAAATTCTTCCAACCCCAAATTATGAGTTAATCTAAGGCAAATACGAGCAATAGTTATTTGGAATTAAATTTTTAGATTGATCCTCACTATGGTTAGTAATGGGAACTCTTGATTTCATGAGATGTCACTCCAAATATTTTACATAAATTCTTTCTCAATATCATGCAAAATTAGGTTCTATTTTGATTTTATGTACTTATATTATGATGATATGATATTATAACATTTATATTTATAGTAATATTGTGTCTTGGATGTTGATAGATGTGGATGCTAATTAGAACTAAAATTTAAGGCTTTTATATATCATTAGTTTATACATATTGGTCATGGAGGATGGTGATAAGTATGCTATAAGCTACTAAACACACTCACATGGTATGATAAGAAGTAAATGATAACTCTTCTAATCTTAATATGTGAGATAGATCGATGTAAAAATCAAAGATTGAGGTAAGTTTAATCGTTATGAGCATGATACTTACGAAATCTAAAGTATAAATATATTTAAAGCCAATATAAATATATTATGCTTATTCTAGAAAAAAATGATATTTGAGTGATGTGGGGAGTTAAGTAGAATGTATAATCTCCTAAGAGTTTCATAATAGTATGAGATTCATATATTAGTTTTGGTGAATGATAATAAGTATGTCACGAGACATATGCAAGTATAGATATCTCATATGGTAGTGATAGCCCTACAAATTATTTTCTCTAGTATAATTTGTATATGTAATATTCATAAGAAGATGAATGTAATTATTATGAGTATGATACTTATAAAGCCAAAAGTATCAATGCATTTATTATCACATCTTTGACATTAGAGGTCAAAAAATAAAAATACATACTCAAAATAGTGATCAAGGGTATTTGATATATTTTACTAAAAAGGATAAACATATGAATGACTCATGAATGTAATAAAATATAGTTTCGGTGGTAAAATGCTAAGGACACAACTATGAGATAATCATTCTTAGTAGTGATAGTCAAGAGATGATAGTCACCTTGTATGCCAAGAGGACACTAGGACATTTTTATATGAATCTACCCTTCATCCGACAAACAAACACAATATTACCAAATACTAAAAATATTATCATATACAAAAGAGTAAGTCAACCTTAGAGTCTAAGTATCTTTATGAACACTCAAGTTTATCTACTCAACTTGGGTAATAATTAGTTTATTATTTATTGGTCAAATTATATTCACAATTCATATAAGATTGATATTTAGAATTGCATCTATTTTATTACTTGTATGACCTATACACTTTTAGAACTCTATTGGACAAAAGAGAATTGCCCAAAAGTTTTTAAAAGCATATCATAAATAATAAGTTTTGGCACTATAACAAAGTTACAACATCTAAAATTAATGAACAATATAAGATTATGTATTAATTACACAAAAGTCATACTTTCAAATAAAAGTGGGAACATCATATGCACTGGAAAGATGCTCCTTATTATCTCTGCGTGTCAAACTATATACATAAATTATCTTGTCAAAAATCTCACCCCTTCAAGTTCCAATAATATATTGGCTATCAGCTCTTAGATCACAAGAAAATGCCTAGGATCAACAAAGAACTCAAATGGAAATAATTCTTTAGAACATAATATTCCATCTAAAACCTCAAATTTATCATTTCAAATTCCATAACAAGACATGTGACGACCATAGTTGTACTGAAAAGGTACTCTAAATTCTTTTTTTTAATTCTTTTAGAGGTAATTTTTCTTTTCTTCTACTTCATTTTCATTCGTGAAAAAGTCCTTATTGGATTCCATTTCCTAGAAAAAGAGAACTCATTCACTTTCCACCCACAAAAAACTCCCTTAACTTTCACTCAGGTTGCTTCCATTTAAATGCATGCCACTTCTGACTAGGACATAGCATATACACGAAAGGTCATAGCCATAAAATATGATAACTCTATTTAGAGTTTTATAGAATGATCAAGGTACCTGACCAAAAATAAAATTTTATTAAACCCAAAATACATAGAAAATGATATATTTTCTAAAAATTATGCAGTTTGATAAAGGAATTATCCCTTCTCTCAAAAGGTCAAGAGAATGATCATTATAATTTATAAAGTATAAAAAATGGGTAATTTGCTTAGCTATGTCTAGAAAAAAGTTGACTACTTAGTAGGTCATATCATGATGCATACTATTTTGGGAAGTAAAAATATTTCCACATAGCAAACATCTTCAACCAAGAGAACATAGACTTCATTAAGAGTATCTAGCCTCAACTAAGGATGCTCAACTCCAATCAGGGATATCTAGTTTCAACTAAGGGTGTCTAGTCCTAACTATAGGTACTCTTCCCCGACTAAGGATATCGAGTATTAACTAAGAGTTTTTCTCAAAAAAGGATGTCTCATCCCAATTAAGAGTGTCTAGCCCTAGCTAAGGGTGCTCAACCCCGAACTGAGAATACCTAGTTGCAACTAAGGGTACTCAATCTCAACTAAGCATGTTTAGACACAATTAAAGACATAATACCCTATTAATAATGTCTAGTCCCAAGTAAAGTCATCTATCCCCAACTAAGAATGTATAATCCCATATTAGGGCACTCAACCTCAACTAAAGCTAAGGAGATCCAATCCTTGTCAAAAGCATCTAACCCCTAACAAGGGATGTCTATTTAGATTTGAATACCTATTTCTGTGAGTCATCATGTGATTCAACCATTGAAACATATCTAGCTAGTTATTTTAAATTGAATACACCATGAGTAGATGTCATATACCTATTTGACTTTAAGAATCGTAGAGAGTGTTTGTTGATCTAGTTATGTAACTTGTTTTATAAAAATTATTTTATGTATCATTGAGAGTATTTGTTGATCAATTTAGAGTCTAAGAACACAAAATTTTGAAATTCCGAAGATCTAAAATCAAATAAATCCTAGATCCAAAGGTCCAAGGTCCAAAGAATTGTGGTCCCATGAATTATAAATTATAATAATCTAATATTGATTTGTCAAACACTCTCCTATTATAACATTATGATTCTTACATAGTCATGTTTTTTTCTCTTAAGTCCTAATAAAAAAAACCATTTTAAAATCTCACATTTACTCACTTAAGTTACCAAATTCTGATTGCTAATTTTTTGTAAAAGCTATTAATAATCCTAATATCACAAGCTAAACAAGGATTTATAAGGGAAATCTCCATATTATTTTGAGCACCAAAGTATTATTCATTATGAATCCTCTCATATACAAGTTTATCCATTCTAACATGACCACTCAATCTTCACCTGAAAATCTTTTTCAACAAAAAAAATTTTAAACTAATGCTTATAATTTCGAAATATTCCTAACAATTATTGATCTCTTCACCCAAACCAATTTGAGGAACAAACAAGTTAATAACATGTGTTATTTCTAGCTCTCGAGTTAATGAAATACAGATAGTATTTTTATGAGCCTCTAAATAATAATTACCACATTCCCAAAAATATTATCTATTTCTATACTCATCAAATTTTTCATTTTATGAGAACCATAATAAGAAGTTTAAAACCCTTATTATAATTCCTTAGTTTTATTTATTTTCAGTAGAAAAGAAATTATAGCCTTAAAGTAAATTGTTTTTACATTCATCCAATACATTGTATACTCTAATTCCATTGACATATCTATTAATATTTCTATGTTTCAAAATATTAATATAATATGTTTAGATTTAACCTGGATCTATTTATTTACTCATTCATGTTTAGTATGATGTAGTAATTCTTACTCGTTTATCAATATAATTGGGCTTCATTATAGTGGCCTAGCATATTCAACATTGCACAATAGCATGTCTTTCTTTGTACTTTGCCTTGGTGTTAGTACGACATGTCACTTATGAGGGATGTCCTCATGTTTTGCATTGATCTATTTGATAAACGAGTTTTTTATGTTTGACAATAGTTTTTTGGGTTTTAATGAGGAGTGTCCTCTAGTTGGATATGACTACGTAATATTCAACTAGGTAAATAGTAATGGGTAATGAACTTATTGATGATATTGACTAGGATATAGAAATTTCATTTATGAAGTTCTTTAAGATTTTTATGAAATGACGAATATGTATTCGTCATTTTATACTCTCACCACTTGCATTACACTCAAGTGCATATGCAATAATAGTGGCACGTTTAAGAAATTTAGAGATGACTCAATATTTAGTGATATGACAGTTGAGATGAAAATCAAGTACTTAAAGTATTGGTCTATCGTTTCATCTCTTTATTGTCTGGTTGCCTGTATGGACCATAGGATTTAGGTGGAAGTGGTAGAGAACATTTTGACAAACATATCCTCGTGCATGGACTGTAGGGTTTAGGTGGAAGGAGTAGAGAATATTTTGATAATCATATCCTCGTGCATAAACCAGGATCATCATCCTGAAGGATTCATTCACGAGAAGTTGACTGAATTTTTTACATTGTACTATACTAGGTATAATAGTAGTTGTAGCCAGGCTCCGAGTACGGACATAGATACATTATTCGGAGATGATGATTTCTTCATTCAATTATGGAGGAGGAAATGACAGAGTGGAGCATCAAATATGAGCTAAATGCCTTGGTACTTAGATACTAATTACTGTCCAATCCTATCACATAACAATAACAAAAATCTTGATATTTTATAATGGTGAAAATCATATGAGTCCACCTATCTTGTGTTGTCTAAGATAACATGAGATCTACCGACTCCTCTGATGTCTAGCATAACATCGAGTATGTTTATTCTATTGCAATCAATACAATTTCAGATAGGAATCAAGACAGCAGCTACATATCATTGAGGCATTAGCATGAATGAAGGATTATAAAGATTTAAAGTTGACATCCAAGATCATGCTAGAACAAGAATGAATGTGTTATTGATAGATGATGACTAGTAAGACTTTGAGGAGGTTGAGCTCACTGCTAGTGATACAATGCAATGCTTACGTGATGATGATTAATTGCTTACTTATACCGATTGGCATTGTGATTGATGATTAAGCTTGCATAATTATGATTGATGATTAAGCTTGCATAATTATGATTGACGATTAAGCTTGCATAATTATGATTGACGATATTTATTTTATGTCGTTGTTGTGATATTGTGTTATTTTATTTTATTTTTTGGATTGGGTGATGATTAATGGATGTGTTTTTTTTTTTGATATTTTTGATTATTAAATTTTGTCATTTGTATTGATGAATTTATTTTTTTGTAATTTATGTAAAATAAATAACTAATGTAATGTCGCAACTCATAAAGGCCAAAAGGTAAATTAAAATTTGAAATTTGTAAAAATAAATAAATCATTAATCATTTAATCTGGAACCGGAATCGATGGGGTGTGGGGGTGAATTGAGTCTCGAGTTCGAGTCGGTTTCAAAGTATGGAGTCCTAGCTAGGCTAGCATATCCAAGCCCCAACCGACCCAAGTTGACACGGCCCAGCCCGAATATATCTAGACTCAGGCCATGCCGGCTGGCCATTATCAAGTCGTATCGTGCCAGGCACAGCAATGTGGCCCGGCTGGGCCACCAAAAACTAGGTAATGCCAGCACGACACAGCCCATTTGACACATATACTTCAAAGTCATAAAATCAATCCATAAATTTCTCGTTTTCATACCTAAACATCATCACATTTTACCAAAATATATAAAATTATTTAATAGTTTGATATAGAACACATATCTCATCCAATTATTTGTGAAGAACCCAGACCATAAGAATTGTCTTCGAGTAACACAAACTCGAACTCAGCCTCTTAATGGATAAAATGATGCTGAATTTTAATAATGATCATTAATGTATGTGATTACATAAGTTCTATCATAATAAATCTCATAAAAATTATGAACTTAAAGTGTTTGTGCGAAAGCAATATTAAAATAACAGATTACTTGGAGAATTCTTGTATTGCATGTATATGTTGAAATTATGTAATGATGTGATGATAGATACTTAGTCCAAAGGCATTATATCTCAAATTATGAGTCTCATCTTACGTAATTTCTCTAACTTTTAAGGGTAATATTCTCGAGATATCAATTTATAACAAACTTTGCACTAGGATGAGAGCATTTTGCAATGGATATGCCTTTCATAAGTGATCATTAATTTACCTTATTTCACCTTTATTAAAACTAAAAAGTTAATACTTTCCACATGGTGTGCACGCAAATTCTTGAGATATGCAAGTTTGATTATGTATGGGTTTGACCATTGTTTTTAAATATTATTTTACAACATCATTAGAGAGGATTTCTAAGTACATTGGAACCTCTCTAAATTAATACGATCCGTAGCACAAAAAATTATTAATTAACGGAGGTTATTAATTTATAGAACCTTTACCTTAAAAAATCAGAAAATATATCAAAGATATTGCATGATTAATAGATGCAAGCCTCAATAAATTCAACGTCAATTTCCAAAGTTAAAAGTTGTGCTTAAATTAATCAACTTAAATTTTGAAATACCAAAGGTCGTGACCATGTTTCCAAAAAAGTTTTCCAGGTGTGGAATATTAAAAGTTCCTCAATTGAATTATAAAGGCTAGTGCATACAACAGCTGAGTTATAGTTTGTCATTTTTTTTATTTCTTTTTTCTTCCAAAATGAAGCCTTCATCTTCTCTGAATAATGATCAAAAGCTTAAAATTTGTCATCATAAAGCAGTAAATTCATCCATCAAACAATCAGCTCTTGCAAATTGGGCAATGCAAAAATTCAAGCTTTCAAAAGTCCCAACACAAGGAACCATCAGCAACATCCTTGCTAAGCATCACTAATATGAAAGCATGGACTCAACTGAAATTACATCTAAGCATCAAAGAGCTGTGAAGCATCCTGAACAACTTAATCAAATTGGGTTTTACAATGCCAAGCACATCGAGTGGCATTATCAGGTGATTTAATCAAGGAAAAGGCTCGTCAATTTGCTAGACAACTTGAACTTGGAGAGAGAACACCATAATTTTCAAATGGATGGCTTGCAAAGTTCAATATTCGCCATGGATTCAAAGCTCAAAAATCATATGGAGAAAGTGGCTCCTCTGCTGATTTAGATGCAATTGACAAAAATATGCCAACAATAAAAGAAAAACTTCAAAGCATTCACTTCAAGACATATACAACATGGATGAAATAGGACTCTTTATCGCATGGCCCTTGATCGAATAATTGCACGACGTCTAATTGAAGGTTCTAAGAATGATAAAACACGCATATCTTTTATCTTTGCTACAAATGCAGATGGGTCTCACAAAATGGAACATCTCATCATTGGTCATGCACAAAGGCCACATGCTTTTAATAGAAATAGTGGAAAGCAATTGGGTTTCTATTATCGCAGCAATGCAAAAGCTTTGATGACTAGACTCATTTTCAGGGAATGGATACAAAAGATAGATCAACAAATGCAAGATGCTAATAGAAAAGTCCTACTTTTGTTATATAATGCTCCTTCACATGTGGTGAGGGATTTGCCTCTTACAAATATTCAAGTTTTTCTTTTTCCAACTAATACAACTTCTAATATTCAACCAATGGATGCTGGAATAATAGCAGCATTTAAGAGGCGATATATGCATTTTCAACTCCAAGATGCAATTGATAGAGATGAACAACAAAATGCTGACATCTATAAAGTTGATCAATTGATAGCCATGAAATGGGCTAAGGCGGCATGGAATGACATTTTTAGCAAGACAATAGCCAATTATTTTAAGCACACAGGTCTCTTTGAAAGAGAAACTCAAAAAAATGAAGTGGGTTCAGAAGAACAAAATATAAAAATTGAACTTAAAGATGCTATTAATCACTGCCAATTAGTCGCCCAATGTCTGTTCACAAGCTTATAAATCCCGAGGAAGAGTAACAAGTTGCCCATGAGAAAAATTCAGATAAAGATTTAATAAAACTTTCGTCGTCTCAAGATCAAGAAGAATAGGAAGATGGTAAAGTTATGGATGAAAATCCTCTCATATCAACAAAAAAAAAATTAAATATTCTTCATTCTTGTATTTCATTTCTTGATCTTTCAAATCCAAATCATGTTATAGCTCATAAGGTACTTAGAAACATACAATTTGAGATACGAACTATTGAAAAAAAAACAAACTACTTTAGATATGTATTTTTGTAAGAAATATTAATTTTACGAAGCAATATATTTTATCTATAATGTATAGTATTTTTAGATTTATAAGGAATATTAATTATATCAATTAATATTTTTATATAGGGTGTTTTCTATTTTGTATTAAATAATAGATAGTATAATTATTAAATTATACACATTCCACGAAATCGGTGGATTGATTTTTCATTAAATAATAAAGGTTATTAATTTATAGAATAACAATTTAGGAAAGTTCTAATATACCATGTTTCTCTCCATTAGTTTCTCACTTTAACTATGAGGGGTGAACTTTTTAGAAATTGAGAAATTATTATGATCTCCTCAACTTTGAGAATAATTTTCTTATTCAAGATGATTTTCATCTAAAAATGAAAATCATCATAACTACCCTTATAAGAGAATATTCCATAAAAGAAAAAAAAAACAAAACTTTATTAGAAATGTATTGAATTTCAATTAGAAAATTAGGATCCTACGAGTAAGAACAAAGTCAAATTTTATCACTTTTACCAAAACGAAGTTCTGCGTACACATAAACTATATCACAGACATGCTTATAAACATAAGATATACAATTATACAAATGCGACTCATATTACTGAGTCACACCATTTAAGATAAAACAGACCATGGGTAATTCGCAAAAATACACCTTGCAAATCTTAAACAAAAAATAAAATAAAACAAGCGATCTTCTGAAAGGTAGAAATTGCAGTGCGCGAACAGCGAACCAAGAAAGAAAAACCAACAGTAATCTCTCCTAGCCTGGATTGGAACTCAACTTTGACACGCATAAAATATCACAGGAAAAGAAAGAAGACGATGGAGATTACATTCTGGCAGCGGAAGAAGACTCGCCCAAAGAAACAGAGGCAAGAGAAGAAGCCCAGACCCTGCAATTAATAGCTCCGCCATGGAAGCTCCTCGCCTTGCACAGCATGAGCTTGGTCCAAATCCTCCTCACATCCAGAAGATGAAGAGCGCGCACGAACAGCTGGCTAGTTTCTCCAAATATTTCCGTGTTGAAGTGCAGAACTGAAGCAGCGTGGAGCGCCTTGAGGCGAGAGAAGAGCGCTGGCGAGGCGAAGACGATGGCTCTCAAAATGAGAAAGCACAGCGAAAGCGCCAAGTAGGATTCTCTTCGTGCGAGCGCCTCCAAAGATGGCGGCTGCCGGATGCCGTTGTTGCCCTCGTCTTCGGAACTACCCAAGCTCTCCTGCGCCAAATACGGCACGGGTTGGAGCCCTGAGAGAAACACAAGGGCAGCGATAAACTTAGCGATGGCCATTGCCGCCAAAAGAAATTTAAAAAAAGAAAACACCAGATACTTGCCGGTGGCCTTCTTATAAAATTGGGTGAGAGACGGAAGAGTCTTCGGGCCGCGATATCTAGTCTTGGATTTCTTGTTGATGATCAATATGGTAGGCAACCTATGGATTCCATATCTTGAAAACACACTGAAACATGTAAGAGACGCGCACTGATGATGAAGCTCATTCACAGAGAAATATAGATTTCCACCATTCCCATGATATGGTTCGAGTCTTTGAGAAATAATTTTGTAATTCAAACAAAAAAAAAACATGAAAATCAATGACAAGTTGGAAGATCATGATTTGTTACGATATCAACTTTTTTTTGTCTCGGGCAATTTTTTCTTTTTAGGATTACATAAATACTAACAAGTCAAATATTATTATAACATTAAAATCAAAAACAATAATATGCAAATAGTACTTATATTAATAATCAACTAGGAAATTCTCATGGTACATATATTTATTACATAGAATATCATTTTACGATAACAATAATTTTATCCCAAAACAAATTTTTCTAATTAGAATTAGAGGATGTGTAATATCTAGTTTTTATTTGATATTTACAAAGCATATAATTACATAATTACTAATATAATGAATCTTATTATAACTCAAAAATTAAAAATATTTGTGCACGAATAATACTATAATGAGTAATCACTAAAGAAATCCTCATGATATATATATATATATATATTAGATATCATGTCTTAATATGATTATAGGTAACTTCATCCTAGAACAATTTTTTCTAATTCAGATTCAATGGTGCATAATTTCTAGTTTGTAATTGATATTTATAAGGCGTATGTTTACATAGATACTAATATATTGAACCTAATTACAACTAATAATTCAAAAATATATGTGCATGAATAATACTATAATAAGTAAATACTTATAAAATACTCATGATATATATATATATATATATATATATATCACACAAACCCACACACATATATACATATAATTATTAAGTTTAGATTCGAATTGAAAATTAAAATATTTGATTAATAAATTGAGAATCAAATTTTTTGTGATTTTTTTTCTATAATAATAAATTTATATTTACTACAGTTATAATTTTTTTATATATTTTTATTTTTATGACTTTTTTAATATTTTTTATTTTTTTACGTTAGATTCATAATACCAAAGATTAGAGTTGTTTTTTTTCACGTTAATTAATTCATATGATTAATTTTTTTTTTGTATTTTAATTTTTATTTTTATAACTTTTTGAGGATTTTGATCTCTTGAGAATTGCTATCAAATCGATTCGTATGAATCGATTCACAATTCAGCAATTCAATATTCGATTCATGCATATTTTTTATTTTTTTAAAGAGTTTTATCATTTACTTCCTGTATCATGAATCAAATCGTGAACCATACGATTTTGATAATATATATATATATATATATATATATATATATATATATATTAGAAATCATATCTTAATGATAATTATAAATACCCTCATCACAAAAAAGATCTTTCTAATTCAAATTAAAAGTGTATAATTACGTGGTTACTAATTAATTGAATCTTATTACATCTCAAAAGTCAAATATATGTGCGCACAAATAATACTACGATAAATAATTACTTAGAAAATCTTCATGTTGTGTGTGTGTGTGTGTGTGTGTGTATTAAAGATTATGTCATGATGCAATTACAAGTACTTTCATCACATAACAAATTTTGTAAAAAAAAATAAATGGCGTAATTTCTAGTTTTTATTTCATATTTTTGAAACTCAAAAATCAAAAATATGGATATACAAATAGAGGTCAACCGGGCCGGGCCAGCCCGGCCCGGCACAGAAATTTCCTGTGCCCGGGCTCGTGCCGTGCCGAGGCCAACCGGGCCTCGTGCCATGCCTGGCCCAGCATGGTACAGTGGCCCGTTGGCACAGTACCATGCCGAAATCAATTTTTTTTAAATTAGGGTTACGGGGGCGCCGAAACCCTAATTTTTTTTAATTTAGGGCTCGGCCCGACCGGGCCGATCCTGGTGAATCGTGCCACGGGCCCGTGTCGGGCTGAACCCCCACAAAACCGTGCCTGGCCCGGCACGAAAGCACAGTCGGGCCTGAAAAAAATGAGCCGTGCCGGCCCGGCACATCCAGTTTGACACCTCTATGTACAAATAATAGTAAGATGAGTAATCGATGCGCGCATCATGTACTAGTATGTGTGCGTCATTACAATTATGCATGCCATGCAGCAGATTATAATGGCATAGGTTGTACTTCACTTGTATATGGCCTTGTATTATGTGTGAATAACAGAACACAGCGTGTTGTGTAAGAGTTCGACGCACCTTGGGAGGGCAGAAGATTCTTCGATGGCCAGGTGTTGGAGCTGAGGAAACATGGAGGAGAGCATGTCGAATTTGGGGCGCACTCGGCTGGAGAATGGGCACCAGGATGCATAAAAGAGGATGCACGTGTAACCGTTGCTTAGCCGCGACCTGTAGAGCAGGTCCAGATAGCTCCCATCCACCTGTCCAGAGGCATGAACAATACAAAAAAGAAACATCAAAATAACTAAGCTTTTTTTTATAATTTTTTTTTTATTTTTGTAGAATAAATTATTAAACCAATAAATCGTGAGATAAAAATACACCACACTAGTATTTAAAATAATGTCGCATAATAATAACTCATCGATAATAATAATAATATAATTAAATAATATAGATAAAATCTTATATTGTCTCGCTGAGAAACAAATAATATAATTAAATAATGGCATAGTCAAGAAGAGTAAAATTTAAAAAAAAAAAAAAAAAGTATCTAATCTTATCGTATAGGCATAGTATTCAGTGTATCTCTATCTGGTTGGCGATGATGTAATAATTATGTATTTTATATTTCTAGAAAATAAAATTATTTTTAAGAAAAAAAAAATTATGTAATAGATTTTATCTCGGTAAGGCTAGTAGTCCAATAGGAACATCCAACAATTTGAGTGCTCTCATCAACAAAATATATAAATAAAAAATAAACAATACAATAAACACAAATTATAATCCTCGTCAAGTTGGTGTGTACAAGTTCAAAATATCTAATTTCAAAAAAAAAAAAAAAAAAAGAGATGAAGATAAACTAAGACCTCGTCAAATATTTACGAAAATATAGAGATATCAAATAGGTCGGACAGTCCAGGAACGACGAGCAGCACCACACTGTTCAACAGTGTATGGCCCGACACGACAGGGTCATGGACCATGCCTAGTGCCGCACCAAGCACAGTCTGCATGTCTGGGCCGGTGGCATGGTCCACAGGCCCGAGGATCCGAGACTGACTACGATTGGGTCCAGGGTCAAGGGTCATGCCCCGTCAAGTGACCACGCGAAGGAACGAGTTTTTTTTTTAGATTTATCCAAATGAGCAATTCTGATTGGCCAACCAAAGCAGCTGACCACCGGTTGCATTTTCATACAATGGGCTTCCGACATGAACAACTGACATTCCGCTTCTATCACTGTCCATGTCGCCATATGGGAACTACCTGGCAGCCAACATGGTCTGACATGGCCCAGCATTATACAGACCTCATGGTCCATGCAGGATCAACCAATTGGTTACCATGTCACGTCAGGCACGTCATGGTGGCACGACCATGCCACACTCAAATGGCCTATACCCATACCGACACGGAATGCCCCACTTGACACTTGGACACGGAATGACCTTTATGAAAATACATGATGAATACCTATTTGCAATGAAGCACGAACATGGCTCCCTACAGCCGTGTCCACGTGTCCGACACCTGGACACGTGGACACTGTACGGATACGTGTCCGATACGTCACGTGACATATCATTGATCAAACCGTATCCGATACGCCGCGTGGCGTATCGGACAGTTGCGTCGGCAACCGTATCCATGTCGATAGTGCCAGACGTCTAACGACGTCGGGTGGCCAACATCGCAGCATGGGCGACGTTGGCCACTGGCAGGGGGAGGGCACGATTTGAGGGGGAGGCAGGGAGCAGGATCGATTTGAGGGGAGAGGAAGGAGCTGTGCGATTTAAAGGGGGAGGCAGGGACGGTCGCGATTTGAGGGGGAAACAGGGGCAGGCGCTAAGTGTGGGGATGTGGCATAAAATAAAATATTTTTATAAAATAAAATAAAATATTTTTATTTTATAAAATAAAAAATATATATTTTTATATAATATAATTATAAAATATTATTTTATAAAATAAAACAATTATAAATATTATCTTAATTTTATAAAATAAAATAAACAATATTTTATATAAAATATTTTTATTTTATAAAATAAATAATATATACTTATTTTATATAATAAAATATTTTAATTTAATTTAATTTATTTTATAAAATACCTAATATTTATAAAAAAATAATTTTTATTTTTTTTATCATGGCGTATCCTAGCCATATCCGTATCCTAATTTTTTAGAATTTGTCGTGTCCCTGTATCATGACGTGTCGTATCCCCGTGTCATTATCCGTGTCCATGCTTCTTAGCCTATTTGAATATATATATATATAGCATGTTGTTGTTGTCTAACTATCAAAATAAAAAGTAGTAGAAAAAATTAGTTGACATCCAATATCATTGAATGTATCAAATCTAAGTCCCAAAAATGTTTTCTTATAATTTTTCAGCAAATAGTAGATTCAAGGGCATTGGGTGGTATGATAAATAAAATAAATACCCAAATAAATATGAGTATATGCAAGAGCAGAACTGAAAAATCAAATCCTTGTAAACAGTATTGAGCACATGCCTAATATAGTAAGTTAGCTTCACACCGAGAAAATATCTAAATCTTTCAAAATATTTAATCTAGAAATATGACAAAATAGTTAAATAATTCTTAACTATCATCCACGTAACTAATATATAGAGATTTCAAACATGCCGGGTGGCCCGAAGCATGGCTCAGTTCAGTAGTGCCTAGCACAGCAAGGCAAGGTCTGGAACTGTGCCTAGGGTCGGGCTAGGCCGCCACTTGGCACGGATCATGCTATGCTAGGGCAACATGAGCCGTCTATCGTTCAAGGCCAGGCAAGACCCGTGCGCATGGGCCAACGACAGGGTCACCAAGGCAGTTTTATTTTAAAAAAAATTCAGCCACCCCTTCACTAGGTCTTTTTTTTTTAATGTCTTATGAATGATTGCAATTGGCCAACCACATGACCATTTTTTTTATGGTCGGCACGACCATGCAATCCCTGGCATAGCATGGTGGCACAACCATGCCAAGAAAAAATGGGTGACTGTGAAATGAAATAAATTCTTAATGACAATCTGCATATGTATACACACTATCATACCACATATACCAATTGATAATTCTTAATTAATACAATAGTAACACTATTCCAATGCGTGTTTATTTTTACCGATTTTTTTATTTCATTATGCTTTATGTACTATTGATATATTAGATTTGAATTGCAATAATTATAATTTTTATTTTTGATATTTTTTAATTTCATTATGATTTACGCACTTATGATATTCTTCTTTACTTTATTATGAAATGAAATAAATTTTTCAATTTTCTATTTGAACCAAAACAAACACTATATCAAGTCACAATCACGATTCACGAATGTGGATTGGGAAATAAAATGGTATTGCTAGAATATTTTTTTTTTCTATATTTTGTATTTTCTTAATCTTTGTAAATTTAATATTTTTATTTTTTTTAATAGTTGATTTAATAACATATAATAATTAACAATTAAATTTTAAAAAAATAATAATAATAAAAATTTTATTCAAAAAAAGATTAAAATTTCAGCTCAAATGGCCTAAAACCGGCAAAAAATGGTTCAGTTTGTGATGGCACGAACCGGCATGGCCCAGCATTTTGAGGACCAGCTATGTTATTCCACACTGCTATAATAATTTTCGTGTCATGCTAGGCCAAGAGGATTTCATCAATGCAAGTCATTATGGCGTGGAGTGGGCCAAAATACTCATTTTGGCATGATGAGCACCATATAGCACGCAAGCTCTCGTCTCTACTAGGCACACATCTACATGTCATGTCATAGTTTAGGCCACGTAAAGAATATATGAGTCATTATTCATTTAACACATAACCAATGATTATTTATTTTAATTTTTCCTTATTCTAATAATATTATGGCAATAAATGACGCTCCATAAAATTATTATGTATAATAGTATTCATATTTATTTTTTATTTTCTTATAATTTTATAAGAAAATATATTCTCAAACAATTCAATTATAATTTTATTTTTATTGACTAATATTTATTTACATGAACAAAAAACTCAAAGAAGAATTTCAATTGAAATTGAATTGGATGAATTATATCTTCTCTCCTATTTGTAAACCTACAAACCATATTAACTTACTTATTAGGAGCATATTAAGCTTCTTTCCTTAAGAATTATTAGCTCTAGCCAAGATATTTCTACCTTTTTTTCTTTTGGAAAGTTTTGATCATTTACTATTTGCGTGATTAGTAGCACCGTTATGCGAGCCAAATAATATGACAATGTCAGCATTGAATCTCTTCTTTTGACAAATTTTATCTGTACTCAAGTTTCATCATATTTTATTTTTATTTTATTATTTTACAAAGCAACTAAATTATAATTATGCAATTTCTTCTTCTAATTTTCTATGAAGGATAGACGAATCATGCAGATAACCCCCATTTAGAGTGATATGGGTGTATTTCTTTGGTATTTACCACTTCCAACCATAAGAGATATGTATTTTCATCTTCAAGAGTAAATTTGAAGCCCTGGGCGATCACATCTCTCTGTTCTTGACTCATAAGAAAGTCATCATAATTTAAATCAACAAATTCAAAAATAATTAATAATTCTTTCCTATTAGAGAACCCATATTAGACTCAAAAAATATAAAATAATTAAATATATATATATATATATATATATATATATATATTGTATTTATCTGTGTTATTTTGTCATGTCCTAAAGAAATTCAAAACATAACAAATGTTTTGAATATATAATCTTATAATTTATAAGAGAATGTGCTAACATATTATAAGAGAATGTGCTAACATATTATAAGAGAATGTGCTAACACATAAAATCTAATATATAATCTTATAATTTATACAATAAATAATAAAATTAGACATATATTCTAATGCATTATTAATACTAATCATTTTTATGCTATTAGCAATTTTTTAAATTTTTTATTAAAGAGATTAAAATTAAAAAAAAAAGGCCACCTAGAAAAATAATCAAATAAAATATGCACAATTATCGATATACATAATAAAATATATTAATTCAACTCGAGTGTCATTTTTACAAAACAGTCATTATGTCATGTCGTGGGTTACAATTTATTATTTTATTTGTTTATTTTTATTTATGCACTATGAATGAGAACACTCAACCAATGAGATGTCTCAGTTCAACTAGCTCCTTACTTTTTTAAAAGAATAGCTTTATAGATTTCATCCTAGGTGATTTACCCAATGATTGCCGAGAGAAATATATGTGCATTTTACCATTACAATGAATATGTGTGCATAAGTGCACATAATACACAATAAGAATGACATGTGAAGCATCGTCCACAACCAAGCACCATCACACACCCACTCTATCACTTTGTGATGAAGCATCGACGCTAATAGGAAATACGAACTACTATCTCACATCTTTCTTAGTTAGGACAAATCATATTTTGATCAGGAACCAGCACAAACCACCATTGACACCCACTTTGATTCAACAGAAAGCTAGCCTTGAGCAAACCCAAATAGTGAAATGGGTTTTGAGAAAAATCTTCTTTGTGCATTTTTGGTTTTTGGGAAAAAACCATAAATGGAGTGCAAGGTTTCATGTTATGTGGTGGAAGTTGATGCAACCCACATTATATATCCAAAAGGGTATAAATGGATATTTAAGTTTAAGGATGAGCATCAACTTTTGAGCTAGCTTTTGAGTTGAGTTAATGTCTAAATACTCATCATTCTGCTATCAAAGTGATATTGTTCGTCAAAGAGGAAATGACTATCTGAAAAAGAGCTACCCAGTGTGCCAATAAAGATGGGCTGATAGTCCATGCAACAATAAGCCTGAGGCAAACTTTCATCGTAGATCTAACATTTGAGTAAATTTGGGGCATTAAGTCTAAATACTTATCATTATAATTAGAGGTGTCAACCGGGCCGGGCCGAAAATTTTTTGAGCATGATCGTGCCGTCGTGCCTGGCCAGGCACGGTTTAAAATAGCGGGCCCGGCACTGCCCGCAGGCACGCCGGACCGTGTCGTGCCTTGCCTGGCCCGATAGTGCTCAAAAAATTATAATCCCAAAATGAGGCTATCCATCAATGGGAAAGAGCCGCCTAAGAAAGAGCTACCTAAAAGATGGTTGCTCGATGCGTCAAAAAATATAGGCTCAGAATCAATGCAGACATCCAATTTCTCAAGTGTGATTGAATAACGCGACCCACATCAAATATTCATAATGGTGTGCATGGGAAGTTAAGTTTGAGGGCAAAACCACAACCTTCAAGCTAACTTTTATGGAATTAAGGTCAACACTCATTCAGTCATTATGTGTACCAACAAATACAAATAATTGACTTCAAAGAAAACAAAATTTCCAAAGAGATAAGATCTCCCTCGAGTTGAAATAACATAGAAGCTCACGTTTATACTTCAGTTCATGCTCATAATAAGCTAAAGACTATTAGATTTGACTACCTCATAATATGAGTCTATATAAAAAAAGGGAACATACTCAGACTGCACAAATGACAAACAAGTATACCAATGAGTCAAATAATGTTGCATCCAGCTCTTTTGATATTGATCTTCTGCTCATTTTCTGCAAGGGGCGGATGAATTATACTCAACACTCATTTTCATAGGTAATATCATATGCAAAATTTCTCATTTCTTTTATTTCTTTTATTTCTCTTCATTATATTAAAATATACAAATTTTTTGCTAAAATATTATTTCACTCAGGATATCACTAAGCAATGTTGAAGGAAATAAATATTTTCCACTTCAATTAAACTAGTACCACAACCTACAAGTATCTCTATTATTGGTGGCATAGAATTTTAACCATGAAAATAAATTTAAATAAGAAGATATATCATCCTAATATGAGACTTATAATTACCAAGTCTCTAATACATGTGAGGACTTCACTTAGATAATTAGTATGAATTATCAATTTTCTCTCAAATGACCAAAATGATAATCATATAAAATATTATTTCACTATTGATATCTCACAAATAAGTAATATAACAATTAGACAAAAAATATTTTCTTAATTAAAGATCTTAATATATATATATATATATATATATATATATATATATATATATAAAATAACCTATATTTTGAGCAACATAACCCAACATAATTTGTTGATTGCAAATAGCATTGTATGGCATAAACCAATCACTAAAAGTCTGGTTAAAAAAATTTTCATAGGCAATCACTTTTTTTAGGTAAAACAAAAATAACAAATTTTTCTTTATTTTTTCAAATAAGTTCAATTAGCATGATGATTTTATTTATTATATAAGTAAATAATATTGACATTATAAGAGATTGAAGTTTTACGAGTATAAAAGTAGTCAGTTCCAAGAAATAGATTGCTTTGTTATATAAAAGATATATGCATGATACTCTAACAAAAATTAACTTTATTTTTTGTGCTCCAACAGACACTCATCTTGATCTGTTTATTAATAACTTATCCAAATAAAACTCTTCAATTACTCTACATCTTAAAAGAAAATCAATAAAAAAAATTTAATTTCTAATTATTATTAAACAAAATTTAGCATAAAAAATTAATATTATAAATTATTTCCTAGATTTCTTTTAATAGTTTCAATCAGATACAACTATACACATACCGAGGGATGTAAAATAATCTCCAAAATTTTAAATCTTTTTCAGTAATCACGAATTTTTACAATTAGTCAAGTATTCAAATTTCAAGATACCAACTTATAGCAAAACAAGGTCCACACTAATAAATATTCTAGATATTTACTATAACTGTCACTCATTCACACTTTGATAAAAGCACCTACTTAGAGATAGAGTATACACTCTCTTCTCTAACTACATTTTTGTATGACAGATAGATATTGATGCATGTATACTTTAAATTGATATTTCACAAGTTTAAAAAGTACATATATGTGAACTACTTTCTCAGGACGAAGATATAAGAAAAAACTATTATTATAGCCTATGTTCAAAAAATAGAGCAGCTAACATACATTTTCGCTAAGACCTTAAAAAGAACTTAACTTATATTTCTTTTATTTATGCTTAGTATTCTTAACCTCTATGAAGAAGCTTGTGGAAGGTAATATGATTTATTATTGGTTAGTTGTTATGTTTATTTTTAATTTTACATTATGGATGTCCTAACATAGTTCACACGGCTTGGATTTGTGTGATAACATCCATTTGACTAGAACCTTATATAAGTGGTTAGCTTTAAAGATATCCTAACATGTTGACAACCCACGACATAGCACAACATGATTGGATTTGTGTCTTGAATAGTATCTGGCTAATTTGTAGCACTGCTCATACCATGTTGGGCGAGAGTTTTTAGATAGATGCAATAAAACACACAACTCCAAGCCAATGTTCCCGAACACAACCCGGCACATCACGATTCAGCATCATGTATGATCCTGGACCATGTTGGCCCATGGCACATAGTTCATGTCATACTAGGCTAGTATAAGCCAGACACCAGAATCGTAACTGGTTGACCATTAACATAAATTTATGCCTTTATAATTTTAATATATAAATATTAATTTTGTAAATTAAAAATTTTAAGTTATCCATCAATCATCATGAGTTAGCCTTTAGGGTTACTGTAATAATATTATTTCAATTATCACAATTAATAAAATTAGAATAAAATACAATCATTAACATAAATTTTAATAAACAATAACAAAAAAATATTAATCATCCAATTCAACTGAAAATGAAATAACACAAATATTCAAGAACACAATAATGATTATCAATCATAATAAAATTGAATCCTAATGTCAACCGGCATAACTAAAGGTGTCAAACAGCCCGGACCAAGCCGAGCCTAGCCATTTTTAGGTGGCCCAAAAGGACCAACGGGTAATGCTTGGCCCAGCATGGCTTCATCATAGTCGGCTCAACACGGCCCGTTGGCACGACTATGATGAAGCCATGTCGGGTAGTGCCCAGACAGGCTGGGGCTGGCCCATCTAGGCTGAGTTTGGGCTGTTTGGGTCGGGTTTGGGCCTAGTTCGGCCCATTTTGAAAATATTTAATCTAGAATATTAAAAATATAACAAATTTAAATTTTAATTATTTAATACTTAAATAATTTATATTTAATTATTAAATTAAAATAATTAATTAATTTTTAATTTTGATTTTATTAAATTAAATAAAATATTAAATTTAGTATAATAAACAACTAAAATTTATAAAATAATAGTGTTTGAATTAATAAAATTAAAATATAAATACAAAGCAATGATATATAAATCACAAAAAACATAAATAAAAATTCAAGAATCATGCCTCAAAATAATATGGTAAAAATAAATAAATAAAGACAATGTCAATCTAAAAAAGATAAGTGAAAATAAAAAATATCATCAGTAAATAACATTACTACATATGATCAATAATGATATAATAAAAGTATTAGTATCTCAATCTATCAATCATTATCAGTCATCAATCATTATCAATATCGCACGGATCATTATTACCAACAAACTCCTCCGCTTTTACTGCAGTCCCAGCACAATCCTAGATGCTCAAGCTCAAATTCTATCAATCTTTCATACATGCTAATATTTCAACAATATCTCGCCATAATATAGATCTCCTATTCGAAATTACATTTATTACAGCAGAAAAAACAAACTCTGATATTATACTCTACACCAGAGGAGTCAATAGATATTGTGCAATCTTAGATAACACGGGATAAGTAGATTCATAGAATTTTTACCACTATATAATAACAAAATTCTTATTATTGATATATGATATGATTGAGAAGTAAACAGTATCTAATTATCAAAACAATTCACTCCTATCCAACAGTCTACCACATCATTTCTACCTCGCTACCTGAATGAAAAAATTATCATGCCTGAATATAATATTCATGTTCATAATCAAAGCCTCACTACAACTACAACTATATCTATTATCATAACATGTAAAGAGCTCAATCAGCTTCTCATGAATAAATATTTTATGTTGAACTTTTTGATTCATGTACGAGGATATATATGTCAAAACATTAACTTTCATCATAACCATAGGATCCATGCGGACAGTCAGACAATAAAAATATGAAATAATGGATCAGTAATATAAATATTTGATTTTCATCTCTACAACCATATTACTATGTGTCAAGTTGTATCAAAATTTCTTAAATATTCTACTAATATTACATATGCACATGAGTACAATGTAAGTCATGAAAATATAAAATAACAAATACATATTAGTCATGTCATAAAAAATCGTTTGGAATTTTATAAATAAAATTCATGTAGCTCAGTTAGTGACGTCAATAATAAGTTCGTCACTCTTACTATTGACGTAGTCGAATATCACGTATTAATATCTAACAAATAATTTCAAACATAAGATATGTGTAATTCTAACAGTATCTCACATTTGATTATAATTTCTTCTTTAGACCTACAAACAAACGAAAATTGCCTAACTCTTATTATATGCGAGGCATACGAAAAAATTTTAACAAGTTACGTATATTATCTAAAATGAAGAGAGGAAAATAACCTTCATCTATACTTATACTATCAGGTTAATGACGTGAAACATACATCTAATATTATTGAATCTACTATCAGGTTCATAACAAACATGATAATCACTACTTTATTATTAGATATATTATTGAATGTGATATTAAATATTTTATTTTAAATTTTATATTCTCTAAAGATTTTTATCAAGCACTCAAAAATAACTAGACAATCATGAAGATGAAGAATCTTTGAAAATCATAATATTATTTTATTTATCATCCATTTTGAAATCTACATAATGAGGCAATGAAGCATGTATAAAATATATCATCATAACTAGTCCAAATATCAAATAACATGAACATATAGGTTTTAAATGAGCCAGGCATACTAGCCCCAACTAGAAGCCCAGCACAGCATGCTACAATGTCATGCCCAAGCCCATGTTGAGCACACTCTCAACATGAATAATGTCGTGCCATGCCAAATGTTTTCAGCCCACATGACGTACCAGGCATAGCACTGATGCCTAACACGTGGGCACGACACGAGGGACATTGCATCAAACAATACATGAATAAAGGATGATGTAGCAACACCTGATGGGCAATAGCTCAACATGCCCGACAAGCAATGGCTGCACAGCAGCACACCACCCAAAACCCTAATATTTTTTTAAAAAACTTAACCTAACCAGAATCCCTGCAATTGACCCAACCCGACCCTACACAAACTGACCCGAACTTGAACGAATTTCAAGCCACGGGCTGAGCTGGGCCTGCCCATGCCAGACACAGAACATACTATAGCATGTCATGTCAGACACGACATACCATAAATTCATTAATTATTATTTCTTTTTTAATTTATAGTATTTCAGTATGTTATTCTTAAATATAGGACCTAAAAATCCTATGATATGTAAACAAAAAAAAATATGCATGATACTGACTACCCTTAAATACGCTAAAACATAATCAAAATACTCGTCATGACGATCAGTTTGATCACGTCTTTCATCTCTAACTCATTGTTGTATATGAAAGGGGTCAACATTAAAGCTGAATTAGATCCAGCCTCAAAGAACCCAACATTAAGTTGGATTTGCTTATGATCTAATACACAATATTTTTTAGTGCATAATTGAACATAACTTTTTAGGTGCACAATCTCACACAAACTCTTACAGCATAATATTTTTTTAAAATATTTATACTGTGTTGATTCTTCTTTGATAGCCCTAATATTTTTTTATTTTTTTATACTAAAATGAATCCAAACTACTAGTATTCTTTTAAATCTTTTTTTTTTAGATGTTTGAGTCAAAGCGATAGAAGAAGCTAAATTTTGACTACCTCAAATCTTTCCGTATGATTTTCATTATATTTATAATTAATTTCGTTTTCATAATTTGAATTAGTATTTGTCATTTTTATTTTTTATTTTTATAAATTATAATATATTATATAATGTATTTTGATTAATAAATTATAAAAAAGGTAGTCAAAAAAAAATTTAAAAATTAAAAACTTAATAATTAATAAATAAAAAAAGACTCAAATTATAATGCAAAATATGTAAACTTTACTTTTTTGATGTCAGTACCACACATGCACCATAATCCACACCGCACCCAAGTCCTAAAAGAAAAAACCAAAAAGCTAAAGCAAGATCCCAAGAGAAAGAAAATATAAGAGAGAGAGCAAGATCTATATTTTGAAAACATAAATATTTGAATGATGAGATAAGAATTTATAGATATATAAAAGTAATTTTTTTAATTTTTTTTAATTCAACAAAAATCCTTGGGGCCATCGGATTCTGCCTAATAGTCATTGATATGAAATCCAACCGTTGAGATTTAAATTTTTTTTTGGACAGTTATTCAGTTCAACGGGCCAAAGCGACCCAAATAGTCATTAATTCCAAAAGCTTTGGCTTTTGAAACTATTAGGATCGGGCTAGGGGGCTAAAAAAAAAGACCTCGAGTTGAGTTAGGTAGAGATTACTAGCCCGACAAATTTTCAGATTCGTCAAGCTATGGGTTGGGCATCAGGGCATCAAGCGTCGGGGTAGGATAGAGTCAAAGCACGATTCAAGTAATGCCAAATTAGCATGCCCATGGACCCTCGTACTATGTCATGCCTGGTCCTACACGTGACCTAGTAAACCTAAGCACGACAAGACACGGCACGAGCAATGATCCAGCCCAACACATGCACGAGCATAAGTCTGGACTATGCCGTGTCGGGTCATGTATGACCAAGTCAAGCCATGTCTCGGGCTAGGCTCGAGTCCATCCGGCCCATTTGACACCTTTAGGTATAAGTATGTAATTGAACATTATCACATAAGTATCTATTAATATCATTAGCAATGAGCACAACATCCTCAAAGTCCAACGAGTCATCATCTACCATGAACTCCTCTGTTCTTATTCTAGCTAGATTCTAAATACTTCTATATTAAATCCTCTCAATCTTTCATACATACTAGTATCTCAATGATATTTGATCATAATCTAAATCTTTTATCTAAAAATAATACTGACTATAAAAAAAATAAACTCTGATAATACGTTCGACACCAAAAAAATCAATAAATATCATGTCATCTTAGACAACACAGATTAAGTGAACTTATAATTTTTACCATTATAAAATATTAAAATTTTAATTATTAGAAAAAGATTTTAAAATTAAAAACTTAAAAATTAATAAATAAAAAAATACTCATAAATTATAATGCAGAATATATAAACTTTGCATTTTTAGTGTTCGTACCATATGCGCACCATAATCCACACCACATTCGAGTCCTAAAAGACAACCAAAAGATTAAAGCAAAATCCAAAAAGAGATATATTATAAGAGAGAAAGAGAGAGAGAGATGACTATATTTTGAAAACATAAATATTTAAACAAGGAAAGAGGAATTTATAAATATATAAAAGTATTTTTTTTGGATTTTTTTTAATTCAGCAAGAATCATTGAGGCCATCGGATTCTGCCTAATAGTTATTGGAAATGAATTCCAATAATTGAGATTTGATTTTTTTTTTTGACACTTGGCGAGTTCGACCATCGAACCGACCCAAACGGTCATTGATTCCAGAAGCTTTGACTTCTGAAATATTGAGATTGGGCTAGAGGGCTGGGAGGAAAAGACCATGAGTCGGGTCAAGCAGAGGTTACTAGCCTGACAAAATTTCAGATCTGTCAAGCTATGGGTTGGGAGTCATGGCATCAAGCATCGGGGTAGGACAGAGTCAAACCACGATTCAAGTCATGCCAAATTAGCGTGCCCATGGGCCCTCATACCAAGCAATGCCTAGCCCTACACGTGGCCCAGTACGGCATGACACAACACGAGCCATGAGCTAGCCCAACACGGACACGAGCACAAGTCTGGACTATGTCATGCCGGGCCAGGCACGACCAAGTCAAGCCATGCCTAATGTCAGGCTCGGGCCATCCAGCCCATTTGACACCTTTAGGCATAAGTATGTAACTAAACATTATCACATAAGTATCTATTAATATCATTAGCAATGGGCACAACATCCTCAAAGTCCAATGAATTATTATCTACCAGGAACTCTTTTATTCTTATTCCAGCCAGATTCTAAATGCTCAATATTGAATTTTCTCAATCTTTCATACATACTAGTGTCTCAATAATATCTGACAATAATCTGAATCTCTTATCTAAAATGATACAAACTATTAAAAAAAATTATGATGTTACACTCGATACCAAAAAAATCAATAGATCTCATATAATCTTAGACAGCACAGGATAAGGGAACTCATAATTTTTATCATTATAAAATACTAAGATTATTGTTATTGTAATGTGATAGAATTAAACAATAATCAATATCTAAAATACTAAGACAGTTCGCTCATATTCGACAGTCTACCCCATCATTTCTCTTTTAATAACTAAATAAAAAAATTATCATCTCTAAATATAATATACATGTCTATACTCAAAGTCTAGATATAACTACTATCATACCTAATATCATAATATATAAATAATAAGTCAACTTTTTATAAATATACCCTTCAAATTGAAGTTCTTGGTTCATACACAAGAGTATGTATGTCAATAAATTCTCTACTCCTACCTTAACACTGGAATCCATGCAAGTAGCCAAATAATTAAGAGATAAAATAATAGATCGATATTTTAAGTACTTAATTTTCAACACAATAACCATATCACTAAATATTAGGTCATCCTTAAACTTATTAAATATATTATTAATGTTACATAAATAATTGAGTGCAATACAAATAGTGAGAAAATAAACACACATTTTTCATACCACAAAAAATTTTTAGAAATTTTATAAATAAAATTCTTATATCAATCTCCGTAATCAATAATAAATGCCACTCTTAATATTGACATAATCAAATATGACATGTTCGTATCCAACAAATAACTCCAGCATAGATAAATATAATTTCAACAATATCTCATATTCATTTAAAATTTCTTCTTTAGATCATGAGATAAACAGAGACTATCAAAATCATATTGTCTATTATGCGTAAAAAGATATTTTAGTGAGTTACGTACTTTTTTTAATAATAAAAATAATTTGCATCCCCACTAATAATAACATGTTAATAATGTAACATACATCTAACATAAAACATATATTGTAATAGCTCAACTTTAATGATCCTAACAAACATGTTAATTACTATTTTATTATTATAATCATTATCAAATATAATACTATATATCTTATTTTTAATATAATGATCTTTAAAGATTCTCATCATTAACTCATATATGACAGATTTATCATAAGAATAAAAAATCTATGAAAATTATAAAATCTTTTTATTAAGATGCATAGAGAGTAATGAAGTATACAAAAAATGTATCATCATGATTAATTTAAATATCAGACATAATGAATACCACGACATTATATTATATAAATTTATTAGTTATTATATATTTTTCTAAATTATAATAATTTAATATGCTTTTCCTACAAGTGAACCTATGAATCCTACGATTTACAGCCTAAAAATAAATCTACATGATACTGATTATCCTAAAATCCTTCAAATTTTTAATTAAAAAAATCATCATAATAATCAATTTGATCATGTCTTCTCTTCCTCACTCATTAAAATATATAAAGAATCAACAAAAAAAAATTATAAAAGATTCAGCCTCATAAATCTCACTGCTTAGTTAATTTTCTTAGAAACTAATACATCAAATTTTTTTATGCAACCATTACCATTATTAAATGATTGCATTTCCACCAAGCCATGTCGAACCATTAGTATAAGCTATAATACCTTTACCCCAAGCTCAACAATTGTAGAGTCCAAAATAGAAAAATAAGTCACTAAACTAAAAATATCTAAAAAAATAGAATATATCTATTGATATCTTACTAATGACATTATGCATATACTTGTCTAAAAATAACTATCAACAACTTATCATAGCATGGCCACTCTTCCTTTAATATGTGCATTATACTGAGAATTTCATAGATATGCCTCTATTATGACTGATTCTTCATCTACTATTAGGATAAGCTAAATGAGTTGTTTCTAGGATATATAACTGTCTATATCACATATACTAAATTGTTCATTGATGGATTTATGCTCTAGTGAGGAAAATAATTTATATTGCATATACAATAATAGAGGTGTCAAACGGATATACAATACTATCATGGCCAATTTCTATGTGGCTCAACCATGACCCCATGTCGTGCCCGCCATAGCTCATTGTCATTAGCACAGATGCCAAATTATCAAGCCAAGCACAACCCATTTGGGCCACACAAAAATGGGATCATGCCAATTCATGTCGAATATAAAAACCACACAAAAATGGTTTTTATTTGAGGCAAAATCTAATAAGAATTTTTATTTTTTAGATTAGAAAATTATATTTTATTATTTATTAAAAAACTCATGATTACAATCAATTCGATAATATCTTTCCTCCAAAAATCATTATGATATATAAAAGAGATAACAAAACTAAACTAGATCCAATATCAATAGTTATTTTGTTTAATTGAGTTTATTTGTAATTTCACATACCATATTTTTTTAGTATATTAATCAACATATCTTTTAAGATTACCAATATCACATGTAATCCTACATGTATATATCTTTTAATAATATATAATTATAGTAATTCATCTTTGACACCTTGTAATCCTACAAAGTCTTTTTATCTAGCCCCCATAGGATGGTTACTCAACAAGGCATGACACATGACCCATGACTCACCCATGCTCTATCATTAGTCACCATACCGATAGACCATATCATCAAACCAGGCATATAGGTTGTGTCTTGCCAGACACGAGGCAAGGCTAGCTCCATCCCAAACGACACAAATTGTGCCTCAGGCTAGCACAATCCAAGTCCAACCATGATTCGGAATCATGACATGTCAAGATTGGCAAGCTAATCTAGGCCATGCCTTATGTTGTGCTCAAGCTACACAACCCACTTGACACTTATATACAAGAACATCATGCCAAAAAGTAACTTTATTTATTTTACTATCTTAATCATGTGCATCTCTCTTATAAAGGTCTTCAATAACTATATAGTTAATTGTGTAAAACAAATAAAATGAGTAATAAATTACTATGAATCTCTAGATTCCTCCAATCAATCTCACAAATTGTACAATAGCATCATATATATGCATAATTTATAATTAGAGTGATGTTACTAAATCCCATAATATCTAATATATAATACAAAATGCTTATCAATAATTATTTTATAAAAATAAAAAAAATAAATATATCTCAATAAATTATCACATATTAATCAATAGTTGATAGTAATTTTGTAACAAATATCTTCTTTGCCAAAGTAGTCAAAGCTGCTAGCCGCCTTTGACTGCACTCACAGTGCACACTACCATTACACACCACAAGTGAGCCACCCCACAATGCCATTGCACAATGCCATTGCACACGGCACACAAAATAATCACTTCCACATTCCCATAGCATAGGCAACACACAATGCACATGTCCACACAACCACTATACACTGCACATGCTCCACAGCAAACACTATAACTGCACATGCACCACAGCAAACACTATCACTGAACATAACCCACATGATGCAGGCCTCCACATTACCAATGAACAGAAGCACCCACACTTCAATGTCAACAATGCTTGGCATTCACATTACCAATAAACACAGGCACCAACACGTCAATGTGCAACACAAATGTATGTGTACATCTATGCTAATGCAGATGCATACAGCATATGTACTTCTCAGCTATCTCTCTTCCTTATCTAGGATTCGCACACCCGTTAGCTCTGATACCATGTGAAAATATACCTATAAATATAAAAGTTAGTAGATTAGGACAAATCATAACATAATTCTAACATAATAACATTAATTCTGACATAATAAACCATACTATCATCCAAAGAGTAAAAAATAAATAAACATTAAATCTAACATAAAACATACATAAAATAAATAAATAAATAAACATAAATATGTGTGTGTGTGTGTACACACACACACTCACACACATATGTATTTATATTTATTTAAAAAAAATAACTTGCAAATTGAATCAAAAATTAGAGCAATTAGAATGTATCGATAATTAGAGATAACTAGTTATCATTTATGTATATAAAATATATTTTATAACAAAATGTTAGCTAAATAATATAAAATTAAATTTTAAATAAAATAGTTTCAAAAAAATTTGACAGCTAGTTCTTGTAATTTGAACTGGGCCAAACCCTAGAAAAATCCATAACACAGCTCATCAAGCTTCTGAGAAGACCATCAGGTCAGGCTAGGCTGGGTTGGGGACAACAAGGCTGGGCTCTGCTGGCCTGAGAATATATGCATGATGACCATGGAATGCAGCCCAAGCCATTCGTTTGGGAAGACCCAGACCACATATGACAGCTAGTGGTAGCAATTAGAATTTAAATCATTAATATGTGATGATTAGAAGGCACCTTCCATCAAGTAATATTTAGTAATAATCTAGAACAATGTAGGTGTGATATTGCCCTTTAATTGCTTAAAACATACACAAAATCCATCCACAAAAAACCCTAATTTGCCCAGAACATAGCACCTTATATAAGTCAATATAATACTAACAAGAGAATTTGTAATCTCATTGATCACTAACAAGTAACACCACATGCCCCAAATGAGCAATTCAACCAAAAAGAGAAATTTGTGCCATTTCTAATTTTTTTCTAAAAACAGTTGTGCCATTACAAGGAAAAAAAAAACAATTTCGAGATTTGGAGAAAATAGGAAATTAATTAGTGATACCAAATAACCCATGTAAGGAGACTGTAAAAGAGGAATTAAGAACAGTTTTCAGGGAACTACTATCATTTGAGAACAAATGACGCCCCTTTGTCAATTTAATGTTTAATTTCACAAGTTATTTTGAATGTTTTTTTATTGCCAAAAAATAGCAATTTTGAAAGTACTGTAATCTTTTGAGACCAAATATCATATAAAACACCAAAAAAAGTAAAAGAGGGGGATGATCTTCAACATTCCTTGTACTCACAGTAATCAACTTAGTTTCAACTGTTCAAAATTCTATTTCTTTTATCTCCAATAGAGCAACTTTTTTGACTTCCCAACCAGTTCATCAGCCACCCTCGTGCAGACCTCATATTTATTAATTTGTTGCATTCATTTTTTCAGTGAACAAAACTTTCAGGAGCTATTCCACGAGATAAATACAAAATCAACGTTTGCTTTTTGAACTGCACTTTTAAAATGCACACAGAAATTATCTACCAGACGTTCACACAGCCATAAATAACATCAATGACAAACGATCATTTGTAGTTACGTTATTTCTTCGTTGAGCTCGTTTTAAGCATTTAAATTCCTGAAAAACACATTATTCAGATTTTGAAGAAGGGACGTAGTGATCAGGAACATGAAACAGTCGTAACAAAGATCGTCACGATAACCCTGTAACACGATCAAATTGCACAGCATGCTACAAAAACCACACAAAAAATCAAACAGAAAAAAAAATCCGAACGGAACGCACCTCGAGAACTGGAACCGGAGAGATGGATGCAGGACACTGAGACTGAAGAACATTTATAAAGAAATCCAACTCATTGCTGCGAACACAGGTCGAAGCAACCTCAAAGCTCGCCACAGAAAACGCTCCTAACCATAGAAAAATCAGAAAAACCAAAGCCATCCCCCGGGCACTGAAAATTTAAAAATTCCTATTGCGATTCGCGGAATTTAGTTGCTCAGATCTCTACGATTTATGTGCAGCTTTCACTGATCTTTCATGGATTGTATCAGCTTGGCAGCGATGATAAGAAAAAACGATGGTCCTACTTCGTTATCCGATTGATCTACCCGGCTACCGCACGAGTTTCATTTCTTCCTCCAATGGGAAAAGCACGTTTGCCATCCGTTTTTGACTGTACTTCCGGTCAATCATCTGTTAGTCGATCATGATCTTGTCCAGAAAAATGGCCCTACTATTAGAAATTCTTATAATTGGAAAGCATGAATATCTGAAATAAATAAATCGCAGCCACGAGGACCGACGCTAGACCGCTCACAAAAGCCCGACTGACGGTTCGAATGATCGAGTCCCATCCAAATGAAATGACCACAGCCCACAGCCCACAGCCCCAAACCAACAAATAAGCAAGTGACGCGTATCTTATAAAATAATAAATAAGTTTACAGAACAAAAACAATGACGAAATATTTTTTACTTTTAAAAATAGGCAGCTGCATTTTAATTCTAAAAGATAGAATTAGGTCTTTTCCCCAACACAAAATAATTAATATTTAAGTATACAAATTTTGATAATTAAAAAATTCTTCACAAAAACCAAACTTCTTGAATTTTTAATGCATTATTCATTGTATTACTACCACATCCTTTGTATTATTAAAAAAAGCAACACCTCTGTTTCTGTATAATGATGCAAATCATTATATAGACATATATTTATATGTATATATTATATATATCTATATTATTATTATGCATATGCAATTATTTTTTAGATATGTGTGTGTACGCGTGCGTGTGTGCATGCGTGTGTGTGTGTGCGTGTGTGTGAGTGCGTGCGTGTGCCTGTGTGCGTGTGCGTGTGTGTGTTTTGTCTCTCCTCTCTCTCTTCCAACATGACTCATATTATTTTGACTCCTTATATATTGAGTCTTGGAGTATTTAGGTCAGAGCATATAAGGTCCACATCTCAATAGTATGAGTAAAATGATTCGCATATATATGTGCAGTTATGTGTGTGTGTGTGTGTATTATACATATCATGTTATATAAATGCATATATTGAGATATATGACATCATGAAAATATAAATAAATATTTTCATCATAGATATATATAAGTTGTTATAGATATTTATATATGATGTTTTTTATATATAGTGTATTGTAATATACATTAATATATTTTTGCGATGAAATATATCATGATATAGTTTAGAAATAGTTACACAACAAGAAAATGATGAGATAGAAATATATGTGTAAGTTGAGAGATGTTTCATCTCTTTTTCATTATTTTGAAAAAGATCCATGATACATTTTGGGGTATCACCAAAAGAACTCTACCCAAACTAAGGCACTTTTTGAGTAAGTGTTTATTCCCAAAATTAAATCAAATAAGCAGTAGGAAAAAAAAAATTACAGAATTGAAGGGACATAGTAGAAGAATTGAGAAGAGAAAGAATGAAGAAGATGAGGAAATATTTAGAATTCTATTTCTCTCAATATCTCTCCCCAAAAACAACAATACCACCGCAATATACTATCCACCATACCCGCTTTACTGACACCAAAACAAACATGATTGAGACACCCACAATTATCCTCCTAATACCCAACTGCACCTATCCTGAATGAATAGGGCCCACTCCAAGATATTCCATTCTATCCTCACACATAATCCTTAAAGTATGATGGTTTTTTGGTTGCTAGTTTGGGCCTAGCATCTTCTTTATCAGAATGGGCCTCGATAATAGTATCCTCGCTCTTTTCTTAGGCTAATTTTCCCTTTTTCAAGATTTCTGCAATTGATTCCAATGAAAGGGATAGTGCATCAATCCATGCAAATTTCTATAGTAGAATACCCATATCGACAATGAGTCGTAGCTATTTGTTATGTTGTTTATGGCATTTTTGCAAGAAACTTTGTTGTGTTGAACTTTTTTTTTTTATCTATGTTATTATATATAATATATGTGTAATGAGAATGGTTGATCTTTGATGTTTATTATTTAATTTTATATATTTTAGTGGATGTTATATAATTGTTATTGAATAAAAAATGTGCAAAAAAAATATTGGATTGCAGGGTATATGGTTTCTATATATATTTGTAAATGATATATAGCATGCATAAGCTACAACAAATAAAATATGTTCATGTTGTAGAAATTAAAAATGGAAAATGACATATCAATTCCAAATATAATTTAGAAACAAAATTAGCTTTTTTATTCTATCATTATTTTAGTATCGAATTAGAAATAGAAACTAAGAATCTGATTACGTATCTATATTTGCAGATGGAAATGTTACATCACACAAATTAGAAATGTTCATGTAATTTTCTTTTCTAAAATTTAGAAATGAACCTTTTAGAAACAGAAATATTATGTTTCTATTTAGGTTGCTAATTGTAGATTGTGACAAAATTAGAAATTGATTTCATCGTTTATTATTTGTTTATTTCTTGTAGTGTTACATGTATAGAATAATATATTTATATATCTCCATATATTTATGATTATCTCACGACATCATCATGGTTGAAATCATGAAATACAAATTTTCTTCAAAAAAATATTTTGTTTTATTTTTTAAATGCTGATGTTGTACTTTTTAAGTAATATCGTGTATAATAGTTATTACACATGATAAAGAACTAGAAATAAATAAGTTTTGTTTTTGTGCAAGATTCATCAAAAAATGAATTTCGGATACTTAAATAGTATGTTTATTTTGGTGTGTGAAAATCTAATTCTCTCATTTTAATAAATTGATGAATTGTAATTCATGTTTTTTTTACTATCAAAATTTGTAGGCTATATTTCTAAAAACATAAAAAAATTATTATGATGAAATGTTATTAGATAAATAAAAAATATTTAGCCATAAAATTTATGATAAATAATATTCAAGACTAAATTTAACTAAGCTTCACAATACTTATGCATTATAATATAATTTTTTTGCAGTTTTTAGCAAGATTTAGGCTCAACACTAAATAAGAGCCTTAAGCATTTTTGTATGACTTTTTTTAGTTTTTAGGAAGATATTAAATAATTAAATATATCATAGAAAAAATGTAATGAAATTACACATTGTTTAATAGTTATGTGATTTAGTTTGAAACATTTTAATATTTATTTAGTAGTTTCATAATATTTGATATTTGTCAGGTGACATGCAACTATAAATATTCACTAGCTTGTTTTTCAATTGATATTAAAATTTTCTTATAAAAATGATAGTCATTCAATATTTTGAACAATGTTTAATGAAATTTGATAATTCTACAACTAGTCAAGTAATGTCAATGTTATCATGAATTTCAATAATATTAGAAAATGTTTGACTTAGTTTAGAAGGGATATAATTGATCTTTTTATTTTTTTTATTTTTTATGACCATTGAATTTGTTAGATTTCTCAAGTAAGCTAGGCTAGTTCAGATGGTTATTTTGTGTTATAGCTTCATTAAAAATTGAAAATAAAGAATTGTTTTATGCTTTTTTTCAATTTATTTTTTTTAATGTGCATGCATTATTTCTTAATGTGCATACAAGTAGGTCATGAAGTTTACAAATGTATGCATGTTTGGAACTTTCTTGTAGGGAAAAGTAATAGAAACATGAATGAAGAATTTTTATATTGTTATGATGCACTTGTCTTGAGGTTATTAGTTTGATCCCTAGGAAAGATAGATACGCTCCTTAGGATATATGCTAAGAAGTTGTATCATGATTATTTTGTATAATTTTTGCACTCACTAATTTAGTCACAAAACTCAAACTATGATGTGACCTGTTTACTTAGCCAAAAAAGGAAGTAATTCTACCATCTAGATACATGATGATACTCAAACCTAGTTACGAAAAATACTAACATATAATGAATGAAAAATTATTATTTTTTAGAGTGGAGATAATTGTTGGAGAAAAGTAATTATCTTAGTGTGAGATTTTGTTTGATATTCCAAATGCCAAATAATACTAGTTATTTTTGTTATTATGTATGATATTTTTGCATGAAAAATAGTTTTAAATAGAATCATTGCATGAAATTATACTTTTAATGGATTATGATGAATAGTAGTGAAATTAGGTGGTTTTTGTGTCAGATGTATAACTTAGTGGATTTATTGAGTAGGAGAGGAGGAAAAAACATATAAAGTCATAATAATCCTTGTGTTATGACTTTGTTGCACCTTATTGAGTTTATATAGTTATTTTGGCATCCATTATTGACTAAAGTTCTACACAAATAGTCACGAAAATTTTCATATGTTATGACTCTACTATCACATTAAAACAATCATTTCATTATGAAAATTATTGTTTTAGCTTCGAAACTTTTTAGAGTTATAGTCAAATTAGCTCATAATATTTCTATAATTGAGACATTATTTTATGCGACAGCAACCAAGTATCCCACTTTTGCTAAAAGCTATGATATCCTTCAGTGTAATGAATTTCTCATTATAGAGCCACAAAAAATAAAATAAAAGTAGTGATGCTTTTCCAACACTACATCTTTTAGCTAAAAAAAAGTTATAGAAAGTATTTAATTGAGCCACAACTATCTCAGGGCCTTGCTTTTTTTTCTAATGAGAAATGACCAAAGTCATGGCTCATTCCTAATGCTATGACTTTGGCTATTAAGATTAAATGTATAAACCACAGCAATTCTTCCTACCACAACTTCATCTTAGAAAGGTGAAATACATAGTCATTGTCATTCCTAGTGCCTTAATAATTTGATGTGAGAGAGAGATCAAAGTCATATCTCAATTTTAGTATCATAACAATCTTGTGCAAGAAAGAGACCAAAGTTGTGGCTCATTCTCAATGTTATGATTTTCTATTATAGAGTTGAAAAGCCAAAGGCATTGCATTTATCATCATCATGACATTCTATTTAAAAATTACACCAAGCCATTTGAGCATAAAAGCACAAACTAAGGAGAAAATAGGAGAAAATTTGATGGCATGAGAAAAGGATCAAAATAAAGAGTTTTGAAAGCACAAATTTGCCCAAATCTATGAGAGATCCATGAGAAAAAAAGCATCATAAGACACACGAATAAACTATAAGGAAGGGGCAAATTTTTTGACTCCTACCTAGGGTACAATTTGAGACAATATGAATATACTATAAGGAATGATAATTATGAGTTTATAATTTGATTCTTAAAGGCACTAGAGGAATATCATTGAGAAATGAGAACCCAAAATTCTATGATATGTATCTCAAATTATTTCATGTGAATTTCTCCATAATATCATGCTAAATTGAAGTATATGATTAATGTACATATTTTATTTTGCATAATGGATTATTAATTAATATATTTTTATGTTTGGATTGTATTTTGATTTAGTTATTAATGAATGTGGTATATATGTAGAACTAAAATTAAAATTATACTAATTGTGGATTTGTGTGTGTTATCGTGCTATATAGTGATAAGTAAGTCATGATTCACATTTGCATATAAATGTAGGAAATAAGTGATATCCCTTTTGATAGAGATGTGTGAGACAAATATATACATTAAACATGATATTAAGATAAGTTTAATTATGTGAATATGGTACTTATGAAGTTGAAAGCATGAGTACTTTTATAAGCTAATCAATTGTGCATAATCTTAGTTGAACTAATCATTAATTTATGTGAGATTTTTATAGAATATTATTCTTAAGGTTTCACCTTTAGTATGAGAGACATGTATCGTCATGGAAGATAATGATAGGCAAGCAATGAGATAAGTATTAGTAGAGGTGACTCATAAGGTGATGATATTTCTAAAAATTATTTTCTATCATATAACGACAATGGGTAAGATTTGAGAGAAAGTATAAGTTAATTATGTTAGGAAAATAACAACCAAGTAATTTAAAAGCCATCATGCATAACAAAATGAACCAAGAATATAATCTAAGAGTCTTACCAAAAATTTAATTTTTCTCTCAACTATGGCAGTAGTCGACTCATTGTTGATTGATTGAACTACTTACATAACCTATAATGGGATTAATAACTAGATGAAAGTCTACTTTATTACTTATATGACCTATATATCTATAAAGTAGTTGGACTAGAAACTTTCATCCATTAAGATTTTGAGGATATTATTTAATCTTAAAATTTTGGCAATGTGACAAATTTACAAAAAAAGTTTTTAGCACTACAATTGAGGATTATTTAGTTTATTCAGCCAACTTTAATTAATTATCCTTAAAAATTGATAGTTCTATTTTTAGTAGTTTAGATAATATTATCTTCTAATTTTGTGCTTATATTTACATTACTTGGCATCTTTACTTTTTTGCTTCTTTGGTTTAGTTTTTTTTTTATTTTTTAGCCACAAATTAATAGGGTAGAACTCTATGACTAAGCTAAAACATTGGGTCTTAGAAAGTAAGATAATTAAAGAGAAAAACTTTAAGAGTAGAATATGAACATACATAGCCCAATTTATCAAAATGATAAATCTTATATGCAACTAAGTGATAATTTCTATCTCATACCAAATAAGAACCTAAATTAGTTTGATTATTAGAATATTGTGAGCTTTGGAGATTTGAAATATGAGAATTATGAAGAAATTACTTGCTAGAATGATGTCTAGTAGAAAAATTCCTTTCAGGTTTGATGGATATATTTTTATTACATTACATAGAGATCAAACGAAGCAATGATATATAATATCATCATAACAAAAGAATTGCTAATATGAAAAAATCAAAAATGAAGATGAATGGGAAGAATTTGGAGAAATAGAAGAAAATATCATTACAAAATAATGAAATTGGATGTGAAGAGATACAAATTAAAAATTGAGAGGTTAAACCAAAAAATACATCAAATTAGGTCATGGTCCTAGATAGTGTCACGATTTTGATGTTCTAGAAGATAAAAAATAATATTGTGGTGCCTAAAAAGTCACTACACTATGAAAGAAAGTCACAACAAGTGTGGCAGCATTAATGAGGGACATTGTGCATGACAATGCTGTGACTTTTGAGAAAGCCACATCTACTAAAGAAAAGTTCCTAAAAGCTTGGACAACTCAAAATGGATTGATCCTGAAGGCATTGTCAAATCAACTTCTTTATGCTTTTCTAGAGGAAGAAAAGATAAACTAATTTTTATTTTAGTAAGGTTAATGGATTAAATGGGCATCACCATGGTGAATATCATAAAATTATGCTAATGCTATTGCTTGGTCACTCAAAAATATCCAAAGGAATAAGTATGTCAATATGTGTGCATAATATTATAATGGATAATGATGTGAAGTCAATAAACGAACACTAATAGAGATTAAATTTCAACATGAACGATGTGGTAAAGAATGATATTATGAAATAGATAAAGCGGATATCATTTATGTTGTATTCAATAGTCAATGGATGAGTTTGATTTATTTTGTACCAAAGAATGGAGGGTTATAGTGATCAATATCATAACTGATGAAAAGATTTCTACACATATAATAACTAGATAGTGATTATGTATTGATTATCCAAAATTAAATAAATAGATTGAAAAATGATCATTATCCACTTCTGTTCATGGACTATATATTAGACATAATCATATCTCATTTATTCTATTATTCCGAGATGGATATTTATGATACAATCATATTTTAATTGACATTGCATATCAAAAAAAAAAAATAAAGTTCACTTGCCCATATGGAACTTTCACATTTAAGAGTGTGCCATTTAGTCTGTGTAATGTTCTGACCATGTTTCAGAGATGCATAAATATTATTTTTGCTAACCTTAATGAAAAAATTATGGGTATATTTATGGATAATTTCTCCATGTATGGAGATTCTTGTAAGATACTTGCATTAATTGGAGGTTGTATTAAAATGATGTGATTAGAAAAATTCCATCCTCAAATAAGAAAATATCACTTCATGGTCAGCGAAGAAATCATACTTGAATATGTAGTATCAACTAGAAGATTGGAGGTGGATGATGCAAAGGATTTGGTAATCAAAAATCTGCCACATCCAATTATAGTCAAGGAAGTGAGGAGTTTACTTGGGTACATAAGATTTTACTAGCAATTTATCATTAACTTCTTGGAGATTGCAAAATTAATATATAAACTATTGAAGAAAGATGTAGTAATTAATTTTAATCAAATATGTATCAAGGTTTTTGAAGAGTTAAAAAGGAAATTGGTTAAAAGCCAAATCTTGTCTGTATAATGAGAAAAATCATTTTTTATCATGTGCAATGCAGGAACATATGCCTTGAGATCCATATTAGGATAGAAAAGAGACAACAAAATTTAGGGTAATTTCATATTTTAGTCGAACCTTAAATGAAGCCAAAGTGAATTATACAACTACAAAAAAATGTTAGCCATGATCTTCTTTTGTGAAAAGTTTTGATCATGCATCTTTGGAATAAAGGTGGTGATTTACAAGAATAACACATCTATATACTACTTGATGACAAAAAGGAAGCCAAGCTATGGCTAATAAGATGGATACTGCTTCTCTAACTTTTTGATCTAAAAATCCAAGACAAAAAGAGGATTGATAATGTGATAACTGACCATTTATCATGATTAGAATTTGGAGACAAAAGAATATGAGATACTAAAATTTTGGAAGATTTCTTATATTAGCAAGTTTTGATGATAGATTCCAAACTATTTTGATATGTTGATTTAATTAACTATTTAGCATATGTCGTATTTGTTGAGAATAAAATCAAAAATGCAGCTGAATTAGGTTTTAAAATATTTTTCAGGAAATCTTATTTTTAGCAGTAACTCATGCAAACACATATTAATATCAAAAGATTAAAATCTGATCTATATATCTTTTATTGTTATAAAAGATTTGTTGACTTGTAGGGTTGAAAGAACTCTTTGTACCAGAGTCTTCAATTTTGCCCTCTTTCATTGAGGTGTGTGAGAACCAATGATTCAGATCTGGAACAATACACTCTAGATCTACTTTGCGTATTTAACACATGATGCAAGGAGTCTCTCAGAAGAAGAAACTCTATGGGAGCTAGGGTTTTTAAAAAGGAAACAAATCTGCCTATGTTTTTATAGATGTTTCATATCCTTGTTAAATAAGAAAACGAATTAAATATATTTAATATTCTTAAATTCAAATCATAATCAAATAATAAAATGAATTAATAATATTTAATATTTTTAAATTCAAATCCTTATCAAATAAGGAAATAATTTGATAAATATTTAATATTCTTAAATTCAAATCCTTATCGAATAAGGAATTGAATTAATAATATTTAATATTTTTAAATTCAAATCCTTATCAAATAAGGAAATGAATAAATAATATTTAATATTCTTAAGTTCAAATCCTTATCAAATAAAAAAATGAATTAATAATATTATTTCCCTTTACAAATTATTTTCTTATTCAACGAGCAAACGAATTAGATTTGAATTCAAATAATAGCTAATTGTTATTTGTAATTTAAAATAATCACATCATTGTAAATTACTATAGACAATATAATATATTCCAAATTATGAATCGTTCATTATAGTAATAAAGGAGGTGGAATTGAGACCCATGCACCTATAATTTCAAGCTCCAATAAATTCAATAATTAATTAAACACTTTAATCAATTATTTTAATTTATTAATTTCAGAGTTATTCTACTAAAAACTTGAAATTGAACTCTTGTCCTTACATTATTGATTTTACTCAAAAATTTAGAGTGTCAATTGTTATAATCATTACATGCAATTCTATCCTCTAAGAAGTGGTTCATAACTTAGAGTCGAGTGAAATTACTATTTTGCCCTCTCTAATTATATATTGATCCTTAAGTTTCAATAATCTACTAGTAAATAGTTAATTTATAAACCTGTTATAGATTAGAGCGCTCAAACTATTCAGTCCCAGAACCAACACTTAAGGGAACCAACTGTCCAACTTCCATAGGAAGGATTGGATTCCATGTCTATAGTTCACATTCCCAGCTGCATAAATCAATGAGCCTCCAAGACACAAGTATTGTGCCCATTTCATAATGGGCTTTAACCCATGACTCAAAAGGACCAATTGACATAAACAGAAGTCTATGACAACTCAAGATTGAGACTGATCTTTATATGATCATCTAGTGGTGCTATTTTAATTCTTGAGATAAATGGTATTTAAAAAGAATTCGAAAACTACGTCTTTATCCTGTCCTATATAATCTTATTATATATGGAGCATCCACTTAAATATCCTCATATTAGTGACCTGGATTAAGATCACTTCATTCTCATTAATAGCGGACCGTCCCAGTAATATTTAATTTTAAGATCCCCATAACTTCAATTAATTTATTACGAACAATATGATTTATAATTCATAACCTTGATCCTTTCGTGTATAGCTATTATACACTAAGGTTATGGTTAAAATAATAAATCTATAATTTTCTGATGTTTCACTCATACATTATGCACAAAATAGCTAAATATAATAAATATGACACTTATATTAATTTCATAAAACATAAATACAAATTCATGATTTATAGGACAATATCTCTAATAATCACCCACTTGCTCTAAAGCATGTGAGACATGTCTTTTAAACTCATCCCATATAAGTGACCTTCAAATGGTTTTGTAGGTAACATCTTGATGAACGGATCCACAAGGTTGTTTTTCGATGTTATCTTCATAACAGCCACTTCACCCCGGTGCACAATTTTTCTAATCAGATGATACATCCTCTCTATATGTTTCACTCACTTGTGACTCATTGGTTCTTTGGAGTTTGCCATATCTCCAATGTTGTCACAGTAAAGAACTATGAGTTTATCCATATTTGGAACAACTTCCAGATTTGTTATGAAGTTCTTGAGCCAGACCGCTTCTTTAGCTACTTCACAAGCTGCTATATATTCAACTTCCAAGGTAGAATCTGTGATGCTGGATTATTTTACACTTCTCCATACCATAACTCCACCACCAATAGTGAATACTAACCCAAATGTTGACTTTCGACTTTCCTTGTCTAACATGAAGTCAGAATCAATATATCTTATTAACACCTGAATAAATTAACATATAGTTTCTCATTCTCCTAAGGTACTTGAGAATGTGCTTTACCGCAATCCAGTGTGTTGACCAATGGTTGGATTGATACCGGCTAATAATTCCTACCGCATAACAGATATATGGTCTTGTACATAGCATGAAATACATGAGGATGTCCACTTATGAGGCATAAAAAATCTGTTTCATGTACTGTTCTTCCGAGGTATCATAGGACATTGCTCCTTAGAGAGGATAATTCCATGTTGGGTCGGTAGGTAACCCTTCTTGGAATTCTGCATCAAAAATTGAGCCAGCACCTTATCAATATAAGAAGCTTGAGACAATACCATGAGTATATTCTTGCGATTTCTTATGATTTGGATCCCAAGTACATAACTCGCTTGTCACAAATCTTTCATTTGAAACTTTTTGACTAGTCATTTCTTCACGTTGGACAATAATCCTATATCATTCCCAATGAGTAGGATATCATCCACGTACAGCACCAAAAAGACTACTTGGTTTCCTTGATGTACCTGTAGACACAAGGTTCATCAATATTTTGTTCGAAATCAAAGGTTTTGATCGTCTCATCAAACCTTAGGTTCCATGACCTTGAAGCTTGCTTGAGACCATAAATGGACCTAATCAGCTTACAGATTTTCTGCTCTTGGCCTTTAACTATGAAACCCTCTGGTTGCATCATATAAATGTTTTCATCAAGATAACTATTCAAAAAAGTTGTCTTGATGTCCATTTTCCATATCTCATAATCGAGAGCAGCAGTAATGGAAAGAAAGATGCAAATAGATTTAAGCATAGCTACTGGGAAGAAAGTCTCTTCATAATTGACTCCCTCCTTTTGTGTATAACCTTTGGCTACTAGCCGTGCTTTAAAAGTTTCCCCTTCTCATCCACATTTTTTTATAGATCCATTTGCACCTAATGGATCTGACTGACTCAGGAAGATCTGCAAGTTCCCATACAGATTTGGAATACATAGATTCCATTTCTTGTTCCATGGCTATTAGCCATTTGTCCGTATCAGGCTCATCCATTGCATGCTTGTATGATAATGGATCATCATCAATAGTATTGTTACAACAACATTTGCTTCACCAATCCCTATGTAGCGAATTGGTTGTTTAGAAACCCCCCACTACGTCGAGGTGCAATGACATCTTGTATAGGACTAATAATCTTTTTGTTATGTTCCCCAATAGCGGTTAGTGGTCATGGTCTGGTCTGATTAGATTGTAATTCCTCTAGTACAACCATACTTCTAGGTTTGAAGTTTGCCATGTAGTCATTTTCAAGAAAGGTAGCATTCATCGATGCAAATACTTTTTTATCTTAAAGACTGCAGAACAAGCCTCCCCTCGTGCCTATGGGGTAACCAACAAACATACTTCTGTTTGTGGTTTTAGCTTCTTAGTCTTTCCTTTTAGCACATGTGTTGTACACCCCCATATACGAATATAATGTAAATTGGGTTTACGACCACTCCATTACTCTAAGGGTGTGTATTGGATAGACTTAGAGGGAACTACATTCAAAATGGTAACTGCAATTTGCAGTGTGTATCTCCATAATAATAATGGCAATGAGGAGTAGCTCATCATAGACCTAACCATGTCAAGCATTGTTTGATTTCTTATTTATGCTATGCTGTTTTGTTGTGGTGTTCCAGGTACTGTGAGCTGGAATATAATGTCATGCTCAATTAGGTGATTCTTGAACTCCATATCAAGATATTCACCTCCTCGATCCGATCGAAGGTATAATAATGATTTACTTAGCTGTCTTTTAGCTTCTGCGATGAATTCTTTAAACTTTACAAAAGTTTCAGATATTCTTTACATTAGGTAAACATGCTCATACCTAGAATAGTCTTCAATGAAAATGACAAAGTATTCGTAACCACCCCTAGCTTGGATATTCAAAAATCCGCAGACATCTGAATGTACAAGTTAAAGTGGTTCCTTTGCCCTAAAGCCCTTTTTTGAGAAAGATCTCACAATCATTTTGCCTTCCAAATAGGATTCACATACTGGAAGATTTCCAACTTTTAGCTCTTTTAAAGGATCATTTTTAACAGTCTATTAATCTTATCCAGGCTTATATGTTCTAATCTTAGGTGCCATATGTACGTGTCATCATTATCAAGAATCTTTTCTTCTTAGGCTTAGTATGTAAAGCTTATTTTCATTATTGGCATGTCAAATGTTTAAACCATTTCTGTAAATAATAATCTGATTATTATTAAATGAAATAATAAACAATTTTTCATACAATTTAGAAATTGAAATTAAATTTCTCCTGAATCCAGAAATGCAATAAACATTTTCAAAATAAGAAATTTATTTCCTAATTCTAAATGAACAGCTCCCACTGCAACTGCCAACACGTCGCCCCATTTTTGAACTATCATTGAGCATTCACTATTAGCAAGTTCCCTAGAAGAACTAAGCATCTTCAAAGAACAACAAATATGATTAGTGGACCATGAATCAATTATCCAAGATTGATTATCAACTTCCACTAAATTGGCTTCTAAAACTAGTAAATCAAATTTACCTTTCTTTTACTCCTTCAATTCGGAGAGATACTTGTTACAGTTTCTCTTCCAGTGCCCTTCGACTCCACAGTGGAAACATTTTCTTTTGGGTTCTTTTGTCTGGAGCCCTTCTTCTTATCGCTAGCTATAAAAGCATTCTGCTTCTTGATCGGTCTTTCTGTAGAGGCACCCTTTATGTTCTTTCTCTTCTTCTTATTGTCAAAAGAGGATGATGCATTGGCTTCAGCAACATTTACTTCATCCTTTTGAGTCCTTGTATTCTATATGGCCTCGAAGGTTCGCAATTCATCCAACATCTGGGTTACATTATAGTTCAGCTTGTTCATACATAGTTGCTGGTGAATTGAAGGAAATCAGAAGTGAGTGAATCCAATATTATACTCACTTGGGTGCGCTCATCTATTGTGGCCCCGTGCAGCTCTCCCTCATTTATATAATTAGCCATATTCAAAACATGGTCATGAACAAGAGTACCTTTACTCATCTTCGCATTCAAGTACTTTCTAGTAGCTTCATGACGTGACTGTTCGGATTATTTTATGAACATGTTTTGGAGGGAATCCATAATCTTAATGGTTGTTTCCATCCTCTCATGTTTTAGCCTAAGCACGTCTGACATACTGGATAGCATATAAGCTCGAGCTTTGTTATTGGCTTGAATACATCATTCATATGGTTTTCGTACACTACGAGAGTGGCATTGGCTACAGGTTCTGCAGTACATTCCTCAATGAGAACAAATCTATTGTTCTCTCAGACCTGCACAATATTAATATTACTTTTCCACTTTAAAAAATTATCACTAGTTAAGGATTCATTCGTGAGTAAAGTAATTATGGGGTTTGAGGTAGACATGATTGCTGAAATTAAACAAATAAGAAAATAAATAATATTTATTACATACAGCAGAAGAAACATCAAATATATTTTGGAATAGTTAACGTGATGCATGAATGCATAGAAATTAAAACACAAAAGAAAAAATTAATCCAAGGTAAGTTAACCTACAAATAATATGTCACCGTAGAGTAGGTCTTACTAATTATAAATTAAATTTGAGACTATCTCAAATTAATAAATGAGACTCAAAATATCTCATATGTTCACTCATTTATTAACTACCTTTATTTTGGTCAAGATACAATTAACCGTTTAATTATATCTTCGTAAGTGTGACCCATCATTTCAAGTTCTAACAACTTAAACCAAGATTGTCGCCGTATGGTAGGTCAATCTTAGAATACATCATCCAAACCCTATCGCAAAGGAAGTGCAATGATGATATTAGCCCAAGTGGACACCCTCTGTAGGGAGGACATAATTAAGGCATCACTAGGCACCACCTAAAACCTCATGGTGTTGGACTATCGATGGAGACCATAGGGTACATTGTCACATGCCCTTCCCCCACTAATATTTTAAACTTATGTGTTTTCTAGTTATAAAACATCATATGTTTTATAATCCTAGCAAATTATTATATCCTATACAATTAATTACTAGGTTATTAGAATCTAATTCCATTAAATTAAATAGGCATATAGAGTTCAATCTAATTGGACCTATGTTTATTAGTTAAAACTATTCCAATCTAATCGGATCTAACCAGTTTAGATAAACCTAGGTTTATATGTGCATAGGGCCTAATTAATTAACTTTAAGTCCAAACATATTTGGGCCTATTGTTTATTTACTTTCTTTTTAGCAAAATCAATTATTTTATTATAATTGAATAATCTTGGTTATACGAGCCTAACCATTAACCACGCAAGCCCAAATTAAATTAAATTAGAAATTACTAAGTTAAACTATTAAACTATATCCATTATTTAATTTATTATTCAGTTGAAAAAAAACAAACATTCCTTGTAGAACATGTTTCTAAAGGATGGTATACATGACACAATATAGTGGGCATTCATGTATGACATGTTATATGCATGGGCATGTTATACAAATTGCATCTCATACATTTGATAACATAAAGTAAATTAATAAAAAAATGGGTTGGGTGTTTTTGGATATTTCTAATAATTACAACTTTTGAAATTTAATGGAATTACATAATAGGCTTCTTGCAATTAAATAATTCCAAAGATCTTCATGTCCAAGCCCATTGTGTAAATTGCGGTCCACCAAGAATCTTTATCAAGAATCTTTTCTTCTTAGGCTTAGTATGTAAAGCTTATTTTCATTATTGGCATGTCAAATGTTTAAACCATTTCTGTAAATAATAATCTGATTATTATTAAATGAAATAATAAACAATTTTTCATACAATTTAGAAATTGAAATTAAATTTCTCCTGAATCCAGAAATGCAATAAACATTTTCAAAATAAGAAATTTATTTCCTAATTCTAAATGAACAGCTCCCACTGCAACTGCCAACACGTCGCCCCATTTTTGAACTATCATTGAGCATTCACTATTAGCAAGTTCCCTAGAAGAACTAAGCATCTTCAAAGAACAACAAATATGATTAGTGGACCATGAATCAATTATCCAAGATTGATTATCAACTTCCACTAAATTGGCTTCTAAAACTAGTAAATCAAATTTACCTTTCTTTTACTCCTTCAATTCGGAGAGATACTTGTTACAGTTTCTCTTCCAGTGCCCTTCGACTCCACAGTGGAAACATTTTCTTTTGGGTTCTTTTGTCTGGAGCCCTTCTTCTTATCGCTAGCTATAAAAGCATTCTGCTTCTTGATCGGTCTTTCTGTAGAGGCACCCTTTATGTTCTTTCTCTTCTTCTTATTGTCAAAAGAGGATGATGCATTGGCTTCAGCAACATTTACTTCATCCTTTTGAGTCCTTGTATTCTATATGGCCTCGAAGGTTCGCAATTCATCCAACATCTGGGTTACATTATAGTTCAGCTTGTTCATACATAGTTGCTGGTGAATTGAAGGAAATCAGAAGTGAGTGAATCCAATATTATACTCACTTGGGTGCGCTCATCTATTGTGGCCCCGTGCAGCTCTCCCTCATTTATATAATTAGCCATATTCAAAACATGGTCATGAACAAGAGTACCTTTACTCATCTTCGCATTCAAGTACTTTCTAGTAGCTTCATGACGTGACTGTTCGGATTATTTTATGAACATGTTTTGGAGGGAATCCATAATCTTAATGGTTGTTTCCATCCTCTCATGTTTTAGCCTAAGCACGTCTGACATACTGGATAGCATATAAGCTCGAGCTTTGTTATTGGCTTGAATACATCATTCATATGGTTTTCGTACACTACGAGAGTGGCATTGGCTACAGGTTCTGCAGTACATTCCTCAATGAGAACAAATCTATTGTTCTCTCAGACCTGCACAATATTAATATTACTTTTCCACTTTAAAAAATTATCACTAGTTAAGGATTCATTCGTGAGTAAAGTAATTATGGGGTTTGAGGTAGACATGATTGCTGAAATTAAACAAATAAGAAAATAAATAATATTTATTACATACAGCAGAAGAAACATCAAATATATTTTGGAATAGTTAACGTGATGCATGAATGCATAGAAATTAAAACACAAAAGAAAAAATTAATCCAAGGTAAGTTAACCTACAAATAATATGTCACCGTAGAGTAGGTCTTACTAATTATAAATTAAATTTGAGACTATCTCAAATTAATAAATGAGACTCAAAATATCTCATATGTTCACTCATTTATTAACTACCTTTATTTTGGTCAAGATACAATTAACCGTTTAATTATATCTTCGTAAGTGTGACCCATCATTTCAAGTTCTAACAACTTAAACCAAGATTGTCGCCGTATGGTAGGTCAATCTTAGAATACATCATCCAAACCCTATCGCAAAGGAAGTGCAATGATGATATTAGCCCAAGTGGACACCCTCTGTAGGGAGGACATAATTAAGGCATCACTAGGCACCACCTAAAACCTCATGGTGTTGGACTATCGATGGAGACCATAGGGTACATTGTCACATGCCCTTCCCCCACTAATATTTTAAACTTATGTGTTTTCTAGTTATAAAACATCATATGTTTTATAATCCTAGCAAATTATTATATCCTATACAATTAATTACTAGGTTATTAGAATCTAATTCCATTAAATTAAATAGGCATATAGAGTTCAATCTAATTGGACCTATGTTTATTAGTTAAAACTATTCCAATCTAATCGGATCTAACCAGTTTAGATAAACCTAGGTTTATATGTGCATAGGGCCTAATTAATTAACTTTAAGTCCAAACATATTTGGGCCTATTGTTTATTTACTTTCTTTTTAGCAAAATCAATTATTTTATTATAATTGAATAATCTTGGTTATACGAGCCTAACCATTAACCACGCAAGCCCAAATTAAATTAAATTAGAAATTACTAAGTTAAACTATTAAACTATATCCATTATTTAATTTATTATTCAGTTGAAAAAAAACAAACATTCCTTGTAGAACATGTTTCTAAAGGATGGTATACATGACACAATATAGTGGGCATTCATGTATGACATGTTATATGCATGGGCATGTTATACAAATTGCATCTCATACATTTGATAACATAAAGTAAATTAATAAAAAAATGGGTTGGGTGTTTTTGGATATTTCTAATAATTACAACTTTTGAAATTTAATGGAATTACATAATAGGCTTCTTGCAATTAAATAATTCCAAAGATCTTCATGTCCAAGCCCATTGTGTAAATTGCGGTCCACCAAGAATCTTTATCAAGAATCTTTTCTTCTTAGGCTTAGTATGTAAAGCTTATTTTCATTATTGGCATGTCAAATGTTTAAACCATTTCTGTAAATAATAATCTGATTATTATTAAATGAAATAATAAACAATTTTTCATACAATTTAGAAATTGAAATTAAATTTCTCCTGAATCCAGAAATGCAATAAACATTTTCAAAATAAGAAATTTATTTCCTAATTCTAAATGAACAGCTCCCACTGCAACTGCCAACACGTCGCCCCATTTTTGAACTATCATTGAGCATTCACTATTAGCAAGTTCCCTAGAAGAACTAAGCATCTTCAAAGAACAACAAATATGATTAGTGGACCATGAATCAATTATCCAAGATTGATTATCAACTTCCACTAAATTGGCTTCTAAAACTAGTAAATCAAATTTACCTTTCTTTTACTCCTTCAATTCGGAGAGATACTTGTTACAGTTTCTCTTCCAGTGCCCTTCGACTCCACAGTGGAAACATTTTCTTTTGGGTTCTTTTGTCTGGAGCCCTTCTTCTTATCGCTAGCTATAAAAGCATTCTGCTTCTTGATCGGTCTTTCTGTAGAGGCACCCTTTATGTTCTTTCTCTTCTTCTTATTGTCAAAAGAGGATGATGCATTGGCTTCAGCAACATTTACTTCATCCTTTTGAGTCCTTGTATTCTATATGGCCTCGAAGGTTCGCAATTCATCCAACATCTGGGTTACATTATAGTTCAGCTTGTTCATACATAGTTGCTGGTGAATTGAAGGAAATCAGAAGTGAGTGAATCCAATATTATACTCACTTGGGTGCGCTCATCTATTGTGGCCCCGTGCAGCTCTCCCTCATTTATATAATTAGCCATATTCAAAACATGGTCATGAACAAGAGTACCTTTACTCATCTTCGCATTCAAGTACTTTCTAGTAGCTTCATGACGTGACTGTTCGGATTATTTTATGAACATGTTTTGGAGGGAATCCATAATCTTAATGGTTGTTTCCATCCTCTCATGTTTTAGCCTAAGCACGTCTGACATACTGGATAGCATATAAGCTCGAGCTTTGTTATTGGCTTGAATACATCATTCATATGGTTTTCGTACACTACGAGAGTGGCATTGGCTACAGGTTCTGCAGTACATTCCTCAATGAGAACAAATCTATTGTTCTCTCAGACCTGCACAATATTAATATTACTTTTCCACTTTAAAAAATTATCACTAGTTAAGGATTCATTCGTGAGTAAAGTAATTATGGGGTTTGAGGTAGACATGATTGCTGAAATTAAACAAATAAGAAAATAAATAATATTTATTACATACAGCAGAAGAAACATCAAATATATTTTGGAATAGTTAACGTGATGCATGAATGCATAGAAATTAAAACACAAAAGAAAAAATTAATCCAAGGTAAGTTAACCTACAAATAATATGTCACCGTAGAGTAGGTCTTACTAATTATAAATTAAATTTGAGACTATCTCAAATTAATAAATGAGACTCAAAATATCTCATATGTTCACTCATTTATTAACTACCTTTATTTTGGTCAAGATACAATTAACCGTTTAATTATATCTTCGTAAGTGTGACCCATCATTTCAAGTTCTAACAACTTAAACCAAGATTGTCGCCGTATGGTAGGTCAATCTTAGAATACATCATCCAAACCCTATCGCAAAGGAAGTGCAATGATGATATTAGCCCAAGTGGACACCCTCTGTAGGGAGGACATAATTAAGGCATCACTAGGCACCACCTAAAACCTCATGGTGTTGGACTATCGATGGAGACCATAGGGTACATTGTCACATGCCCTTCCCCCACTAATATTTTAAACTTATGTGTTTTCTAGTTATAAAACATCATATGTTTTATAATCCTAGCAAATTATTATATCCTATACAATTAATTACTAGGTTATTAGAATCTAATTCCATTAAATTAAATAGGCATATAGAGTTCAATCTAATTGGACCTATGTTTATTAGTTAAAACTATTCCAATCTAATCGGATCTAACCAGTTTAGATAAACCTAGGTTTATATGTGGATAGGGCCTAATTAATTAACTTTAAGTCCAAACATATTTGGGCCTATTGTTTATTTACTTTCTTTTTAGCAAAATCAATTATTTTATTATAATTGAATAATCTTGGTTATACGGGCCTAACCATTAACCATGCAAGCCCAAATTAAATTAAATTAGAAATTACTAAGTTAAACTATTAAACTATATCCATTATTTAATTTATTATTCAGTTGAAAAAAAACAAACATTCCTTGTAGAACATGTTTCTAAAGGATGGTATACATGACACAATATAGTGGGCATTCATGTATGACATGTTATATGCATGGGCATGTTATACAAATTGCATCTCATACATTTGATAACATAAAGTAAATTAATAAAAAAATGGGTTGGGTGTTTTTGGATATTTCTAATAATTACAACTTTTGAAATTTAATGGAATTACATAATAGGCTTCTTGCAATTAAATAATTCCAAAGATCTTCATGTCCAAGCCCATTGTGTAAATTGCGGTCCACCAAGAAAACAAATTACAAAAAATCATATGCCAATAATTGTTTACATAAGATCTAAGGGAAATAAGAAAACCTAAACCAAAAACACCATATAATTAACAACCCTCATTCAACCATACAAAAACACACAAATAATCACATTAAAATATGTAAGAATGTCCTCTCATGCATTAATCAAGAAAACACTTTTTTTAAACACACACACACACACACACACACACATTAATATGCATTTACATGAATCACTATGAATTCCCCACTGGTTGGAGGATTGTAACCTCACTCCAATACCAATTGTTGGGAATAAAATAAAAAACATAGTGGAATTAGGTTTTAAAATATTTTTCAGGAAATCTTATTTTTAGTAGTAACTCATGCAAACACATCTTCAACACATGGTCTGGAACAATACACTCTAGAACTACTTTGCATATTCAACACATGATGCAAGGAGTCTCTCAGAAAAGAAACTCTCTAGGAGGCTAGGGTTTATAAAAAGGAAATAAATCTGCTTATCTTTTTATAATTATTTCATATCCATATCAAATAAGGAAATGAATTAATTATATTTAATATTCTTAGATTCAAATCCTTATCAAATAAGGAAATGAATTAATAAATATTTAATATTCTTAAATTCAAATCCTTATCAAATAAGGAAATGAATTAATAATATTTAATATTCTTAAATTTAAATTCTTATCAAATAAAGAAATGAATTAATAAATATTTAATATTCTTTAATTCAAATCCTTATCAAATAAGAAAATGAATTAATAAATATTTTAATATTCTTAAATTCAAATCCTTATCAAATATTAAAATGAATTAATAATATTTAATATTCTTAAGTTCAAATCCTTATCAAATAAGGAAATGAATTAATAATATTTAATATTCTTAATTTCAAATCCTTATCAAATAAGGAATTGAATTAATAATATTATTTCTCTTTATAGATTATTTCCTTATTCAATAAGCAAATGAATTAGATTCGAATTCAAATAATAACTAATTATTATTTGTAATTTAAAATAATCTAATCATTTTAAATTGTTATAGAGAGTATAATTTATTCCAAATCATGAATTGTTCATTATATTATTAAAGGAGGTGGAATTAGAACCCATGGAGATTTAATTTCAAGCTCTAATAAATTCAATAATTAATTAAACTCTTTAATCAATTATTTTAATTTATTAATTTCATAGTTATTCCACTAAAAACTTGAAATGGAACTCTTGTCCTTACAGTATTGATTTTACTCAGAAAATTAGAGTGTCCATTGATTTAATTATTACATTGAATTCTATCCTCTAAGAAGTAGTTCATAACTAGAGTCGGGTGAAATTACTATTTTGCTCCTCTAATTATATCTTGATCCTTGAGTTCTATTAATCCACTAGTGAACAGATAATTTATAAATCTATTATAAATTATAGCGCTCAAATTGATCAATTCTAGAACCAACACTTAAGGAAACCAACTGTCCAGCTTTTATATGAAGGTTTGGATTTCATGTCTATTGTTTATAATATGATCCATTCCCAGCTGCATACATCAATGGGTCTCCAAGACACAAGTATTGTGCCCATTTTATAATGGGCTTTAACACATGACTCAAAAGGCCCAATTGACATAAATAGAAGTCTATGACTACTCAGGATTGAGATTGATCTTCATATGATCATCTAGCGGTGCTATTTTAATTCTTGAGATAAACGGTATTTAAAAGAATTCGAAAACTACGTCTTGGTCCTGTCCTATATAATCTTATTATATATGGAGCCTCCACTTAAATGTCCTCACATTAGTTACCCAGATTAAGGTCACTTCATTCTCATTGATAGTGGACCGCCCCAGTAATATTTAATTTGAAGATCCCCATAACTTAAATTAATTTATTACGGACAATATGATTTATAATCTATAACCTTCACTACAAGAAAAATTCGTTTTAGCTAGGAAATTTTAGCTAGGGATCAATCCCTAGCTAAATTGCAATGGATTAACTAGGGAATAGCAAAGGATTAATGTTTTTTTTTTCGAAAAAAATAGCAACGAATTAGCGATAGATAACCGAGGAAAAATTTTTTGTAAATTCCATTAAAAAAATGGAGGATTTAGCGACGGAAGATTTTCGTAAATTCCGTTCAAGAAAAGCGAGGCTTTTAGCGATGAAAAATTTTCGTAAATTCTGCTCAAGAAAAGTGGGGAATTTAGAGATGGATTAACAACGAAATATCCCTCGCTAATACTAGCCAAAATTTAGCGATGGATTTAGCGAGGTATTTTCCCTCGCTAATAAAATTCATCATTTAGTGATGGAATTTCTCTTGCTAATAAAAATCATGATATAGCGATGGATTTAGTGATAAAATTTCTCTTACTAATAAAATATATGATATAGCGATGGATTTAGCGACAGAATATTCATTACTGATAAAATACATGATTTAGTGACGGATTTAACGAGGGAATTTCCCTCACTAATAAAATCCATGATTTAGTGATGGATTTTCTCGAACTAGTAAAATACGTAGTATAGCAACGAATTTTTCCTACCTTATAAAATCCATAATTTAGCCTCGGATTTATCGACGGTATTTCCCTATCCAATGTTTAATTATATAATCTTTTTTATTTTTTATTTGTTTTAATATTTTATTTAATTTTGTTTATTAAATGTATGTTAATGGTCTATAGATGAGCAATCCTTGAAACATACATTCTCTTCGTAAAATCATAAAAATATTATATTATAAATTAAATAATTTAAAAAATATCAAATACAAAAAATAATTTTATATATTAATAAAGACTAAATTAACTATTTTTATGATGTATTAATTTTTTATAAAATTATACAAAAAATTTTTCTAAAATTTTAAAATAAGAAACTTAAAAATTTGTATTAAAGTAACATTAAATAATAAATTCAATAAGTATAATAATTTTTTTCTTTATTTTAAAAATTAAATTAACATATATTAAAATTTCTACTAATATAATTATAAATTAATTTATTGTATAATAAAATAGAAAATATTTTATAAATTATCTGAATTGACGAATAAACTAGTAAAAATTAATATTATTATAAGTAAAAAAAATTTATTATTATAGAAAACTTTTAAATAAATAAATAATACAAAATTTGAAAATCTAGAAATATAATATAAATATAATTTTTATAAGAAAGTTAAAAATAAATAAATTATTATTTATAAATAAATACATAAATGTTTGTACTTATAAAAATTTATGTGAATTAAACAATTGAGAAATATTTTGACTATTAGCTTATAACATAAAGTTTTTATTAAAATAATAAATATAACTTATTTTAAGTATCTTCTCACTTTAAGTAATTTATTGAATTTTAAATATTATTAATAATATCAAATAATATGAAATTTTATGCCTTTAAAATTATTTCATATTATCTTCGTATAAATTAATATGAATTCTTAAAAATTTATAACGATAAAATATAAATTTTTATATATTTTTTAACATTAATAGTATTTTATAACTCTTAGGTAAGTGACTATGAGGCAAATCAACTTTTCATTTATGTCTTATTATATGAAGTTTGTTAATTTTGTACCTATTTGATATTTTTTTTATAAGGCTAATCATATTTTTTTTATTGTTTATATATTTATTGTTTATATATTTATTATTCATATATTTATTGTTTATATATTTATTGTTTATATTAATATTATAATAAAAATTTTAAGGTGTTTATTTTTCATTTGTACCTTGCAACACGCACATTAATTTTGTTCGAAAAAATTTTAATAGTGAATAAAATTATTTAGTCTTTTTGATTTATATATATATATATATATATATATATATATATATATATATATATATATATATTTTATTTATTTAATGTTTTAATTATTAAAAATATAAAAATTTGCTAATATTTACAACGTGATTATCTTTTTGGACACTGACGCTTTAGTGACACGAACTTCTGTAGAAGGCCATCCATCCCTCGACACCGATGCTTCAACATATATTCAATTTCGAGGTTTAAGTTTTAATTTTTATTTGATTTGAGGTATGTTTTATACATTTATTCTTCATCGATTAACTTGATTAAGCTTATGCGTATTGATTCTATTATTTATTATTTCTGAAATTCTCCTTTATTCATCATGGTGTTCTTGGATTGTGTATATATACTTAATCATATACATACTTCATGCATTTGTGATATAATGCATTGTCATTGTGTGGATTTTGATGGTGCACAGTAGGTATGTCGAATTAATAAATTGTTCAATATAAATAACTACATTTTGTATACAAAAATAGTATACATAAATATAAGTGTGCTTTAAATAAGTATGTTTAAACATAACTATATATATATAACTATAAAAAAAGTATATATAAACTATTTAAACATTATTATATCTATCATTTTTTTATTACCATAGATGTGAAAGGAAAAAATTATTATGCATTGTTTGGGCATGTTGGTATTAAGTGGGTGAACTTCTTTAACATGGGTTGGGTGATTTTGATGCTATAGTTTGCTGGTATCTTTTTTTTGTTATGGTTATAAATATTTCTATTTAAAACTTCAATTTTGCATGGCCCATTGCTAATGTTTTTGTTCACGGGTGTTCTCGAGTGAGGAGCACGAAACAAAAATGCATATGTTCTTGATTTATTATCTAAATTACAAATAGAGCACAAAAAGATGATATCTAATAATTATTCTAAAAAATAAATTTTTTAGAATAATTATTCAAAAAAATATAGTTTTAATATGTATTTTGCTATTTTATGAATGATAAAATGAGAGTGTGTGTATGATCATAGTTTGTATTATTTATGGTAAGTTTTTTAGCAGTGTATTTTTTGATAGTATAAGTTTTTTGTTGTGTTCGTTTATTTTATGGTAGTGTGTATATGTGTTTATAATTTTTGCATTATTAAAATTACTATGTGCTATGCATTTAACGTCATTTCTGAAAAATCTAGAAAAGCCATTTTGGTTAATTTGTTCAGAATTTTTTTAGTGTGTATGTGCTTGTGTGTGTAATAAAAATAATGTGAATATATATATATATATATATATTCTATATATTAATTCAACTCTATTAAGTATAGTTTGGAAAAATGAAAAATAATTGTGTGATTTAATTCAAAACTATCATATTTAATTAACTTGTTTGATATTTGAGCTATAATATTTTTCAAATAGGTTTGAAACCCATTGATAGTTATCTTTTGATAATCTTTTGAGTTTGGAAGGCATATCAATTGAATTTTCATGTCTTTTCTTGCTCTATTGATTTGTTGTTGTTAGGTAACCAAACTTTTTGATTGATTAATCTTGTCACAAAGAAAATATTATCATCAAAGGAGACCATTGTTAGTCTTTCAAGACCTTAGTTTCTCCAATGGAGATGAATTGTAGAACATATATTACCAATCTCAAGACAATTTACCTTGTAAAAAAATGTATATTGATGTTGTATCATGGTTGATGTGTGAGATACATATATCACTATGCTCTATCAAATCAAGGAAGTTGTCAACAATGGCATGTCAACCACTCAGACATATGTTCTAACAAATGGATTCCTATATGTTGCAAGTTGATACTCATCTATTATTAATCTTGCACAATTGGTAATTAATCTACCCTTTATACTCTAATTGCTATTAGATACTCATCTAGTAGTAAGCTTTCTCAATTGAACTATAATTTATACTTTTATATTTGATTAATGAGAAAGTATAATGGAATATACTATAGACCATGTTAATAATAAAGCATAAAGAAATATTATCTCATATATAAATGAGCATTCTCATTTAAAAATAGATACTCATTTGTGGTAGTAGCAGTACAAGAAGAAAAAGTAGAAAAAGATGAAGAAGAAGCAGTAAGAGAATGAGAAAAAGTTTAAGATGATAAAGAAATTAGAGTAGCCTTGTAGATTTTAAGTAGCAATTACATGCATAACAAGAAATCCTAATCATTCTAATCTTCAAATAGAAAACAATATTAGGCTTGCATCTCTTAAATTACAAAACAAAATAACAGAAACAATTTAATATTATGCATTGATACCACTAAAAGGTATGAATATTGCTCTGAGAAGTATTTTCTTAAATTAGTTCAATTTTAAAATTTTATTAAAAAGTTTTTCTTGACAATGAAAGTACTATTCATTATAAATTGTTGCATCCATAAATAGCACTAACTTTTATCTAACTTTGCAAAAAAAAAAAATAGAATTCCTCCACAACACTAATAATAATAATAATACTTAATATTTTCATCCTTAATCTATACACACCCACACACACACACACACACACACACACATAATGGATAATTATGTTATGGAATCCAAAAAAAATATCTATGATTTGGGTTATATTTTAGTACCTATATTCAGATACTCGTATTATCCCAATATAATTTAAAAAAAACATTATGCATAAACTCGTTTCAGCTTACTCAGTATGCAAAAACGAGTTTATGCATATATTTATGCATACAGAGTATTTATGAACTCCATATGAATATGTTGTTGTTTACGAAATAATGAGTTTCTACATAAACTCATATGCATACTTGAGTATATGCATTCGTATGAATACAGGAAGGTAATTATCAGTATAGGAATTTGGAAGACCCAAATCATAAATATTTTGGATTTGGGTCCCCAAATGTTATATTAAAATTAAAAATTATAAAAAAATATAATTATTTTCATTTTGGTTCCCCTTAACTTTTTTTCCTATATATTATAACTTTTATCCACTTTTGTTGCACCAAAATACATCAACTTTGTTTATCTCACATTAGTTTTTAAAAAATTTAAATCTAAAATAATAGTTTTAGAAATCAAAATTCAAATTTTGATTCTCATAGAGTTTACCAAAATATACTTCTTTAAAGAACAATGATGGGTTCAAACCCAGGGCTTACACCCATTTAATGATGTCACCAACCATCCAACTAATTACTTTTTAGAAATCTTGGATTCAAAAATCATTATCATGATAACGCAAGTAGGATTTGATTATTTTAAGTGTTTAGAATTATGAGTATTTGTGTAACTATATGTATACCCACACGTAACTATATTTATAATTACATGTATAATAACATACAACATTATATTTAACTATATGTGTATAACTATGTATAAATATTTGTATAACTATATATAAATATTTGTATAATTATATAACACTCTACAACATTAAATATAACTATATTTATAACTATGTATACATATATTAATCTTTATATTTATTGATAACTTTATATATTTGTGTATAACTATTTGTATGAATATATTTATATATAACAATGTCTTTAAATATATAAAAATATTAATAGCTATATATACTATATGTATAATAACATATAACTTTAAATAAATGTATATTATTATATATATAACGATAACAGCTTTATACATAATTATATTTAAATATATAATTTACATCTTATATTTAATATACATTTGTATATATTAGCATATAAAAATGTATTTTACTATATCTATACCTATACATATCTATATGTATAAATAAATAAAATTATATGAATAAATATATATACCTGCATGTATAAATATAAGTATAATTATGTGTAACTAAATGTATAACCACATGTAACTATATTTATAATTACATGTATTAAAACATAAAACATTATGTTTAATTATATGTGTATATATATAAATTTTATAAAACTAAATAAAATTTTATATAATTAAATATAACTATATTTTTAACTATTTATGCATATATGTATACATGTATGTAAATCTATATATTTGTTTATAACATTGTATATATTTATGTATAACTAAATATAACTACTCGTATAAATAAATAAATAAATAAATTAATATATATATAACTAAATCTTTAACGATATATACATTTTTATGACTATATATATTATATGTATAATAACATATAACTATAAATAATTCTATCTTACTATATGTATAACTATAAAAACTTTATACATAACTATATATATATATATACATATATAACAAAATGTATTTAATATACATTTTTATATATTAGTATAAAAATTATATTTTAGTATATCCATACCTATACATAACTATATGTATAAATATATGAAATCATATGCAAAAATATATATACATATACGTAAAAATATAAGTTTAACCATACGTGTAACTATATGTATAACATGTAACTATATTTATAATTATATGTATAAAAACATACAACATAATGTTTAACTAAATGAGTATACATATATATAAATTTTGTATAACAATTAAAAACTTTATATAAATAAATATAACTTTATTTTTAATTATGTATACATATATGTATACATATATGTAAATCTATATAATTGTTTATAACTTTGTATACATTTATTTATATTTACTTATAACTACTTGTATGCATATATATATATATATAATTATATGTTAAACTAAATGTAACTATTTATAACTTCATTTACTATATGTACCCTAACATATAATTATATATGGGATAATACTATTTTTTTTGCACCAACTTGAAATAAAATGGCTAAATATATAATATTAATAATATGTAAGCACATAGCATGAGAGTGTCCGTTGATTAGGCTCATATATGGTATAATACAAATAAGGGTCATACTCTTACCTAATCCCAGCCCTTGGGCCTCAGGCTCAAATATGAACTTATGTATAACAAAAAATGTAATATTTGATAGGTTTGTACTGAAGAAATTATATTTTCTTTTATATAATTCTTCATTCTAACACTACACTCTCTATGTGTATCTCTCTCCCTATATAATTTTTTCAATTATTATCTTCCTCTTTTTCTGTGTCACACTCTCGCTCTTGTTATTTTTTTTCTGGCTCTTCTTTCTTGCTTGTTCTCTCTCTCTCTCTCTCCACCCCCCCTCTCTCTCATTCCCTCTCTCCTCTCTCCCCCTCTCTCTCCCCCTCTCCCCCCTATCTCCTTCTCTCCCTTTCACCTTCTCTCCCACTCTCTCTCCCTCCTTTTCTCTCCCCCCGTCTCTCGATTTCTCTACCCCCCTCTCTCCCCACCTTATCTCTCTCCCTCTCTCTCCCTCTCCTCCTTCAAACAATAAATGTATTTTTTTGCTTTCATTTCTCGTGCATTATTGTACTTTGCACCCTTTATCTAGTATAACTGTGATATCTTTTAATCTTTATCGTGCTAAAAATTATGTTATCTATTAATGTAGATTGTGGAAATGCCTTGCCTCGATATTCATGATATTTAAATTTTAAATATTCATTTGCAAGTAATTTTATTTTATTCTTTGTATAATTTGAAGTAATAGAATGTTTTATTTATATTAATGATTGGGCATTATTTTTTGTAAATAAAATAGGGCAAAATGAGCTCAGATCGTCAGTGGATGTACAAAAGGATTATTAATAGATTTTTGAATAAAGATTTTTAGATTGGGCTTGAAACTTTCTTCACTTTTGCATGTAGTCATTCGAGATTGAAGGATGGATAAAAAATTAAGTATCCATGTAATCATCAAAAGTGTCAGAATATTACTTTCCGTGGTGCTAACACTATAAGATATCATTTGGCAAAATATGGCTTTGTGCCAAATTATTTTATTTGGATTTATCATGGGGAAAGTACAAAGGCTATGAATATTTACCAAAATGAGGGTATTGAATCAGTTTGCTTGTGATGAAGAATAATCAAACACATACCATAGAATGATCATGGAAGCTGTTGGTCCTAACTTCAATATGGATTACATGGATGAACTACCTAATCCTGAAGCTCATAAATTTTATGAAATACTTAAAGCTGTAGATAAAGAGTTGTGGCCTGGTTGTAAAACACATTTACAATTGTCACTTATGGCTCGACTAATGAGCATTAAGTTCAGAAAATCACTATGTCTGAGAAATTATTTGATCAAGTGACAGAATCGATGAAATAGATTGTTCCGGATAATAATTTAATCACTAGCAACTTTTACAACACTAAGAAGTTACTATGAAGAATGTGTCTACTAGTGGAAAAAATTGATTGTTGTTTAAATGGATGCATGTTATATTGGGGCGGTGATAGTGATTTAATTAGCTGTAAGTTTTATGACCATTCTCGATTGAGGAAGGCACCTCGTGCTGTAGAAACATGAAAAAAATTGAAAGTTGTCTTTGAGAAGATGTATTATTTTTCATTAATTCCTCAATTACAGAGACTATATTCATCAGATGCTACAGCAAATGAAATGAGGTGGCATTCTGAGCATGAGGTTGAAGGGGTTATGCGTCATCCATCAGATTCACTTGATTGGAAGCATTTTAATTATATATATCAAGATTTTGTAGCAGAAAGTCGAAATGTGAGATTGGGTCTTTGCATTGATAGATTTTAGCCATTTGGGCAATCTGGACAATAGTATTCAACATGGCCAGTGATAGTGACACCTTATAACTTGCCTCTGTGGCTGTGTATGAAGGAGCAATATATGTTTTTGTCAATATTGGTTCCAGGGCCAAAAAATCCAAAAGACATGCTGGATATTTTCTTACAGCCTCTTATTACAGAGTTAAATCATTTATGGGATGTTGGTGTGAATACATATGATATCTCAAAGAAGCAAAATTTCATTATGTGGGCAGCCCTTATATGGACGGTAAGTGACTTTTCTGCATGTTCAATGTTGTTTGGCTAGAGTACTACAAGATGATTCACATGCTCATATTGCATGATAAATTCTGATGCATTTACCCTCAAATTTAGTGGTAAATAGTCTTGGTTTGATAACCATCGTAAGTTTCTACCTATGAATCATCCATTTCGAAGAAATAGAATTGCATTTCGAAGAAATAAAACTGTGATGATAGTTGCACTAGCTGTTTGTTTAGGAGATGATATTATTACAGAGATTCATAGTTTAGGTTTGAAGAAGGTGACTGAAAAGGATGCTACTGGAAGTAATGGACCAATAGGCAAATTATTTGGCTGGAGGAAATGTAATATATTTGGGACTTGTCCTATTGGAAGTCCAATTTAATTCGTCATAACTTAGATATAATGCATATTAAAAAAATATTTTGACAATGTTTTCAATACTGTCCTTAATGTAGACGGAAAAACAAAAGACACTTTAAAATCAAGACAAGCGCTGAAAGATTACTATCATCAGCTTGTATTGAAACTGAATAAGGAAACAAGAAAATTCCCTAAAATTTGCTACATACTTGATAAGAAGGAAGACAGATATTGTGTGAATAGGTTAAAAAGTTGAAAATCCCTGATGGATATGTATCGAATATGGGTAGATGCATGGATATGAAGAATCTTAAGTTATTTGGAATGAAAAGTCATGACTGTCATGTATTTATGTAGAGATTAATACACATTGAATCCCATGAATTACTTCCAAAAAGTGTTTGGAAGGTCCTTACAGAACTAAGTTTGTTTTTCAAATAGCTAACTGCAACCACAATCAAAATAGATGATATGGTGAGGCTGGAGAAAGACATTCCACTTATTATTTGTTAGCTTGAATAAATATTCCCACCGAGTTTTATTGACTCAATGGAGCATTTGCCGGTCCATTTGGCATATGAAGCAAGGATTGTAGGGCCAGAACAAAGTTAGAAATAGATATTGTGGATGAGAGGTAAAAGAAATATGTAAAAATGATTTGAGAAAAAAAATCTTGATGTTACTGTTAGTGGTTTTTTTATACTGTTATGATTTGCTTGTTTTCTATGTTATTTATTTATTTGTATAGTTTTATTCCATCTCACATGTGTTCGACTATAATTACAAAGAGTTTCAAGAAAATGATTGATGCCAAAGCTTTCTCCTGGAAGAAATTTTCTCAATTGACAAAGGAGTCATATTTTAATGACATTCCGGTAAAAATAACAAAACAAAAGAATTGAAAAATAATTATCTAATTATTTAACTTTTATGTTGATTATTATTCAATCAGTAAATAATTATGTTCTTGTTGTTTATATAAATTCTTCTATCATTTTTTATAGAATCAGTGCACATGGCCACCCAAATTTGATGGAAAGATAAAGTCATTATGAAAGATCAAAGATGCTCAACGGTATTCTGATTTTATTAATAAATAAAAGAAAATTAAAGAAAGGCATGAATTTATATCCGAGGAAGAATGCCCGAGTGGCTTAATTATTAGGAGGAGCTAGATGTGAAGAAAAAATCAGATATTACCAGAAAAAATCGACGAAGTGAGGATGCTGGACTAGATACAGGAATCTGTCGACACACAAGATGTTCAAAGTCGAGCATCGAGCACGCTCAAGATTTGATACAAATTTATACTTCTAAATATATCTATATTTTGTGGTTGCCTTAATAGTCCAATAAATATAATTTCTCTATGGTTTTAATAATTTTGTTAAATTTTTTTATCATTTGTTTTTTTATGAATTAATAAAAACATATTCTAGGCTGGAGAATTAAGTCGAGATCCAAATTTCTATGAGATTTTCAGAAAGATGCATCTGAAGAAAGTGGATGGTCAGTATGTTGACAATAAGTCTCAGATGATTCCAGTAAGAAATTGTTATATTAATTAGACTTTATAAAACTATAGTACATTAAGAAAATTATTTTGAATGCAAAATATTTATTTTATTTTTTGTAAATCTATAATAGTTTTTATCTCCATTTTATCTCAGGACCTAATTGAGGAACGTGTGACAGCTGCTCATCAACAAGTTGAAAATTTTATGAATCTTCAACCAATTAACTATGATCCAATTTATTTGGAGATAATAGGAGGTCGAAAGAAGCAGTGAGTGTACGGAATCAACTCTAAGAGAGTGACATTTTGTTGTAGCAATCGTGCTTCTAATTCATCTGTCTCAGCAATGGTGGATGGGGCGGTCGAACAACAAGTACAAGAAACAAATGAACGTATTGTAGATATGGAGACCGAACTAAAAAAGAAGGATGAGCAGATAACTAATTTGATGGAAGAAATGCAAGAAATTAAAGAAATTAAAAAAGTAATGCAACATCAGATGTCCTATATGGAGTCACAGTTAGTGGCATTGGTGCATCAGATAGCATTCCGAGATCTAGCTGCGAATCCTCACAGGAAAGGCTAGCATTCCATATAAATTATGAGGATGATTGAGTATGAGAATTATTTCTGAACTATTATTTATTTTTGTATATGTGTAGTAAATAATTATGATATTTTGTTGCAAGTATCAATTTTTTTTAATTTTGGTTTTGTTCTTTGCTTTTCTGATTAACCAAATTGTGGATCTTTGCAGGACACATTATGTGAGAGAAAAGAAAAAATCCTAATTCAAAGCATTCAGACGTTTCCACGTTCCTTCCAATGCATGGGTCCCATATTTATCGATTTCAACTATATCAAAAAGAGGACTAGCTTATCATATCTTTATTTTTCTAAAAACATTTTATTTTTGTACTCTCTTTATCTCTAAACATAAATGATGGACATCTTTTGGATTTTTGGTGAAGCTGTATGAGAATAAACTTTAATTTGTGTTTGTTCATGTCTATAATATTTGTTTTTATATATCTGTGAATATGTTTTTGTGTCTCTTAATTTTTTGGGTAGAGTTTTAGCCTATTATAGGTATGTAATAGCCTATAATCAGCAGTGGAAGCCATGGCAGAGATCGCTGCGGTGGCGACGGAAGAGGCAGCGACAACAGCAGCGGCAGCAGCAGCGGCAGTAGTTGCTGAGGTGACATTAGCGTTAGCTATGGTAGAAGCGACAGCATCAGTAGAAGAGGCAGCAGCGGCATCTGTGGCAGCAGCTGCAGTAGTGACTGTGGCGGTGGCAACAGTGGCAACAGTGGCAGGTAGCGGCATCACCGATAGCTGCGTCAGCAGTAGTAGGAAGCACCGGCAGCGGCAGCAGCAGTAGTGGGAGTAGTGCTAGCGACAGCAGTATCAGTAGTGGTAGTGGCCACGACAACGGCATCAGCAGTAGTGGCAAGAGTGGCAGCTGTAGTGGGAGCAGCAGCAACGACAACATATACGTGTATAGTCATATACACGTACATATAATACTATAGTGTTTTATGTATATATACTGAGTATATATGTACTCATTATATATATACGCATAATATTGTAGTTTATATGTACATATACTACAGTAATTTATATACGAGTAAAATGCTAATATATATGTATATATTTACTACAACAATATATATTTATCAAAACAGAGTTATTTTTTTTATTTTGATTTGATTTGGTGGTTTAAATTCATTATAAATATGGTACCACATTATTTTCCATACGAAGCTTGTATAAGTGAAAACATATTTCAACAAACAGAAATAACCGTGACTCGGACAACATTTTCGCAGGGAAAAGTTGGTAATCAGATTAGTAGTGGGAGAGAAAGCAACATCAATGTATTGATAGATTATACTTTATGCACATTGGGTTGATACATTGATTAATAAGATGTAATATAATTTTTATTATTTTTTTGTTTTTATTATTTAAAATATTGTATTATAATAAGTTATTGAATGAAATTTTTTTTAATTTAAAATTTTCATTTATAGTTTATGTTTATAGTAAATTTATTTTTCAAATATTAAATTATTTAATTAATTTTTTTAAACTGTATTACATTCAATTGTAATTTTTGTTTGTTCATTTCTATAATAATTGTTTTTATATATTTGTGAATATGTTTGTGTTTCTCCAAAATTTTTGAGTTGAGTTTTAGCCTATTATAGGTATGTAAAAGCCTATTATCATTAGAGGTAGCTACGATAGCGGCGACGGTAGTGGCAGTGACGGCAGAGGAGGCAGTGCCCGTAGAGGTGTCAAATGGGCTGGCCCGGCCCATTTTATAAGGGCACGATCATGCTACCGTGCCGGGCTGGGCAAGGCACGGTTTAAAAATAGCCGGGCCCGGCCTGGCCATACAGGCCAGGGCAGAGGCTGACCCGAGCGGCTGAGCCCGAGTCCCGAGACTGAGAGTGAGAGAGAGGCAGGCCGGATGCCGCACGGACAGGCAGAATATTATTTTTTTTTAAAAAATTTATATATTGTAAATTGTATTGCTTAAGTGTAGAGTATTAATTATTAAATATAAATTTTTTAAAAAATGTTAAAAATAAAAATTAAATAAAAAAACAAAGTTTAGAAATTTATTTTTTTTATCAAATTCAAATTAGTTTAGCTTTTATTATATTTATTAATTATATATTAAAGTTATTAATTTATAAAATAAAATTTAAATCGTAAAAAAAATAAATCAATACATTATGTTAGTAAAAATAAAAATTAAAAAAAAATTAAACAACACAAATGAAAAATTACCAATCATGCATTTGAAACTGATGGTCCGAACAAAACAAGTATAAGTTTCAACACAACGTACAAACAAAGCGTATAAATACAATGAATAAAAAAACATCGAAAAAAAAACAGATCATCATCAATCGTCAATCGGCATATCATGAGAATCATCAGCCGCAACATCAAGATCAGTATCATATGGATCATCATCGGCAATCAACTCCTCCGCTATCGTAGTGGATGTGGATGCGACTGCAGTGTCTGTCCTAGTCCCAGCTCCAGCACGATCATGGATGCTAAACCTCGATTCCTCCCAATCCTTCAAACATGCCAAGGCCTCAACCATATCTGGACATAATCTCGATCTCCTATCCGAAATCACGTTCACTGCAACAGAAAAAGTAGACTCCGATGCTATGCTCGACACCGGAGGAGTCAGTAGATCCCGTGCCATCCTAGATAGCACGGGATAGGTGGACTTATATGATTTCCACCACTATAATAAATCAAGATTCTTAGTATAAGAATGTGATAAGATTGAGCAGTAATCGGTATCTAAGTAACGAGACAGCTCGCTCCTATGTGATGGTCCACCCCTACGTTTCCCCCTAGCTAGCTGAATGGAATAATCGTCATCTCTGAACAGGGTATCAATGTCCGTAATCACAGTCTCACTACCACCACCACCATACCAAGTATCGTAGTATGTGAATATGTCAGTCAACTTCTCGTGGATGAACCCTTCAGGTGGCTCTTCCAGGTTCATGCACGAGGAAATGAAAGCCAGGGTATTTTCTACCCCTTCCAACTTAGCCCTAGGGTCCATGCATGCAGCGAGGCAATAAAGAGATGGAACGGTAGACCAATAATTCAAGTACTTGGTCTCCATCTCTGCAACCATATGGCTAAGCATCGGGTCAGCTCGATACTTCCTAAACATGCTACTAATGTTGCATATGCACCGGAGTGCAATGCAAGTGGTGGGCATATAAACTGACGAACACATGTTCGTCGTCTCATAAAATATTTTCAGGAATTTCATAAATGAAATTTTTGAAGCCCAGTCAGTGTCGTCAATAATAAGTTCGTCACTCTTACTATTGACGTAGTCGGATATCACGTGTTCGTATCCAACACATGATTCCAACATTAGGTACGTGCAATTCCAACAATGTCTCACATCAGATTGGAATTTCTTCTTCTTAAGATTCGCAGACAAACAGAGAGTACCAAACTCTTGTTGTCTGCGAGGAGTGCGAATATACTTTACTGCATTGCGTATATTATCCAACACGGGGGAACACACCTTCATACCCGCTTGAACAATCAGGTTAATCACATGACACATTCATCTGACATGAAAGATCTCTCCTAATGGTGCGTCTCTAATATTCCTAACAAACATATTGATCGCTACTCCATTATTAGAAGCATTATCAAATGTGAAATTAAAAATTTTATTTTGAATTTTATATTCCCTAAATATTTTCATCATACACTCAAAAATGGCTGGGCCATCATGAGGATGAAGAATCTCAGTGAATCCTGAAATTTTTTTATTGATTGTCCAGTTAGAATCTACATAGTGACTCGTGAGACATGCATAAGAAGAATCATCGTGACTTGTCCATATATCGGACATCACGGACACCACTCCACTATATGCCATAAATTCCTTAATAATTTTTTGTTTTTCTAACTTATATATCTCTAGTATGTCACTCCTAGATGTGGACCTAGGAATCCTATGATAGGAAGGCTGAAAATAAGTCTGCATGATGCGCACTACCCTCGGATCTTCCGAAAATCTGATCGGAAGACCCATCAATGTGATGAGCCTGGTCATGCCGTCCCTACCCAACTCGCTGGAGTATACGAATGGGGTAAACTTTGAGACTGAACTCGATCCAGTCTCAAAAAATATAGTGCCAAGTTTGGTTTGCCTAGGATCTAAGGGTCCATGTTTTTTGATGCATAATTCGGCGTGCCTCTTAAGGTGCCCAGTCCCGCATGAGCTCTTGCATGTTAAAAGTCTCATACAATATTTGCACTGTGCCATTTATTGTTCCTCACCCCTAATATTTTTTTGTGTTATGATTTTAAAATGAGTCCAAACTACAGAAGTCCTCCTAGTTTTTTGTTTTTTAGAACTTTGGGTTGAGACGACTGGAGAAACCAAAGTTTCAGCAGCCGCAGACATTTGTGTAACACTAACATTTTCATTTTCCAAATTAAAATATGTGTCAAGTGTATTTGTCATTTTTTATGTTTTTTATTTTTTCCTAATTTTTCTAGAAAGAGAAGCTTTAGAGAGAGAAAGTAAATAAAAATGTAAAATAAATTACCCGGTAAAAGCAATGAGGTCAGTCACGTGCTAGGTGCACCGTAGGAAGCTCTGATATTCAAAACTCAAGTCGAGTTTCACGAAAATCCAAGCCGAAAGCAAAATCACGAGGCCCGAGAGAGAGATGCACGGTTTATGTGAGAGAGAGAGAAAGTTTTGAGAGGTTTTATGTTTTTGAAAAACATATTTGTTATAGGGAGGGGGTAAAATTTATAGATTAAAGATATTAATTTTTTATAAAAAAAGATATTTTTTTTATATTTTTTTGATTTTTTAATATATAATTAGGGGGGCAGAATCATGAGGACTGTTGGATTCTGCCCCATAGTCGTTGGAGGGGAATCCAACGGCTGAAATTCAATAAGATTCTGCCCCCTAGCCGTTGGATTCTGCCACGTGAAACCTAACCGGCACGGGAAGAAACCGTGCTGGTGTGCCGTGCCGGGCCCGGCACGGCACGGGCCCAGGCACGGTTTAAAAACATGCCGGGCTGGCCCGGCCAGTTTGACACCTCTAGGTAGTGGTGCAAGAAGCGGCTACAGTAGCAATGGTGGTAACAGCGTCGGCAGAGTCATCGGTAGGGGCGGTGGCTGCCGTGGCAGCAACGACAACGGAGGCAGCGGAGGCAGCGAAGGCAACTAGAGGTAGCAGAGGCAATAGAGGTAGCGGAGGCAGCAGTGGCAGGGGTGGTAACGATAGCGTGAGCAGCAAGAACAACAACAAATGTGGTATATACGTACGTATATAGTCAGTATATTCGTACATATAATTCTGCAATATTTTATGTACATATATACTGATTATAAATATAATCGGTAAATATGTATGCATAATACTGTAATTTATATCTACAAATACTACAGTAATATATGTACGAGTAAAATGCTAATATATATGTATATTTTTTCTACAGTAATATATATTTATCAAAACATGGTTTTTTTTAATTTATTTTGATTTGATTTAGTGGTTTAAATTTCTTACAGATGTGGTATGACATTGTTTTCTATACGAAGATTGTATAAGTGAAGTTATTTTTCAATAGACATGAAGAAGTGTGACTTGGACATCATTTTTGTAGTGAAAAATTGGTGATCGGAGGAGAAGAGGGAGAGAAAGTAATGTTAATGCATACATAGATTATATTTTATGCACAGTTGGTAGATACATTGATTAATAACATGTAATATAATTTTTGTTATTTTTTTTATTTAAAATATTGTATTAGAATAAGTTATTAAATGAATTTTTTTATTTAAGATAATATTTTCATTTATAGTTTCATTTTTTATTAAATTTAATATAAAAATATTATATTATTGAATTAAATTTTAGTTTAAGCTGTATGAAAATCAACTTTAATTTGTGTTTGTTCATGTCTATAATAACTATTTTTTATATATCTATGAAAATGTTTGTGTGGCTCCGAAATTTTTGGGTAGAGTTTTAGCCTATTATAGGTATGTAAAAGCCTATTATCAGCAGCAGTGGCAGCGAGGGTAGCGGTGGCAGAGGAAGCGGCAATGGCAGTAGAGGCAACAGCGGCAGGAGCGGTGGTTGCAAGAGCGGCGGCATAGAAGGCAGAGGTAGCGGCAGCACCGAAAGTAGCGACAGCACCGGCAGTAGCAGCAGCTACACAGGAAGCAGCGGCAGCACTGAAACTGGTAGTGGCTGTAGCAGCGGCGACAACGGCCACAGCTACAGCTCTGGTAGTGGGGGCAGCTGCGACAGCCACCACAGCGGCCAGCGGCTACAGTAGTGACAACTGCGGAGGCGGTGACAGCCGCGATAGTTAGAAATGATATTGGCATCGACAGCGGCAATGACAGCAGTGGCAGGAGCGGCAGTGGGAGCAGCAGCAATAGCACCTAATAAGATATATACATACGAATAAAGTCAATATATTTTATGTATTTTATGTACTACAGTATTTTATGTACGTATTTATTGAGTATATTTGTACTTAGTTTATATGTACACTAATACTACTATTTAAATGTACATATACTGTAGCAATATATGTATGAGTGAATTGCTAGTATATATTTTCATATATACTACAAGATTATATATGTATCAAAACATAATTTTTTTTTGAATGAGTGGTTTAATTTTTTTACAGATATGATACCGTATTGTTCCTCATACAAAGCTTCTATAAGTGATGGAATTTTTCACTAGACTTTACGTGCCGTGACCTGGACAGCTTTGTCGCAATAGAAAAATAATGATCGGAGAAGCAGAGGGAGAGAAAACAACATCAATGAATGAATATATTATATTTTATGTACTATTGGTAAATACATTGATGAATAAAAATAAAAGTTTGTTATTTTTTTGTTTCAATTATGTAAAATATTGATTTGAAAAAGATATTAAATGATTTTATTTTTTGTTTATTATAAATTATTTATAGTTTCAATTTTTATTCAATATGATTTAAAAATAATAAATTATTTAATTAAAAAAAATTTAAATTTTTCAAATTCTATAAATATTTTTGAAATTAAAATAGTTAGGGAAAATTCTCTTGCTAAATTAGCGAGGGAAATATTAAAATTAGCAATGGATATTTCGTCGCTAATTTTCTAATGATAGGGACTTTAGCTAGGGATTTAGCCGTCGTTATTTTTGTTTAGTGACGGAATATTTCGTTTATCTTGCTATTTTAGCTATGGAATTTTCTTTTTTAGCAAGGAAATTTTCCATTGCTAATTTTCTAGCTAGGGAAACTTTCATCGCTAAAATTTAGCAAGGAGTACTTTAGAAAGGGACTCGATCCATTGGTAGTCCATCGCTATTTAATTTAGCGACGGAAATTTCTCATTTATCTAGGGAATTGTCCCTAGCTATATGGAATTTTTTTTGTAGTGGTTGATCCTATCGTGTATAACTGTTATATATTGAGGTTATGGTTACAATAATAAATCAGGGATTTTCTGATGTTTCACTCATACATAGGGCTGTAACCGAGCCGAGCTGCTTGCGAGCTGCTCGGCGTTCGGCTCGTTAGAAGCTTGCTCGAACTCATTTATTAAGTTAAATGAGCCGAGCCCAAATATTATTTTGAGGCTCATAAGTTAAATGAGTCGAGCCTGAGCATCCCTCAAACTCGGCTCATCAGCTCGTAAACATGCTCGTGAATAGGCTCGTGAGCAAGCTCGTTAACCAGGCTTGTGAACAAGCTCATGAACCAAGCTCGTGAACAAGCTCGTGAACATGGAGAAGTATTGATGCACAACAAATTTTTCCTACAAATGAACATGATGAATATTTTAACTCTTGAACTTCAATCAAGTTAATTAAACTTTTATTATCTTATCTTTTTAATTTAGTTGTATGTTGGCTATTTTAGATGAATATTTTCATTAATTCCCGAACATCATTTTGAGGCTCGTAAGTTAAACGAGCCGAGCCCGAGCACCCTTAAACTCAGCTCATCAGCTCATAAATAGGCTCGTGAATAGGCTTGTGAGCAAGCTCGTTAACCAGGCTCATGAACAAGCTTGTGAACCAAGCTCGTGAACCAAGCTCGTGAACATGCTCAAACTCGGCTTGTCAGCTCGTAAACAGGCTCGTGAACAAGCTCGAGCCTACTCCATTAAAATCGAGCCGAGCCGAGCCTGCCTAATACTCGGCTCAACTCGACTCGGTTACACCCCTACTAGTCATACATTATGCACAAAATAGATAAATGTAATAAATATGACACTTTTATTAATTTCATAAAACATAAATACAAATTCATGCTTTATGGGGCACTATCCCTAACATTCTTACCACCTTCTCACATCATACAAAAAATATCTTATATAATATTGTAATTTTGTTATACAATATAATTTTTATTAGTTTGATAATATCCCAAAAGTTTATTAATAAGAGTGTCTAGTCAATTGAGATTCACATGTACATAAGTCTTATAAGTAGTAAATAAGGCATTCATTCATATATCAATCTCATATAAATTATATTGGCATTTTAGTTATTTAATTATGGGATAACTCATTTTTAGTGAAATAAATATCTTGATTGGTAAAAAATCTTAGATATATGAGTTTATTCATTTAATCTGTATATAATTTAAGTTGGTCAACTTATATTATGTTTAGACCTAGACTAGAGGTTTGGGTTATGTGCGATGACTTCTTTCCCTATTGGCATACAAGGTGGTTATCCACATTGTATTAGTCCCAAAGGTAGTCTCCTCAAAGTTGTCCCCTTGGCATATCATTACCGAGTCAATAATTCATCTATATTCGAGACTCATTCACAATCACATACATTTTAGGTAATTTTATCAATTGCTCTTGATTGGTTACTTTGTATGTACACTCTTATTTGCTCCATTCTCAAGTATCATAGAGACTACAATTTGATATAGTTTATAAGTATTTGTACTTTTAGCTTCATAATCATCATATTCGCATAATTTACAAACACTTACCTCAAGTTTCGTCGGTTGGAAGCAAATAAGTAAAAGTGACTTATAAGGATTGTAACCACCTTCTGAGTCACAACATACTTAAACATATCTTCATAATTACATATTATTATTATCCTCCATAACAATCTCACACAAACGTATCATATGTGCAAGTATTTGTACTTTTAGCTATCATTTTATTCTTATCATATGTGCAAGTAAGTCTTATGATTTACTTGTCACTATCCACCATAACAATCTCACACAAACTTATGAATAGTCAAAATTATATATCAAGTTCTATTTCATCATTCCATTTAATAATTTTCATAACACAAAATAAATCAGACACTTTCATTCATAAATAAAAACTAATATCACATCACATTTATCAATTTATACAAATCTTAGACTGTGTTATTTTAATAAAAATTTTCAAATCTAAGCTAGAAGGGGAGGGGGTTTAAGAGCTATGGCTCCCAACTATATGAATTGCATTAATTTTTGCAATTCCTATAATTGGGCATGGCACTGTGATGCAAAAAATTATGAATATGTTATAATCTTTTTGTAACACAAAGATGCAAAAAATGGTTTTTATTGTACACTAATTGGCCATGGCACTATGAATTTTCATGGCTTTGGAATTAACCTTTTTTATATGTCACATGGATACTACACTACAAAATATCATAGTATTGGCAATTAGCTCAAAGGTACAAGTTGTGTCTTTGCCTCTGAGAGTATTCATACTCAAGTAAATGTCTTGTGTAATATTTTGTATCCAAAAATCACAATGTTGGATAATTATCATAGTTTTGACCTAAGTAGTTTTTTGTTTTTGTAATTTTCTATAGCTTGAAAGTTATGGTTTTGTAAAAAAAAAGTAATGGTTCAAACTTGAGAATACAAAAGCCTTGTTAAAGATAAAGGTATAACACCAGGAAATAATCATAACTTTTAGCACCTATGGGATACTTGGTTGCCATGATATATAATTAATATCATAGTTATTTAATTATCATAAGATAAGTATAACTATGATAATATCATAGTCATAAAAAATATATTATAAGTTGAAAGATCATACAAATGAAGTAGTTGAGTCATGACATACAAATATTATCATGACTATTTATACAACAATATAAATCAAACCTCAATTTAGCCTGCATTTTTAGGAAGAGATTCATGAGATAAAAGAGCTGAAGTCTAATAAAAATTTTATTCTAATTGACAGCTCTTATGAGAATCTAGGAATCAAATTATAATTCAATGCTATTTTGATTGATTTTTATGGTTCTACCCTAAAGAGGGATGTTTGAGAGTCATGACCCCCAGCTCTAGGATCTAGCTCATGTCTTGCATCCCTTGTTTGCTTGTGAATTCCTAATGAGTTCAAAAATCATTTCGAGTATTGTTTACTACACTTTGACTTTGTCTTTGTGCATGGATAAGAAAAAGATTATTTTGAATCCATTCTCTTTCCTATTTTATACTTTGATATTTCTATATTTTTTTAAATAACAATTCATGTTTTTTGGAAGATGCAGTGGTCTTCATTTTTGTAGCTTTAGGTCGTGACTCTAAAAAGTTGAAATCACTTTAGAATGTGTCATAATCATTTTATAACATAAAATCATGGGGCAGAGAAGTATTCACGACTTGAAACTATTATCTCTATAATATAAAGTTATAGTGTCAAGAATGATTGTGTATTTCGCATTGATTTCTTTTATTCATCATATGGCCATGATATTTGCAATGGTTACAATGATGAGAATGGAGTAAAATATAAATAACATGGTCACGATATTGAGAATGACCACAATGCAAAAATGGTCTCTCTTGTGCACCAATTAGTTGGAGCATTGCGAATTGCCATGTCTTTGGCTCTAACCTTTCTCATATGTCACATGTCCATGATACTACAAAAATTCATAGTATTGGCAATTAGCTCAAATATAAAAGTTGTTTTGCATTCTCTTAAAGATAAAATTCATGGCCTTGGAGAGTATTCATACTCGAATAAATGTCATATGTAATATTTTATGTCCAAAAGTCATATTACTAGATAATTATCATGATTTTGACCTGAATAGTTTTTTGTAAAAAAGTATTGGCTATGACTTGAGAATTGAGAACACATCCTTGTTAAAAATAAAGTTATTGCATTAGAAAATGATCATGACTTTTAGCACCAGCAAGATATTTGGTTACTATGACATGAAATTAATATCATAATTATTTAATTATTACAAGATAAGTATGACTATGACTTTGATAATATCAAAGTCATGAAGAATATATTACAAGTTTAAAGATTGTACTAATGAGGTGGTTGAGTCATGACATACACATATTGTTATGACTAGTTAAATAAAGTTTTAACTAAGAATAAATATCAAAACTATTCAATACTTCATAAATTTACTAAGTAGCTAAATGCCTCTAAAAATATATCGATTTAATAACTATTCATTAGAATTTACCAAAATTTAAAATCATGAAATTGATCAAAATATGTTATATTTTCATGCTTACATATCGTCTAATAGAAAATACTCATGAAAATTCAATAATTTGAACACCAAATATTATACAAAGCTCAAATTCATGTGGTGGCTAATAATATAGTACATTGTGCAATACAAGTTAATTTTGAATATTACAATAGGAAGACATCACAATTTGAATTGTTTATCCTAAACTCAACTTTGGTTCATGTATTTTATATTAAAATTCATATGATTTTTGCATTTGACATTTGACATATGTTACTTGACTAATGAGGTGGTTTTTGCATTTGACATATGTTACTTGACTAAATTAAAAAAACTAATTTGCATATAAATATATTAAATTTACCATATTTTGCTCATAATATTCACAACATCTCTATCAAACACCATGAAAATATTCTCATATAGTTTGTATCTTCGTAAAGATTCATATTGTAGGGTTATGTACTAGGAATGTGGTTTTTTGTAAGAAACTATATTTGAATATCATCCATTAATTAAGAGGTTTTTTGTAAGAAACTAAATATTCAATCATCTTGATGTTATTATAGCCCAACTATATTAAAATATATAATTTTTATAAGATCCATTACATTGGTATCTATATAATCACACATATACACCATCATAAATATTAATACTAATATGCTATATCTCATAATAGCTATGAAATTAAATATATTTGGATAAGAATAATATTGGGATGACCGATCATAAAAGAAGTCTACATATTGTGATAACAATTACCCTCATCCAACAATGACATATATTGGGTTCGAAAATAATTAGACATAATTTCTTTAATTTTTGAGGATAAGATTATCAAGATATTAATCACTCCTAAAACTATGTTAAAGTAAGAGTTTTGAATACTATGTCTATTTTTTGGTTTGAATTTAATGAGATTTTAAGTTAATAAATTCAATTAGACCCATGAGGTGTGCTCGTTAAGTGTGTGTGTGTGTGCGTGTGATTATCACAAAATAAAAAAATAGTAATATTTTTTAAAAACATTATATAAACATTTGAAAAAAATAAGATGGAAAGATCACACATGGAAGGTTTTCAAAAAATAACATGTGTTGTGACTTTTATGAAATAAAACAAAGCCTTTTGGCTTTGTTGATTATGTGGCATGATGTGTGTTCGAAAAATACTAAATAAAATGAGAACCCTAATTGTTTTATTTTGGTGGTTCTTTTCATCTATATTATTTTTTTCTTATGTAACAATTGTTATAGAAGTTTATGCAAAGCTTTTGTAATTATTTTGTAAAATGAAAGTGATTTTTAATGAGTATCTTTTTATTATTCTTCTGCATACGAGGGCTTGTGGAGGAAGTATTGGTGTACATGCAATATTTATGTTTGGTTCTTTAGAAGATGTGGTGTTAATGCAATATTTATGTTGGGTTCTCTAGAAGATGTGGTGTTCATGCTATGCTTATGAGGATGAGATTATTTGTGTTATTCTCATGTTGTACTTGTGAATGCTCGAAAATCTTTAGAAGAGCACTGGATTTAATAAAGTAAACTTCAAATGTTATGGTATTTTTAATTATATATTACTTTTCTTTCTTGAAATTGTGAATGTATAAACTTTGAATTATTTAATTGTGTGATTTATTTTATTTAAATATTCTACCAATTTGGGGTTATAATATTTGGTTGTGTTTGTTTATATATTATGCAAATTTTTGTTAGAATAAACTAGCATGTGTGTTTGTGGTTAAAATTAGAGGTATACACACACACACACACACACACACACACACAAATATATATATATATATATATGAATAAAAATCTATGAAACCTATAATATTATTTGATATTTACTATTTTGGTAAACTTTTAAAATGGTAAAATTAAAAAGATATAAATTAAAACATCAAATTGATTAATTTTTTTAGACTTAGAATTTGTTTTGAGATTATTTTCGTAGGGATGGATAAAAAAAATAACCTAGTCAGTATGATTAGGTTAGAAAAATCCAATTATTCAATATAGAAAATAAAGATGCTAAATCTTTTAATGATAAGGGACTTACTTGAATTGGCTCTTAGCAATATGAAACTAGAAAGTATGAATGATCAAAAGTTGAACAAATTATACTACCTCTATCATGATACGAAAGTGGGTTGAAAAGATAATTTTCTATCACATTTTAATTATAACAAAAGTAGATGAGATTTGAGAAAAATTAGAATCAATGTATGAGAAAACACATTGAAAATAAGACCCTATCAATTTAATGTTTGGTTAAAATATAATATTAGGATGGATCTGATATGGCTACTCAATTGAGTAGTTTCCAAGTCTTGGATAACCAGCGAGCATCCATGAAAATAGTGTTGGATGATGAGATGAAGACATCTCTATTTTTAAACTTCCTTCTCAAGAGTTGAGAGATGCTCATAATTTCTTTAAGTGCCTCAATTCTGAATAACATCCTTGCCAAGATTATTGTTAGTGATTGTTTGGTAGGACATGTTGTGAGATGAAGGGGAAGAGGAACTTCACTAGATATAGTTGTTTCTGAAAAAAAATGATAAGAGAAGTAAAATGAATTCTAAACTCAAACTAAGAGAATGAAGTGAGAGTTCTTTCAAATAGAAGTATACAGTGAAACTCATAGAGGGTGACGTTGTCTTTTGAAGAAGTGTTTAACTATACTACAAAGTCATTCAAAAGAGTGATTGGGTAGAAAATTTGGCTTCCAACTTATATGTTAATTTGAATCTTGATTGGTTTGTGATATATTTGTCTGTTGACTATAGATTAGGTATGATGAGCACTTAAAGGACATCAAGAATGCTGGGTATTAGGAAAGTTTGTCTAGAGATAAACACATAATACTGATTGCTTCTCAAGGATGTTCATCCTTGATGTTTGAATGAATCTATTGTTTGTGGGAATGTTGGATAGTACAAGTCATGTGCGAAAAGTCAAGAAGATCAATGAAATTTGGCAAAATGGTTGCTTATTATATCAAGGAATAAAATAGTAAAATTTCTTTTTATAGCCCAAACAAGGGTTAACTTGGATCTAGTAAATATCCATGTGGATGATTCATTTTCCATAGGAAAGTAATTCATACTTACTATATGAAAGTTGCATAGTGATGGGAAAATAAATAGTATGACTATGGAAAACCATACAAATGTGTTGCCTTTATCTCATCTTTCTAGGATATGGATGATATTTCTTCTAGATTTCTTAGGTACTTATTCTGAGACAATCCAAGAATTTCAAATATATTGCTTGTATCACACTAATCAAGTGGAACTCATGAGTTGGAAATAAAAGTAAAAACTTTTACTTGGGCTAATCTCGAGGATCAGTTAGATCAAGTGAGAGCTATTAACTCACATAAAAAAGGAGAAGTCTTGGGTTATTGTGTAAGTACTTTTAATTTATAAAAACAATTTTCTTATATGAGGAATAAGAAATAATTTGGTAATTTATGGGAAAAAATAATTTTTTTATGACTAATACTTTTAAAATTTAAATCAAGGGCATTACTTGGTCTACCCAAAAAGGCAAAAAGGAAGAGAATGTTGCTTATGCCTAGGTTTTAGTATGTTGAGTCTATTTTTTGGTTTGGATTTAATGAGGTTATGTGTTAATTTATTTAATATCACCCATGGGGTGCTCTCATTAAATGTGTGTATGTGTCTAATCATCACAAAATAAGATAAACCATAATGTTTTTTTTATAAAACATTATATAAACATTTAAAAAAATGATGGACAAATTAACAAAACTGCTTGGCTTTGTTGATTGTGTGACATGTTGCATGTTTGGAAATTCTAAATAAAACAAGAAACCTTATTGTTTTCTTTTGGTGGTACTAATTTTGTAAAGTTAAATGGCAGCTTAAGTAGTTTCTTGTCATTATTCTTTTGTATATTAGTGTTTGTGAAAAAATTGTTGGTGTTCGTGTGGTACATGTGTTATATGGGATTCATGTGAAATATGTGCAATGTTCAAGTAGAACTCATAGGGAAGAAGCTGTCCTTGATGTTCTTGTATTTTGTTTATGCATACTGTGAAAATCTTTGAAAGAACATATATTCAATAAATTAAGCATCAAATTAAAATGTGTTTTCAATTATATTTTACTTTTGATTCTTGAAATTGTAGATGTATGAACTTTGAACATTTTAATTATGTGATTTATTTTGTTTGAATATTTTATAATTTTTGGGATAAAATATTTGATTGTGTGTGTTTATATATTCTATTGGTTTTGAATATAATATATTAGTTTGTGTTCGTGGTTAATTTTAGGGTTTAAATACACACACACACACACACACACACACACATATATGTATGTATGTATTTTATACTAAAATATGTGAAACCTAAAACATTATTTGATATTAGCTTTTTTGCTAAATTTATAAAATGAGCAAAATCAAAATATATAAATTATAACACTAATGGCCTGTTTGATAGACTGAAAAAATCAAGTGCTAAAAAATAAATACTAAAAAAATTAAGTGTTGAATTTGTATCGTAAAACTATTTGATTAGTTAATGATACTTGAATGCTCAAGATAAATATATTGTTTGATAACTGTAAATACTAAATACTAAAAATTATGTATTTTACATATTTACCCTTATTATTATTGTATTACATATTGTCCAAAATAAAGAGTTTCTAATAATATTTTTATTAATTAATTTTTAAAAGAAAATCACTAAAAACATATCCATAATTAAATCATAAAATCCTAAAAAAAGACAATATATTTATAAAATAAACAAAAATTAATGAGCAACTAGTTGATTTGCTATTTTCTCTCTTAAATTAATCATGCAAATTTGATCAGTTTATGCATCTCTTCCTTTTACATGTAGTAGACCTTCATGATTATTTTGAGGTATTCCTGAATTATCACCATATTCATTTTCACCCTGTTCTAAAAAAACATCCTCAATACATAAATTTCAGATATAAAAATGTTTAGCTATGCAAGTAATAATAATGTTTCTCTATACTTGAAAATGATAAGGTGTCATCCTCTTTAAGATTTGAAAATAAGCTTTCAAAACACTAAATGATCACTCAATGATATTCCTCAATCTGACATGTGTATAGTTGAATGTCTCTTCTTTTGTACGAGGGCAGACACCATAGTGAAAATCAGGCAACCAATATTGTGTATTACGGTAAGGTGCCATAAACCCTCGAGTATGTGGATATGCATCATCACAAAGATAATATTTATCTACATAAAAAATTAAATTATCAAATTAATTATGAATTTATTAATAATAGCCGATCAGAGAATTATACTAACCTAATTGATGTATTAGACAATTATTTTCTAGATTATGCATACTCTTTGATAATATGCTTGAGCCATGTGCTATGCCTTTCCATCCAGCCCAAACAAATGTAAAAATCATATTAAAGTCACATATTGCTAGAATATTTTGATAACATTCTCCTCATCTTCTTTCTTTATAAGGGACTTGTTTGTCAGATGGTATCATAACATTAACGAGCATCCCATCAAATGCACAGATAGCACCATATTAATTAGAACAAATATCAATATAACAATAATAATAATAAACTTTTATTTTTTTTTACCTTAAATACTTTCCTTAATCATTGATAGGGATGATTTTTTATAACTTCAGTAAATGGGGTAGACACAATCATCTCTCTTCCAAAGAGAAGCATTACTTCTAATACTTCATGAAAGTAATGATATAAAATTTGAGTTGAATAATTGAATCTTCTTTTGGTAACATGATTTTTCACGTTGTGATTTAATGGCATAAGGTACATTGCCATTTTTTCTTCAACTTTGATGTAATAACTATCTTTCAACCGTGTTGTATTTTTTAAATTCTTACACATTCGCAAAAATGCTTGCTTGTTCATTCTTAGAATTTATAGACAATGTGCTGGATTACCATTTAAAATTATTGCACATATGCAAAACCATTTAGTGCTGAGTTGGTATCTGGTCTTCTTCCAAGTCACTTTTTAACATATAATCTTATTGACTAGAATCAATCTTGTGATTTTCAAAATTTTCTTTGCTTTTCAATTAATATCTTCTGATAATATTCAACATTTGCAAATGTATCATTAAAAATAATAAAAGTAAAAACAATTAAAAGCAAAATAAACCACAAAATATTGTCATGAAAATAAATTATATCCACACAAACTAATTGTGAAGACAAAGTATAAAAATAACCCATGAAATATCACATAAATTATATTTGCTTAAATCCCAAGTACCTAAAGAAAATTAAAGTAATCCCATTTTTTGCATTCATCCGAATCCAAGCAATTTTGACTACCTCTGGCTTTTGTGAAAACATCATCCACTATTCTTTATATGCTTTGCTTTCACAAAATATGCTATAAGCAGCAATGCATAAAGAGTCATTCATGGGTAATATTGCAATCTTATCCAACTTCTTATTACATTCTTCTATGCTAGGTCCATTTGATTGCTCCAATATATTAAAAACAACTAGCAATTTTTCATATAGATCTCCTTCATTATTTTTATTTTGGTGCTTTTTTTTGGTAAAGATATTTCTTTTGTTGATGAAAGGCTTAGTGAAGATTCTGGCCTATATCCATGTGTATATAAGAATTCTCTATAGTTGGTTGAGTACTTGATGAATGATTGTCAACACCATTTTTTGGGAACCCCTATCTAGATGGATCCCATGATTCTTGCCTAGTAGTTGTAATGCTATCAAAGAGAAATCTCATCTCATCTGCATATTGTAGCCTAGTATATCGAAATTATTTTGCATCTAAAATTTTTTGTTAATCAAATCATTATAAAAAGTAATAGTAGTTTAATCTTATTTTTCAAATACATGAACTAAAGAAATGAGTTATACCATGATATATTCTTCACACTCTTCAGAAGTCTAGTCAACTGTATTAGTTACTGGATTATAGTCATGGCTAGACTTTCCTATTAAAGTTGACTACACCATGTATTTATGTTTTAAATAATTTTATTGGGTTTTCAATTGATTATGAGTGAATTTAATATTTTTGTTCTCTTTAAAAGTTTTTAAAATTTTATCCCATGATTCAACATAGAACCCCCCCCCCTCCCAAAATGTTTTTCTAGTCAATACATAAATCTAAAAAATATTTAAATAGTGTTGAGTTTTTCCAACTAGCTCTGGTAGTATCAAGAGTAGTCATTCCCACATAAGATAATTTGAGATAATAGATTAATATTAAATATATAATTTATTTCGTCGGTTAATGTTGGACTAGTTTTAGGAAATCAAGAGCAGAATCATAACTAGGCTTTTTTGATATATAATATTTCAAATAATAACAGAAACACACGTAATATCAACAAGTCAATAATAATAGTTCCTCATAAATACAAAAACACATGTAATCCCGAAAGTAAGGAAGAAAATATTATTTTAAATATTTTATTTCTTCAAGTAAAAGGATAGACAATAATTCCAATTATAAATATCTCAAAACAATGTAGCAACAAAACTCACATGATAGCATAACACATATTAGAAAACTTATTTAAATGCATAACCAATATAAACAAAGTGACTAGTTGTGTTGAAATACATGACATAGTCAAGCAATAAGAAAACCATAGGTGATTCATATGAAATACATAACATAATCAAGCAACTTGAAATCTTATAACATCTATGTACCTAAACATATTTTAGGGTATTTGAACTAAAAATTTAATTATTTTAACATATCTAAACATAATTATCCATAAATTATAGGTAATCCATATTTCATTTGGCCTAATATAATTACATCAAGCGAAATGATAAACAAAATAGAAAGGATAGATGTGTCTCACAACAGTTACATTAGAGGCCTAGACAAGAATACGAAGAATAACTAAAAGCATTCGGGATTCAAACCATTCGGGATTCAAATGATTTGCAAATAACTATGTATTAATTGTAGTATTCTAATAAAATTTTTAAGAATTGAGTTCTTCGTGAAGAACTTCGTGAGGAACATGGAATATCATATCATCTATAGAAGAAAATAAAAATAAAATCTTAGTATTCTAACCATCAAAAACCAAATCTTCCAAACACACTAAAGAATTCTCAAAAACCAACAACATAAAAATCATGAATTCTAACCGCCAAACCAAACCGACGATACTCCCCAAACATCGAATCCGTGCACGAGTACACCACAAAATATTTTTGAAAAAACAAAAATGACATGAAAACGAAGCAGAAATTAAAAAATTAAAGGACAAAATGGCAATTTTTAAAAATGACTTTTGTTAGGCCTTTTCAGCATTCAATGATAAGTAGGCATCTACCTACTTATTATTTTCAATTATTTTTCATTTAAAAATATTAATTAAGAGCTCTCTAAATTTTTTTTTCAAACATATTGAAAAATTAAAATCATTTGAAAATTTTCATTTTTAATGGTTTTGATATTTTCAATGATTTATCAAATAGACCCTAAATTAATTATTTTTTCTGAAATAAGAATTTATTTCAAGATTGTTTTTGGTTTTTGGGTTCCATCTCGAATGGACCCCAGCGAGAGTGAGGGAAGATATTGAGGTTATAATTAGTCCTGATTCAAAATTTCTTAAGAAAATAAAAAAAATCTAAAAGCAAATAAAGAAAACAACAAATTGAAATTAATGTATTTTTTATGGAAAATTATATTTTAGGATATTAAAATATTGAATAATTATTCAAATGGTAATAAACTTTACTAAATTAGTAGGAAGAGATTTAAAGATATATAAAATTAATAAGAAGGTTATTAAAAATCTTAAATGGCACTGATAATATTTAATATGGTTTTTACTTTTTTTAAAAATGATGTTAGATTTAATTAATATTTTTTGGAAAACATAATATTTTTTTTATTCTCTCTTTCTCTTGTGTTCTCTCTCTCTCTCTCCCTTCTCTCTCAACTTCTCTCCCTAGTCTCTCCCCCCATCATCTTTGTTCCTTAACCCTTATTCTCTTCTCAAACATCTCCCCTCTCCCCCCTCTTTCCTCTCTCCCCCCTTTCTCCCTCTCTCCCCCTTCCCTTCCTCTCTCTCTCTCTCCCCCTCCCTTCCCCCCCCCTCTCTCCCCCTCCTTCCCCACTCCCCTCCCTCTCCCCACCTCCCCCCTCTCTCTCCTCTCTCTAATCTCTCTCTCTCTCTCCCTCCCTCCCTCCCTCCCTCTTTCCCTCTCCGTCTCTCTCTCTCTTCCTCCCTCTCTTCCTCTCTCCGTCCCTCTCTCTCATCCTCTCTCCGTCCCTCTCTCTCTCCTCTCTCCGTCCCTCTCTCTCCGTCCCTCTCTCTCATCCTCTCTCCGTCCCTCTCTCTCATCCTCTCTCCGTCCCTCTCTCTCATCCTCTCTCCGTCCCTCTCTCTCATCCTCTCTCCGTCCCTCTCTCTCTTCCTCTCTCCGTCCCTCTCTCTCTTCCTCTCTCCGTCCCTCTCTCTCTTCCTCTCTCCGTCCCTCTCTCTCTTCCTCTCTCCGTCCCTCTCTCTCTTCCTCTCTCCGTCCCTCTCTCTCTTCCTCCTTCCCTCCCTCCCTTCCTCTCACTCCCTCCCTACCTTTCTCCCTCTCCCCCCCCTATTGTCATCTCTCTCACTCCCTCTCTTTTTTGCCCCCTCCCTTTCACTCTCTTTATACCTTCTGCCTCTACATCTCTCTCAACTATAACCACTATTAGACTTACATGTCTTAACCATGTGATTGACACTTTTATTTCATGTTAATGAGTTATGCCCAAATATTATTTTAACAAGTTTATTATGTTATTGAAGAGAGAGAAAGGAAGAGAGATGAAAGGAGGGATTGTATTTATTATCCTATAAAGCATGTAAATGAGTTATTTGAAAAAAAAATGTGACGTGGCAAGTTGGCAGAATTTATTAGTTTCACCCTAAACCATAATAATAGAAATTAATCACCTAAAAATAGAAATTAAATTATTCTTGAGTTCCATAAATAATAAATCTAATGGATGGCTAACATTTTTGAAATAACACTCGCGAGTCTGCAAACCCGAAAGCAATTAGCCATGGAGATCAAAGAGAATAAGCATTCTGAGAGCAACGAAACCTACCAGACAGAATCATCGCTAGGTTCAGCATCTTGTAGTGCCGTCGAAAAAGAAAATGAAGGCGATGGTCGCTATCATCCAAATATATCACTGCATCCTCTCAAGGTCCCTTTCTCTCCCTGTGTCTGCTTTTGATAAAATCAGCGTGGACAAACCAATAACGATCCGTTTAGTTCTATATCAATTATGCGGGCCAGCCTTCGAATACACGAGTGTTCTATGTTGAAGGCGAATATTTTTCGGTTGATTGGGAAAAAGATTGCATTAGTTCGAGGCGATGCTCTCCAATACCGTGTTTTTATATGATTAGTTATGTTATGAGTCGATGGAAGATAAGTTCTATTTTAGTTGCCAAGATGTAAAGGAATAAGTAAGTTGATGGAGTTCATGGAATACTAAAACTATGGCACTGACACAAAAATGATCAATAACTCTTCCTTTTTGGATATTCATTATTCAAGTAACATGGCTTGTTGAAAATCTCATTATAAGAAAAATTTATTGGAAAAAATAATGATTCTTATATGTTTTGCATTGATAATTGTCATATTACAATATTGCTTGGAAAACTTATGTGAAAGCATAGGCCAAGGAAAAAATATCTAATATATAGTGATAATCTGTCACATTTTTTAATCTTAGTATTAAATGAAGCATAATAATTTGTTTGATTTTATTTTTTTTATCCATTTTCGTTTGAGTTGGATGATTTAACTTATGTTATTTCATATAACACATGTTTTTTTTTATTAAATAAAAGATATATGTTTCTTGAGCATCCTAAGCCGAAGATCTTAGTCATCAACTATCTATCTGCCTAATAATTATCAATATTTCAGAGTAATTTGAATAACTTGTCATTATATGTTGTCTTGTTGACCATCAATATAATGCAATATCAATATAAATAAAAAATTTCAAGCTCATGTTTTACTTAGGATAGATAAGTTATAAGTATGTGATATTTTCATGTTTAACATATTTTGATTACTAGTATTTTCAATAAAACAAATCTATCCCAATTGTTTTGCGTAAATAACAAAAAACATGTTTAATAAAATATCAATATCTTTAGGATGATTAAAAATTATGTTTTGTTTGCAAATTAATTGAGAATGTTATATCAAATATTATGCAATTTCTAAGATGTAATACATCACCCATAACAAATATGATATTTTTATACTAATTTTTTTCTCCATCTTGATGATAAAAGAGGCAATTTTACATAAATTAATCTATTAATAATGTGAGAATTCATTATTTTGTTATTAATAATGTAATACAAATTTTAGATTTTTAAACATTTTTTATTTAAAATTCATCTTTTAAATATATATTTGTCATTGTAAGTTTATACTGTCCAACTAATATTTAATTCAACTTAAACTATAATAATAATAGATCTTGAATTTATATTAGCAAAAATACATGAGTAAAATTGCATTATTAACATATATTTAATTTAAAAGAAATGTCAATTAATTATTTTATGAAAAGCACAAGAAACATCATTATACTAAAGTCACAAAACTTGAATAGTGTTTGAGCATGTCTTGCTTAATTGTATTATTATTCATGTATAGTGAGTTTATTTTATCTTTTCTCTATAATTGGTTTATCAATGACCTCTTTGAATTAATGCCTGACTGACAATGTATCTGGATCATGGCTAGCTTGGATTGAACCATGTCTAGTTTGGACTGGACCATGTCTAGCTTGGATTGGACCATGACTAGCTTGGACTCGACCATGTCTAGCTTGGATTGGACCATGACTAGCTTGGACTCGACCATGGCTAACCTAGATTAAGCTTGATCATCTTGGTGCAATCTCAATATAGTTCTTGGTTTGTGTAGGGTTTTCATGTGGCCCTAACATGGATTGGCATGACTCAAGTTGCTAGCAGGTCATTGGATTGGCCAATGCTGCCCTTTTTTTGAGGCATGTTGGGCTAGCATGATCCATTTGATACCTCTAGGTAATAGTGTGTGTCATAACGATGTAATATTGGGTTGCAAAAATGTGGAGATGTAATTTCTGTAGTGTGAGTAGCATGGTGTGTATTGAAAATATTTCTTATATTTTAGATATTAGTCATATCACAACTTTTATGATAAGTCTTGCTGTTACATACTTTTGGATAACTGTTTAAGAGGCAAATAATTATATCACATGTTATCGTTATTTGTATTTTTTTCTTATTTTTTGAATATTATCATGATCAATGATAAATTATTTAAGATTTTTGGATATAAGAATATTTAACTTAATAACTTATTCTTTTATCGTCTAATATATATTTTTGGATATCTGAATAGTTTCATCTTTGTGATTTGCTATGCTAGAAAAATTGTTTTTGATATTATTTTTTTCTCATATTGATGTTTTGTGGTATGAAAGACTTAAGGATTTCTTTGGAATGGAGCAAGATAGTTTATCTATTTTTTTATTTTATGATTAGATGTCTTATTAGGTATTTGAGTATAATTAATCTATACTTTATTCATCCTTGACGTGATCAGCCATATTTGCTTAATTTGAGAATATTGGATTCTTTTATTAGAGATGTAACCGCACTAGATTATAAAATTTTTTAGATAGTAAAATTTACTTGAATTTCATATCTTATCCACTTGACACGTGTGAACAATGATCTTTTTGATCTGATTCCCTCATTCATTTGGGGATTTAATAGATTTGAGATAAATGACTCGAGATGTTTTATTATATTTATTATTGATTATACTTATTTTACTTGATAATTTTATTTTGTAATAAATTTTAATTTTTTTTTATTTTGTATCCTAGTCATGTTTTAGAGTATATTTTTTATAGTTTCTATACTTAATATATCGATCTTGTAATTATATATTAGTTTTTTTGTAAGCACTTGTTTTTAAAATAGAATTATAGAAAGAAAAAATAAATATTTAATTTAGATGATCAAGATATTTTTTTATGATAAAAGTGTTTAAATGCATTCCTAAGGAAATATAGTTTTAACTATAAACAACTTGATCAACCTAATATTTTAATAATTATAATATTTGTCAAATATATTTTTTATATTGTATCATAGGGAGAGATTATTTTAATTTACTTCTTATAGTTTTTAAGAGTATTTGTTTTGTTTTAGATTGCTCTTTAGGAGGTGATAAGTTTTTAGTAAGGGCTATTGTATTTTTTTTCAATAATTCTTGTGTAAATAAATATATTTATTATTTGTATGAGATGATAAAGTTTTAGTGAATACACATAGTTTGTCTTTAATTAATATATGAGTGATAAGATTTCAAGAAAAAAACTTAAATCTTTTATATTTTTTTATTTCTATGGAGCTTCATGTGTGTCTCCAATAAAAGAATATTATTACTCAACTATTTTTAAACTAGTTTGTATGATGATCATTCTATTTTTGTGAGTCATTATATTTATTAATAAGTATTAAACATATAAATCTTGGAGATAGTAAAATTTTCTTTGAAAAAAATTTTAACTTAGTCCAATCAAGTTAATAGTTCACGAAGTTAATTGTATTCCAAACTTTGAATGACTTTGGAGTTGAGAGACTTTCAAACAAGACTTAAAATTTATTATAAGATAGTGGAGCACATTGTCATAGGCTTGGAATTTTTGTTAAATTTTTGTGCTGAACTCATCTTGCAACTTGATGGTTTGTAAACTGAGATCATCTTCTTATATACACATATATGGAAGTGTGTAGAATATTTAAATATTATCTAAGTTTAGTCAATTCTAAAATATTCTATCATGTACATATATTTTTAAGCGTTATCTAGAAAAATCTTAGATAATTCCTTTTCTTTCATACTTTTCTATAAGTATGGATATCTTCGGAATTTTCTAGAACAACCTATATTTTTCTTCTAATAAATGGAGGTTTTTCTAAGTTTTTAGAATTTTTTTCTCTTTATATAAATTCTTAAGATTTATTTGCCTTCATTTGACAAGAATTGGGCTTTTCATAAGTGGTGGTGTGACAACATGCAATCTGCTTAAAATGATGGGGGGTCTTTTAGGAGGTCAAATAATCTTGCAGTCAATTTTTTTAATCTTGATATTCTAATTATTTTTTTTAAAAAAATAAGACTTGTTTTCTAGAGCATATTTGATGAGTATTATTGTATTTATGTATTCTTTTTTTAAATCTTTTTTTAGATTTTCTTGATTGTATTATAATATGAGAGTCTCTTTATGAGATATTATTTCATCGAAAATGATTTCAAATCATGTTAAATGAGATATATATATTTCACCTTAATGAAACTTGAGAATTAGTTTTTTGACATTCAAGAAGGTTTGTATGGTTGCAGATGCATGTTTTTAGTGAAGATTAATCCTGATAGTAAGGTTGGTTGTCTAAAGATAAAATTTGTTGTGTGAAGGTTCACTTAGTTTTATGGAATAGATTATCAGATTATTTTCTCTCGATAATCATGATGAATGTTGTACAAGTATTTACTTTTCACATATCTACTCATAGATAAATGATATATTGAATGGTCATAATAATATTTTTCTTCATGATAATCTTGAGAAAAAAAAATATATGTAGTCACTTAGTTTCTAACTTTAGACACAAAATGCATATCAAATTGTAGATTATAGAAGATGTGAAGAGAAAAGAAAGAATGATTTACTTTCTTATTGAATGAATTAAATATATCATAGGTACTACCTATTTATAGAGGTTAGGAAGATAAAAAAAAGAAATAATAAATTCAATACAAATAAAAAGAAAATAATATACAAGAAATGTAGTAAATAAATAAGATGATATTCAAGAATATCATATGATTCTCAACGCTTGCCCTTAAGCTAGAGCATATAAATTATATGCATCAAACTTATTACAAATGAACTAAATTCTTAGATTCCAAAGAAACTTAGTGAAAAAGTATGCTAGTTGGTCATTTGAGTTGACAAAATTAGTATTCACACATCTTGAGATAATATTCTCTCGAATGAAGTGATAGTTCACTTCAACATGTTTAGTCATTTCATGAATGACTAGGTTGGAAGTAATTTGTTGAGTTGCTTGGTTATCACACAAAGTGTTATTTGATTATCATTTTCAAATCTTAGCTCTTGATACTTACCTTCAGCATTAAACTTAGCCATTACATCATGTTTCCTACTTTTCTAAGATATTAAGCTATATCAAATAAATACATAATATCTTAAAGTGAAGTATTTGTCTACAGGTGAGCCAGCCCAATATGCATCATAATATCCAATAATCTAGGTGTGATATATGTTTTCATATAATACTCATTGGCTTGTTGTTTATTTGATATATCAGAGAATATGAATCGCATCATCATAGTGGCTATCATATGGTAATTGTAAGAATTGATTAACTACTATTCACAAAAAAAATGTCTAGTTGAGTGATGATGAGGTAGTTCAGTCTTCCCACTAGTCGTTGATATCTTCCTAGATCTCGTAGAGGCATACTCTGTTAAGATACAAGCTTGACATTTAAATTCATAGGAGTGTCAATTGGTTTACAGTTTAGCATATTAGTTTTCTCCAATTTATCCAAGACATAGTTCTTGTGAGACATGACTAAATCAGAATTAGATTGAGCTATGACAATTTCTAAAAAATACTTGATTTTTCCTAAGTTTTTTTTTTTTGAAAGTGATTGAAAAGGTGATGTTTAAGTTTCTGAATATCATTATGATCATTGCATGTTATAACAATATCATTCATATGAATAATCAGATAGATGCATTGTCCTGATGCTGTATGATAATAGAATACAGAGTTGGCTAATTTGCTTCGAGTCATAATGAACTCTTGTACCATAGAGCTAAAGTGGCTAAACAAAGTTCTAGGGGACTACTTTAGGCCATATAAAGAATGACGTAGCTTGCATATTAAATCAGACTTTCATTGAGCAAAAAATTAATGCGGTTGCTCCATATATGCCTCCTAAGCTAGGTTGTCATGGAGAGACATTTTTGATGTCTAATTGATACAAGGGTCATGAGCACATAGTGGTCATAGATAAGAGAAGATGAATGGAAGCCATCTTGACAATAGGGGAGAAAATTTCATATTAATTAGACCCATATATTTGAGTATATTCCTTGACAATCAAATGAGCCTTAAGATAATTCATTTGATCATTTGGATCAATCTTAATCATATAAACCCAATGATAACCAACATGGGGATTTGCTAATGGGTGAAGAGTCGAGGTTCCACGTGCCATTATAATGCAAAGTAGTCAATTTGTAAGTCATTGCCTATTTATAGTTCGATTGAGCAAGGGTCTCATGGACAGCATGAGGCATAGAAATAAAAGACAGTGAAAATAAAAGTAAAATATGGTGTAGATAAATAATGATAAAAGATAAAAGTATAAATAAGATGATAATTATGAGATGAATGAGTATTTTTTTGAATGATGATTGGAGAATTAATGGGAGATGGCAAAATTGACTGCAGGGAGGAGGCTACCATAGGGGATGAGTCATCAGGAGGCCCGTTGATGGTATGCGAACAATGAGTATTAACTTGTAAATGTTGCGGTGAAGTAGCTAGAAACTTTATAGGATAATGACGAAAGGGGAAGGATGAGAGGCATAGATAAGACCTCAGGATCTGGAGGTGGTGGAGTAGAGAAAAGAGATGTATGTTCAAAAAATCTAATATTAGCAGGCTCAAAGTATCGAAGTGTTTTGAGATAATAGTAGTGGTGCATGCGTTGCAGGCGAGAATAACTAAGAAAGATGTATTTTTTATCTTAGCAGAAAGTTTATCTTGGTCAATAGTAAGGATGTGGACAAAATTAGTGCAATCAAAAACACTCTGAGGGAGATAAAATAGAGGTTGATTAGTAAAGAGATGAGAATGAATAATTTGATCAATTAGGGCAAAAGAGGGGATGTGATTCATCAAATAGCAGTCGGTTAAGATAACATCTCCCAAAAACATTGAGTAACATTATGGTGGAGAAAAGTGTGAGTTATCTTAACAAAGTGATATTACTTATGCTTAGTCACTCTATTTTGTTGTTGAGTGTAATCATAAGAAGACTGATGAAGAATCTAATGAGAGGATAAAAAATTAAGAAATTTGGCAGAAAGGTATTCCAAGACATTATCACTGTGTAAGATGTGGAATGAAGTATGAAATTGATTACTAATCTCATAAAAAATTTTTTGTTACGTAGAGAATAATTCAGCTTAACTTTTTATTAAAAATAGTTAGGTATAATGGAAAAAATTATTAATAAATATAACAAAATAGTAAAAACCTAAATTAGATACAATTCATGATGAACTCCAAACATCAATGTGGTCGAGCTCAAAAAGAGACTTGGTCTGAAACTCTAAATACTTGGGGAATGAAACAAGGCTATGTTTAATAAAGTTGATATGACTCACACTCTAATGAAGGTAAGCTAGAAAAATGAGACCTTTTTTTGAAGTTTGGAGATGTTGGGATGACCAAGATGACAATGGACAAGAAGAGGGTCATTTGTTGACGTGTAGATGAAGGAAAATGTGATCAAATTGAGATGGTTGTAGAAGACTACATAGGCAACACATCACCCGATTCCAACTTGCTTAAGCAAAACAACGGCAGTTGAATAGATCCGCCTTTGAACACAGACTTCCCCACAGAGATAGCCTTTGGCGGGGCAGTGATCATATGGTCAGTTTTGTTCGTGCTTGTGCTATTTGGTGGATGGCAGTTTAATCTTTTCATGTTAGGTGATATTTTTCTCCTTTACCTATCAAAGATTCTATTAAAGTTTCCGAGACTCAAGTCCTATTTCAATCATTCTCTACGTACTCTAGTCTTGAAAGGTGACAGAAGAGTGAGAAATTATAATCAAACAATGAAGGTCATAAATTAATTTGCTTATAGACATAATATTAAATGGAGAAACATGAACATAAAGAATAGAAGTAAGAGATAAATATGATAGGGGACAGACGAACTTGATACTCATGGTCATGGGTTGAGTCTCATTAGCTGAGGTAATCATAGGTAATGGTGAAATGATAGTAAGGGAAGAAAAGAGATCATTATTACCAGACATATGATCAGATGTACCTAAATCGAGAATCTATTGGCCAAGAGATTGTGCAAGATAGGCAAAGGAATTACCAATATGGGTAACATAAGCAATAAAGGCTAATTTGGTAACATGAGTGAAGTAAAGAAACTTTTCATTTTTTCCATGTATAAGAGTTACCGCATGAGATGAAGGAAGAGGTTGAATCTTTAGGTAGAGGTGGTTCATAAGACCAAGCCACATTTGTAGTGTGAGGTGGGCGACCATGCAATTGATAACACAGTTCTTAAAGGTGATATAGTCTATTACAATAAGTACAATATGGTTGTTGGCCTCTGTCTTGGTATCGACCTTGAGAATTTTGGGAATCATTGCGAGGAATAGATGGAGCAAACATTACTGAGGTGTCAAGAAAAGCTTGTGAATACTAGTGGGCCAGAAAAAAAAAGAGAAAACACAAATAGTCTAGAGAACCAGCTTTGTCAGACAGAGAGATTGGGAAAAAACACATAGTTGGAGGCGTCAGACCAAGGATGCAAGGTGCTATGAGGCTTCTTCAGAGGGAGACTAGTCTGATTTTGAAGTCCGGTCGCTGGAGGGTGGTTGCTGGAGTTTTTTTTTTCATTGGGTAGATTGGCGGTCGACTAGTTTGATGGTGTTGATATCTTGCCGGTGATGGTAGTCCGAGATGATGCCAAAATAGTAAGCTGACAGTAATTAAGGTATGCCAACAATGAAAAGTCTCGATATTCTTTGTGACGAATGTGGAGAGGCCAGAAGGAGATTAGACTATTAAATGGGTTGTCATAATTGAATATATGACAAATTCTAAATTTGAATCTTCCATGTCTCCCATATCATGTGAATAGAGGAAAAAAGAATATTTTTATTTCTTCTTGAATGAATCAAATACATCATAGGTTCTACTTATTTATAGAGGTTAGGAAGATAAAAAAAAAGAAAAAAATAAATATAGTACAACTAAAAGAAAAATAATATACAAGAAAGATATGGAATAAATCATATAATATTTTAGGATATCATATGGTTATCGACATATGAATGAGTACTTTTAATTATAATTTTAAGTAAAAAATTTTGAGAGGTTCAAATATTTTGATAAGATTTATGTAGCACATGAATGAGGGAGTATGTTTTTGTCATAGAGAAAGTATGTCTTGGATATTGAGTCAGTTATATATTTCATATTTGGTGTTAGTACTCCAATTTATTCAATTATTTATAATAGAATTATATGTAAGTTAAATTATTTGATTATTATTAAATTAAATAAAATATATATAATTAATATAATTAATTATTTTTTGATTTTTAATTACAAGTTTATCCTAATGTTTCTATTCACATACTTAATATGTGAAGAAATCTTTGGGAATTGGTCACATTTGGTTACCTTGATCATCTTCAATTGATTGAATGTTTAGATTATTGTTGAGTATCAACATGCATAGAGATAAGATTCATTATGACTTTTTATATCTGAGATGATTTTTTTCTCTTTAAAAAGTAAGATATAAAAATCCTTATTTTTAATGTAGAGATAAAGTATAAGATAATATCTATAACTTCATTTGAGATTTTTTAGATTAGGAATATACTTGAAAATATTAAATTTTTAGTAATTATTATTATTATTATTCTCTCATGTGTAGTTAGGGAGAATTGCATGTAATATTAAATTTGATATTCCACAAGTGAATGAACGACATTGAAGTAGATAATTTTTTTTGGGAGAAAATACAAAATGCGACAATAGCAACAACATATTTCTACAACACATCAACTTGCATATATACATACATATTCATTATTAATGTAGACCTTGTGAAAGTCTAAATTTGTTTATTTTTATTTAAGCTTAATATTCTAGATATTTATGTATAAGTTTGATGAGGAATATTAAATTTTATAAGTTTATTTTTTTTGATGATAAGAGCAACAAATATGAGTGACCTATTAATTATTTTTTTAATTAATAGATCACGACTTTGTTGTGTGATATGAGTTATTATATAATTTTTAATTGTAAATTAAATCTTATCCTAATTTCTTATGTTTTTTATAATATATAATGAATTTCACATGTAGAAAATGATCTGGGCAATACAATAAGATAATACTAAAAGCATAAATGCAATAATAAACTTAGAAATTTATATATCAAATATCTTTGTATAATGGACAAAAATAATTGAGACAACTTACATGATTTGTGCATTTATCAAAAATATAAAAAACAAAAATAATAAAAAAAATGTAATATTTTTTTTCAAGATGGTGTGTATAAGTTCATAACATCAAGATTGATAAATTGTAAGGTAAGTCATGATCTCTTCATGATATTCATAAAAAGGTCCGCTTCTTACTCTACTGTCTGAATGTATATAATAATAATAATTTTATTATAAATATTTTTCTTACAAAAATTTTGTTCACCTATATTTGTTTCATCTACTCTTTCAAAGTATCTTATTACTAATTATTATCATATCTCTAAATATTATCTTTGTATTTAATCTCATAATTATTGTGTCTTTTTTTTTTCAGGTGATAAGATTATTTTAAAGAAAAATATAAAATTCTATTGTATATATCTCCTTTTGTATATGTTGATGTCCAACTTGAATTTGAATATCTATCCAACATAGAAGTATTTATATTTTTTCAAATAGATCTCAAATTGTGAAAGTTTCTTTATTATCATAGTTTGTGAAAAAGTGTGTCAATATGAACATAATAAGAAGAATCTATGAAATCATTACATATACTAATTACATATATTATATCTAGTTTAATCTAGTTATAGTGTTGATCTTCATTATAATTTTTCTATAAATAATATAGTAAAGTGGATGAGTTATATCAAAAGTAAAGTTAATATCTAAATAAAAAAGATTATCTACTAGAGTACAACACTAAATATTAATACCTGTAAGAGTGTATGATAAACCCACTAGATGTATCATGACATGAATGAGAAAACTGGACTGCCTTGATTTTGCTAATGGGGTTGGTGTCCCATTGAATCTGGATTTAACAACATGATTGATAGTTGGACCGGTGGACTAATGCACCAGAAAAATTGAATGGTTTTTAAGAAATTAGCCTAGATTATGTGCCCACTTAAAAATTATTGTAATAATGGTTGATGAGATCGAACTATTAATCTTAAGGTTAGAAAATGACCTAATTACCAACTAAGCTACTTAACTCTTTATTGATTTTATTGAATATAGTTATTATTAAAATAATATTTTTAAAAAAATTAATAATTATAATTATTCTATTCTATATCTTGTTTAATTAATTATTAAAATATATAAATTATCATTATAAATTTTAAATAATTTTGTATATCATTTATATGATATCAAATATAAAAAAATATAAATTTAAAAAATTTATTATATATATATATTATTTATTTTATATTATTGAATATATTAGATTAAATACATTCTATGTTAATTATATTTACTAAATAATTTAATATATAAACTATTTATTTTATAATTTTTTGAAATTTTTTTATAATTTGTATCAATTAAAAATAATTTTCATATTTTGTTGATGTTTTATTGATATTTTATTGATATTTATGATATATTTATGAAATCATTGGTTTGTTAGTGGTCTGATTGTTGGCCCGACAAATAAATATTTTGTGAACCATTATGCTAAGGCATGACTCTAAAAATGGGTAGCTCGACATGACTCGTTGGCATATTTTTTGCCTTAGTCATGTTTGGTCCCGCCAAGCTAGGTCAAGCTTGCCTGGGTTAGGACCGAGCTAGTTTGTTTGACCATCCATGCCAAAATTGGTCGCAATGGTTGTCATGTTATGCCATGCCATGAATGTTGGCCTGGTATGGTTCAAGCCATGTCATGCGCCAACGTGAAATTGGTCCAAGTATGATTTTAAATTATGCTATGCTATATTTGACATGGTTGAATCGTACTATGCTTGGGCTTCTTGCTCTAATTGACATCTTTACGAAATATACAAAATTTTATTTTATGTCAATATTAGATATTTTTTATTCTTTAAGTATTACTTGTTTTGTGACTCATTTTTTTATTTCAGATTCCTAAAATGGCGACACAAGTATTAATGGTCACATTATATATACTCATTTTCTCATCATAATATTTTTTGTATGTATAGTGAGTATTGTTGTAGTTAATGAAATTCTCAAATTTTATTAATTTTGGTAACATGCAATTCAATCGGTCCATTATAGAAGGTTACAACTTATAAATTATTTAATCGGTTCATTATGCAATTCAACGAGTGAGTATTATATTTTGTCTCCCATTTGAGTTTTTGATATTGTATGCTTTATTCTTTACATGGTAGTAGAATCAAGTGTGCACTCCATAGAAGTATTTGTTGTAAGGGAGTAAGTGTGCCAATATCCACACTCATTGTACAAATCTAAGTACTAAAAATCATGTGTGTAGTTTGATGTGGCATTTTGGAGGTCATACAATAGGTGCCCAAAAATTGTTGATAGAAAACCCTAAGTGTGCTAAACATTAGGCATGTCAAATATACCCAAATCTTGCACATATATTCATTGTGCATTCTACGTAGCAGATGTGCGTCATGTGCAACAATCACACACAAAATATTCATTTTACGGAGCAATTTTGCACTGTAGGCATGCAAAAAAAAGGTAGAAATTCTTGTATAATATTTGTGAGTGACACTAATTGATTGTTGTCAAAATAATATCTGTCTGATACAAATTCACTGGTAGTGTCTATCGAGGAAACAATGATATCATATCAATATACAAATGTGAGAAATTTTTCCAGAAGCGATACATTTTTGCCTAGGCCTAGTGGAGCTTGTGCTTTAAATATGATTGAGACACATTTTTAATAATTATGTACATAATAGAGAGAAATATTAGATGTGTCAAAGGGGTTGTGCCGTGCCAGAACAATCTATTTATTCAGGCTTGTCTGGGCCATTGTGCCGAGGTGCAAGTCTAAAAATGGGCAGCTCGGAATGGCCTGTTGGCATGCCTTTTGTTTGGGTTGTGTTGGGTCGTGCCAAGTTGGGTCAAGACCAAGCTAGCTTGTTTGGCCATCTAGGCCAAAATTACCTAGCATGGGTCATCATGTCGTGCTATGCCTTGTCAAGAATGTTGGCTCGGTATAGTCCAAGCCATTCCATGGGCTGACACGAGGTTGGTCCAGACATGACTTTATGTCAGGCCATGTTTCTGACATGGTTGAATTGTTTCTTTCTCATATTATGTCCGGGTTGCCTGACTCAATTGACACCATCAAAAAATACGAATGAACTTTATCGACAATGTCAGTTTATCCATATGTTTGACATATTGATGAACTTCGCTAGCAATGTCAGAGAAGTCGTTGTCGGTTTTATCTTTATAAATATAAGGGGGTGGGATTTCGAAGTAATATTTATAAAGATATTATTTATAAATAAAATAATATTTTTATAAATAAAATAAAAATAATATTTATTAATATAATATTCATAAAGATAATATTTACTTTATGAATATGAAAAAAATAATGTTTAAATGACATAATGTATACTAGAAATCAATAAAATATACATCGTTATCACATGAGTCATTACTCATTGTTATAGTATAGAAGTGCAGATGTAAAGCATCCTCTTTATGTATGATTTTGAAGGTAGTGTTAATGGTGTTCTGAATATTTTTGATATCCTATGAATTATTATCTATTAGGAATTCCTTTACTTTATTTTTAATATCTAATCTTAAATTTTGTCTTTCAAGTTTATAAATATCTTTATAATATTTGGTAATAGTTTGGATTTCATATATGAAATAATATTGATAATCACTAAAAAAATAGATTCTATTACAATATTAAACATTAAAGAAGTAAGTAGATCACATGTCATATTAGATAACATGAGATATATAAATTAGTATTTTTTATCAATTTTAAAATATTTAAATTTTTATTATTATGTAGTTAAATGAAGTAATAATTAATATCTAAATACTGAGATAACACGAGATATACTTATTGTCATCTTTGTGTCATTCTCGTGCTACCCTATTTACTTGACACATTTAATTGAAAGTTTTGTATATTGGGTATGATGTCTATCTCCATCTTTATTTTTAATGTGTAATGTAGTAGCTAATAAACAATCATTAGAATTCTTTGATTATGGTAACATTTATTATGTACTTTTGTTTTTGTAAAATATTTTCTTTAAACAATTATTGCTTTGTTATTTTTATTACTAAGTTGTCTTTTCTAGAAATTCAATTTTATTTATTTTTTCTTCTACTCGTTTTTGTTTTTTTGATTAGAAAACTACGTGAAAGATCTAATATAGGATTGATTATAGTATAATGTATATTTTCTCATTTATAATATATTATTATATTTGATGTTGATTTTGTTAATCAATAATTTATTCATTTTTGAATTAGTCATCCATCAATATTCATGATGGGAATGTTGGATACCAATGTTATGTCTTTATACTAGAGTGTATAAGTTAAGAAATCATATTAGAATATTATGTCATGCCCACTAAATCTTTGTGAGCAACTATCATTTTGATCTAATAATCTCAAACATATGAGAATTTGATAGAGATGAGATTCGAGAGTGATTTAAATAATTTTTCTATACATTATTTGTTTGATTTTTTTTAATTTTAGATAATGTATATATATATATTTTTAATTATTTTATAAAAAAATATAAAATTTATTTAATAAAAATATAAAAAAATAGCATTAATAATCTATTATAATACATGACAGATAATTTCAGTACTTACTATGCTGATCACAAGATCATATATTAGATTTCATGTGCTGACATCCCCACGTAATATTGTTGTAAAAAAATAAGAATATTTGAAAACTTGTTTAGTAGGAGTGTTCCAAATTAGTTTTTAGGAGATGTGATATTAATCATTAATTATTCCATTAAATGGATTTTTGTATTCTATCATTTTTTATTATGTTCTACTTCTACTATTAGGAGAATTTTAGTGAGCTTAAAATTCTACTACTAGGAGAGATTATTTAGTTTATCTCACAAATTCTTTGAGAATATTTGTTTTGTTTATGAATTATTTATAATTTTAGTTAAGAGGACACATATTAAGATTTATATTTCTTGGTTATTTCGGTATCCAAAAATAGTATATTTTTCATTTGAGTTGGGTAGAATTTTAGTGAGCTTTGATAATATTTATTTTATCATGAATTATTTTTTAATGAGCATATATAAAGTAAGAATTGATAAAATATATTTGGGCTTATTATTTTTTTCATACTTGGTGTAATTTCACTTGTGACTCCCATTAGAAAAAAGAGTTACTCGTCGTCTATATCTAATTTTGTTGGTCCATATTATAATGATGCTCTTATAGAATTAGCATATATTTTAACAAATATACATCATGTTGATTCTAAAAAAAAGTAAGATTTCTTTATAGAGAAATTCTATATTGAGTCAGTTTAGATGACTTGGTAGTCAACTTGTATACTCTAATTCTAGCTCATAATGAACCAAATACTAGAGGGCTCAATCAATCCGGACTTATAATAAGTTAGTTTAGGAGAATAAGATTTACACAATTAGTTCATAGCAAAGAGTTTCTCAATGAGTCATATGATTCTATAACTATCTCTTCTGATATTGATCATCTAATTAATCTCTAGAAGAAATGGATGAGATGTAATCAATATTCTATTTTATATATATTATCACACGAATGTATTTTTTTTTCTTTTACTTGTTTAATTGCTTCTCTTGATGAATTTGGTTTTTTAGGTTTCTTTTTGAGGTATTATTTAACTAAAGATTATATTATATCATGTTGAAAGAAATAAATATCATCTAAAGATATTCACTATTCACAATGAGGATGATATGTATATAGAGCAACTACTTAGGTTCTAAGCTACATAGTCATATTTAATTTGCAGATTGTGAAAGATATTTTTAGATATTAAGTAGTCGCATAGCTAGATTTATGAGTTTTTTATAGATAATTATTTTTTTGGGTTACACATGAGTGTTAAAATTTCTCTTTGTTTATTTGGAGGAGTTCAATGAGATGTTTATCTTGTTTATTGTGTATATAAATAATATTCTTCTGCTGTGAGATAATTAATTAAAAATTATTCATCTCAAATAATATTTTCAATCTCAGTTTCATACAAAGGATTTTGCGAGGCTAAAATACTTTTTTGGGATTAAAGATGATATACTATAGTAGCAGGATTGTTTTATTATAGAAAAAAAATGTAGTTGATACTTTTATTAAAATTAGTTTTTTATGTTTTACTCTAGTAAATATTATGATTGACATAGATATTAATTTTTTATTCCATGTGATTCCTTTAAATGTTTCAATTATTTATATAAGATTCATATGGAAAATTAAATGTTTGACTATTACTAAAACTGATCATAACTGATCTATTTTTTGTATATTCTCAGTTTGATCATTTATCATTAGATAAATTGAGAATATTATATCATAGTTTTAGAGGTATATATATGTTTTGGAGAGTGCAATGTATAATTAATTCGATTTGATATACTCAAAAATATAAGAATCTAATAGAGATAAGACTTAATAGATTTTAATATTTTATTATTTTTATTAATTATTATATATGATTTATATTATTGTTTATTTTTTATTCTAAATCATGATTTTTTTTGTTATTTCTTAAAATAATAAAAATCAATTTAATAAAAATAAATACAAAGTACGAAGTGACAATTGATTAAAGTATATATCATATAATTTCAACATATTGTATGAATCACAAGAAAATACACATTTCTTTTTGTGCTAGTACACTCCTATAAAATTAAGTTGCCAAAAATGAAGAATATATATTTAGTTGAAATTGCTTGAACATTTTTTTTTGATAGAAAAATTTTAAAATATTTTTGTGAGATATAGTATTAACAACTAATTATTTTATTAATTGGATGTTTTTTTTTATTTTTTGTTATTGTATGTTTTTTCAAATTTTGCATATGAATAGATTATTTAATATTTTTCTTAAAAATTTTGAGTGATTTTTTTTTTATAATCTCTCTACAGGTTTCGAATAAGATGATTATAAGAGCTTTGAGATGTACATTTCTTAGTTATTCAATTCCTAAAATATCATACAAGTATTTTTTGTTGAATTTTAAGCCACACAATAGGAAATAATATGAAATCATACTTAATAATAATAAAACTCATATAAATAATATTCTTATATAATATAGTAACGTACATAGTGAGTGCTCCAATCAATATAAAAAAAAAGAAAAAAAATTAATAGTAAAACTGAAAATTACAATACTCATCAATTTAGCAGGTAAAATGAGGTCTTTTTTAATTGTTCGTTGATTATTCTACTATTTGAATATTTATTTTAGTAATGATCTATCTTGGTAATTATTTCATGTCATACTTTTGATTTCGCAATATGTATATTGCATTTGATTGTATTTTTCAAAATCTAGGTAATTGTTTCATATAAAATTTTTTCTCAAGATCTTTCCGATGAAATATATTTTTGTGTCTAATTGGTATATTTTATAATTATGATATATTGTAAGAAAAATAAGAATTCTTATTGAGATAATATTGGTCACTACATAGTGTATTCTAGTAGTTAATGTCAAATGTATGAATAAATTTTTTTGCTACAAGTTTTATCTTAAGGAGATTTTATGTATATATTATCTCAATAAGAATTCATTTTGAGATTATATATTTTATATTTATATGTTTTCTCTAGTTAACATACACTTACATCTAACAATAGATTTTTATAAAGGTTTTGATACTGATGTATGAGGAGAAGTCTATAAGATTTGGGATCTATTTTAGTAATTAAAGTATTTATAGTTAGTTAGATATTTAAATTCGAGTTTATCAGCACCTTTTACTAAAGAAGAAATTTATTATATATTTTTGTATTTTTTTTATTAAATTTTGGCTTTTGAAAAAATAAGGGATAAATGAGTTATAATATCTAATGCATATGCAAAGTTCAAGATGATGATGATAATTATATGTGAAATATTATGAAATTACATCTACATGAGGAAAGCAGGTATTTATTTCTTTTCTCTCTTTATTTTTTGATGTTATAATCATGTTATGATACATATAGTATATATTTAATATTTTATGAGTAAACAAAATATATAGATGTGAACTACTTCTTCCTTAAAGGAAATATTTATGAAAAGATAATTAATATAGTTTAAATTTAGATAACAAATTATTCAACAGGCATCATATTGAAGATTTTGAAAAGGTCTCACCATATATTTTTATGTAAGCTTAGTATTATCGATCTTTACCTATGATCTTGAATGAGTGTTGTTGCAATTTCAATTTTTAGTTTATATTTTTTTACCTTCTTTTTTATTTATTTTATTATAGATGATATTTTTGATATGTGGGATAATCTCAATTAATTTTTCCTATCATATAAGACTATTTCATTGCACTTATCTTTTATTAGTTTTATTGATATTTGGTGACTGGTTTTTTGCATCAATGCTTTCAATATTTTTTGTCAAAAATGAATGAATGTTATATAATCACTTTTTGGTTAATCACGTTTTAATCACTCTTATATTTGGATATAAAATAAACTAATATTTTTTTCATTTTATTATTTTTAAATTTTTTTTGAAATATTTTCATGAATTTTTTATATGTCAACTAAAGCTTCAAATATTTGCTTATATTGCTGAGATATTTTTGTTATAATTGTAAAATCTAAGAATTGATATATCGTTCACCAATATATCAATATAAAAAAATAAAATATTTTACTGGTAAAATTTCTACTAGATTTTCATACGCTTTAGCATATCATATCAAATGAGTTCATATTTAAATTAGACTGACATATAGGATATGAAGTTATAATATGCTTTTCTAGCTAATATATTTTACACTCCGTGGCCAAAATTTTTTATGACTAGGGTAGAATATTCTTGACGTGGTAATGATGCATGATCAAGTTGAGAATATATAGATAATAGATATAAAATATTCAAATATTTATATGAGATTTTATTGTTGAAGGTAGAATATACAATCCAACATGTTCAGTCTCAAATATAATTTTTCTCTAAATTTTTTTTCTAGTAGGCAAACATCAGTAGAAGAAAAATAAATCAATGATTAAGTTTTATAGAAAGATAACTAATAGAAATTAAATTAACAGGATACTCTATAATATTGAGAACCAATAAAGAATATGTTTTTAGAAAAAAAAATAAAAAATAAAGTAAGATTATTAGTCAAGTGATTATTTATTTATGTATCGATAATTTATGAGTCTGAAATGAGACTATGTGTAAAACATTAGTGATACCTGAAAGAATATAATAATCTGTTATTGTTTTAGAGAGGAATTGTGTATACTTTTTTTCTAGTAAGTATTACGGTAGATGAATTTTGTAAGAATTCTTGAATGATTCTTGTAATCAGTATGTATCAGTATCACTCAATGTTGCATAATGTTTTCGGTATATTCTTCTAAAATAATATCTAGCAAGTATCTATAATGTCTTATTCTCTGTTTACTTTTGCTGCTATAATTCATAGTGTGCCACAAAAATATGATTTCTCCAAAAAATATAAAAAATAATTATACCTAATTATATTTTTTTTTAAAAAAATCTTTTGGAACCTATAGGGTTTGTAAAAATATTGCCTTTGCAGTTGAGCACTGTTGTGAATTGATTAGGGTTTGCTGATAAAATACCTCCGCTCATCATGCATCATTTTGCTTACCTTCTATCATCAATCGCACATGCATGCTGCTCTTATGGTGTGGATGCCACTCATTGGGCGCATGCTACTCGCTATGCATGTGCCACTCAATGTGTGCTCCTATGATCACACTTAGCACGTGCAACTCATTGTGTGGGTGCCTTCACTATGTGGGCGCAAGCATTGTGTGGGCATCAATATTGTGCACGCTCATCTTATGTTTGAAGTTAAAATGTAAAAAATAAAATGATTATTTAATATGAAAATATTATATTATCATTGATCTTATATAATGAGTGAAAGTGACCGGGACAATGCACAATTTGTGTACTTCTTTTAAAAATTAAAAATAAATATAAAATAAATATAAAATTACAACAAATTCAAATCTATAAAATAATTATCATATTTGTAATCACAACATTTTCATTTATATATATATATAATAATAAAAGTGAATATGATCTTGAAATGAAAGTCATTTCTTCGTGTATAATTGTTGTGCATAAATTTGCTCTAGCTTTAAAATGAAATAATAAAATTTGAATGATAACCATGACTTTTTGACAAAAAAAAATGTTGAAACAACATCAGCATGATAATAAAGGAAAAAATATTATTTATTATTTATATCTACAAAATTAATGTTATGTTCATGACTAATCGTATACGCATAGTCTATTGTATATTTCTTTTTTAATAAGCTAATAATATCTTCTTTTTTATATGAAGAAGATAGTCTTGAAACTGAAAGTCATCCTCCTGAGCTTATAAACTGATTCAAAATATTGTAAATTTGTGCAAATCCTAAAAGGGCAAAAGAGAGTGATTATAAAAATATCAAATTCTATCATTGTCATAATAATCTCAACGCTAGGCATAAATTTTATCTAAAAAGTTTTATATTTTTTATTTGTGGATATGATAATATGATGATTCATGTGTATATTTTTCTCATAATTCTAGTTATGAATCCTAGAAATCATAGAAAATAGGTTTTATAGTTTTTAAATATATGCTTAGGCACAGGTTAAACAAAAAGCCTTATTTTCCACCTCGCCTGCCCTTTTGCAAGGCTCCTTCATTGAATTAAGCATGCTTTGCCTTAAATGTAATCTATCATCTAGAAAAATATTTTAAAATAGTATTTTTAAAAAAAACTTTTTAAATATATTTTAGAATATTATTATTAAAAAATGCATTTATCAGTATAAATAAGAGCAAATATTTGAGTTGAGAGAATACCTATATGTGTGTGTGTGTGTGTGTTATTTATACTATCTAATTGAAACATGAAAGATGAGATTTAAAATTTTTTTTATGTTATATTATCTAATTGAAATGATACAAATTATATTTTATGTATTTTTTGTTGAAAAAAAATCAATAATAAAGTTAATTTTAGGCATAAATAAATTCTGATTGAGGAATTTATGAAAATAATGTTTTCGAAGTTAGTAAATAAATAATTTTGTATATGAATTCAAAATATTTTTAAAAATTAAAAAAAAAATATGTGAAAGAAAATTAAAATGAGCATGTATTTACATATCATGGTGGAATATTTAATGAGAACAAGACTAATGAGAGAATGACGTGTATTTATGTGTCAATAGAAAAATATAGTAAATATAATAATGATTTTATAATGCGTGTTCTAAACACATAAATAATTGTGAAAGATGTATATAATTGATTAAAAAGTCTTTTAATGCAACAAAATATAAATATTTTTTTTGGTTTGGTGCTATGAATAATAAAAAAAATGAGTCCCAGAAAGTAAATATTTTCGGAATGTAGTAAATATTATTTACGTATTTTAAATAATAATTTTGTATGTATTATGCAAGGATTAGCTTTGTAAATTTTCAATTTGTGTTTTTTTTTTTTTGTAGCACAAGTTTGTTCTTTGGTACAATCGTCGGATTCAAGGAGTCCGGCAGCCAACATCATATGAAGACAATGTAAAGAAAATTGTAGAGTTCAACAGTGTAAGTTTGTCGAATAATTTCAATGAATTTCTCTTTGTTGGTCTATTTTAAGAGGGCATTTATGTAATGTTTCCCATGTAGGTTGAAAGCTTTTGGGTATGCTATTGCCACTTGGCCCGACCTTCAACTTTGCCAAGCCCAATTGATTTGCATCTTTTTAAGGAGGGAATCCGCCCTCTCTGGGAGGTATGAATTCCTTCTTATTTTGATGTATCAATCTTTTAGTAAGTAGCTTTTTCATTAAACATGACTCTCTAATTTATGTTTATCTTAGCTTGTGGAATCATAATTGGTCTGTTTTTTGTTGTAGCATTTTACATCTCGGAGAACTTAGATGTTGTTGCTATAAAAGATAAAATTAGAATTTTTTTTTCATATAATTTAGACAAGTGAAGAAGAGATAACATACAAGCCTAATTAGCAAATATTTAGGCTAGCAAGTTGATTGAGGATGTACAAAAATATATATACTATTAAAAGCTTGGATAAAAATAATCAGTACACACACACACACACACACACATATAAGCTGAATCTATGTGATAACTTATATGATATTATATTGATTGGATAACTGAAATTTATATAATCAATTCTAATATTTTAGGAATGTGATCTGATAATGATAATGATTAGTATATATCTTGGAGAATCATTTTCTTGAGTTTTTCTTGAATATTTGAAAAATTAAAATAATTTTGTTATTTTTAATTTCTTTATGATTCATCCATGGACCAACATGTGTATTTTATTGGTTTTCATTGACTATATTGGATTATTAGAAATTAAACTTAAACCTAAATAATTAATAATATGGTAGTCTGGTTGGTAGGAGGAATGATTTCTTATTGCTCTTATGGGATCATGAGTTCAAATTTTTGAGATGCATTCTATCATACTATTGGGCTTCGTGGCTGAGGCCCATATGAGGCCAAGTTATAATATGTGTTGGGTTTTGAGGGGGAGGGGTTGAGAGATAAAAGAATCTAAACCTAAATCGAAGGGTAGTAGGTATCGGGTCGAAGATTCATCATATTTGACTTATTTGATTTCTAGAAGTAAAATTATTGAGATTTTAATCTCTCTTAAATCTTTTACCAAGCGAGAGTCTTATGTACTGGGTATGATATTTTTTTAAACCTAAACCTAAATCGAAGGGTAGTAGGTTTCCGATTAAAAATTTATCATACATGATTTATTTTATCTATGGAGATAAAATTATTGAGATGTTAGTCTCTCTTAGATCCTTACTAAGCAAGAGTCTCATGCACTAAGTATGACATTAAAAAAAAACTAAACCTTAATCCAATTCAAACCTAAATCGAAGGGTAATAAGTATTGGGTTGAAGATTCATCAGACATGATTTCTTTGATTTTTGGAGGTAAAATTATCTAGATGTTAATCTCTCTTAGATCCTATTCTAAGTGAGAGTTTAATGCATCTAGTATGACATTAAAAAAAAAAAAAACTAAACCTTAATCCAATCTAAACCTAAGTCAAAGGGTAGTAGATCCTATACTTAGCGAGAGTCTTATGCATTGAGTATGATATTTAAAAAAAACTAAACTTTAATCCAATCTAAGCCTAAATCGAAGGGTAATAGGTATTGGCTTGAAGATTAATCAGACACAATTTTAATGATTTTTTGAAATAAAATTATCGAGATGTTAATCTTTCTTAGATCCTATTCTAAGTGAGAGTTTAATGCATTGAGTATGACATAAAAAAAATTAAACCTTAATCCAATCTAAACCTAAATCAAATGATAGTAAGTATTCGGTTGAAGATTCATCATACACAATTTTTTTGATTTATGGAGGTAAAATTATCAAGATCATATACCAAGCGAGAATCTTATGTATTGAGTATGATTTTTTTTAAAAAACCTAAACCTAAATTAAAGGATATTAAGTATTGAATCAAAGATTAATAAGACATAATTTTTTTAATATTTAGAGATAAAAGTATTGATATGTTAATTTTGAGATGTTAATCTCACTTAGATCTTATACTAAGCCAAAGTCTTATGCATTGAGCATGGCTTTGTTGTGGTGGTGGTTTATTGATTTTGCTGATAATGCTTACCAATGACAATGTGCTTATTTTAGCCATTGTTGTTAGTTGTGCATCTTTTTTCTCTGTAAAACTATTTTTTGTTCATTTTTTTTTTCAAGATTTCTTTTTGGGAGAGTGACAGAGAGGGGGGAGATGGAGAGAGAGATAGAGAGAGAGAGAGCACACATTTTATTACTTGCTTTCTCTGTTTCGTTTTTCTGAAGAAACTGTAATGTTTGCAATTTCACCAATTTTTGCTTACTTAGGACACTGCTAACTGCAATGGAGGTAAGTGGATTGTCCGATTCAAGAAGGTTGTTTCTGCTCGTTTCTGGGAAGATCTGGTAACATAAACAACTCTTGTCTCAGTTTTCTGTTGATTTGATGATTCTGCATGCTTATGGATCTTGTTTTGGAGTTTGAAATTGGTGAACCAAAACCGAGTCTGGTTTTTCTTTTTGGCTCGAACATCAATGCAACCCAACCAGTCTGGTTTTTGGGTTGAATGCAAGCCGAACGGTGTTGTGTTGTGGGGTTCAATTCAATGTAAGCCAAACCAAGTCTGGTTCTTGTGTTTTGTCCAAGCCAAAAAAAGTCTGGTTGTTGGGTTCTGTCCAAGCCAAACCAAGTCTGTTTTTTGAGTTCTGTCCAAGCCAAACCGAGTCTGATTTTTGGGTTCTGTCCAAGCCTAGTTTTTGGGTTCTGTCCAAGCCAAACCAAGCCTAGTTTTTGGGTTCTGTCCAAGCCAAATCAAATATGATTTTAGGGTTCTGTCCAAGCCAAACCAAGTCTGTTTTTTAGATTCTGTCCAAGCCAAATCAAGTATGGTTCTTGGGTTCTGTCCAAACCAGACCAAGTCTGGTTTTTGAATTCTGTCCAAGCCACACCTAGTCTAGTTTTTGGGTTCCTTGCAAACCAAACATCGCATTCCTTTTGGGTTCATTACAAGCCAAACCGATTCTGGTTTTTGGGTTCAATCCAAGCCAAACTGGGTCTGGGTTTTTGGTTCAATTTGAGCCAAACTGAGTCTCAATGGCTGTCATTTTCTCCTGGAATCAGTTTCTTCTAAATGTAGCAATGTGTTCACAATGGCATGTAGATCCTCGCTTTGGTGGGTAACCAGTTTGATTGCGGCAACAACATATGCGGTGCAGTACTCAGCGTTCGTTTCCACGAGGACATACTAAGTGTGTGGAATAGCAATGCTTCTGATCATCAGGTCAGTAATTTAATCAAACACTTATGATGAAAACTTAACCAAACAAAGACGTCGAGACTAGGACCCAAGATGGTTCCTTGATGGTTTGGTGTGGTTCAACCATTGTGGCTGGCACTGAACCACTGGTTCTGGTCTTTGTTCTGGTCCACGGTCCACCTTTCATTGTCATTATTGTAAGCCAATTCACCACCATCGATGCTTGTTTCTTATACCAATAACTACTAGGGAGTGATGGCTCTGAGAGATGCAATTAAAAGGCAATTAAAGCTTCCTCAAAGCTACATTATGGAGTACAAGCCCCACGACGCCTCTCTACGAGACAACTCATCATATCGTAATACATGGCTACGCGGGTAGAGGCAGACAAGGCCATCTTGTTTCATGCAAACTAAGTTTTCTTTTCAAAAATTTTCATTAGAGCACTTGTATTTATTGCTCATGTTCTCCATGATTTTTTGGGAAAAAAAAAGAAGAAAAACAAATTCTAAGAACCTTGATATAACTTTTTCATTTATCCAATTTTATTGAGAGATACTCTTATTGATGAATGATTCGTTCATTTGAAGATAAATGTGACAAAAAAAGGGGTTTGGCCAAATGAGTTGGCTAGTGGCTCGTCATTGATCTAGCCAGGCATGGTCAACATTCATTTGGAGACTAGCGGACCGCCTGACCCAGGTTGACAACTCCATGTGATATCATTACTAAAGTAATTGCCATAATACATTTTCTTGAATCTTGTCAAGACAATCATCAAGGCCATCCAAAAATATTCACACTCATCTTGGAGAAGGTTGTAGCAATGCTGAATATATACACCATATACATAGGAATGCTACCCTATCTTAGGTTATATTATATTATCCCATCAATCAATGGATTATACAATTAAATATTCAAACTCAGATTTCATTCTCTAATTTGGTAGCTCATTGATGTAATTTCTACTTATACGGTATAATTAAATGAAATTTGTTGGGCAATTGCATTTTCACAGTTGTGATTTTAAGATACAGAAAAATAAAAAACAACAAAACAGTAAAACAATAAATAATATGTATATCCAATCCACAATTCAACCACGGTAGAATCAAAAAAAAATGAAAATAGAAACAAGAAATAATGTGGTTCATTAGGTGCTCAGTATAACTAATTATATCCATCAGAAAATACTTATGCGTTATATATTAATCCAAATTAGTAGTAATATAGTATGTGTAGTGCAGAAATAATCGTGATAATTCGCACAGAGAGAGAGAGAGAGAGAGAAGATGAACAGTTCCAGATCGCGAAAAAACAGTAACCCAAAAAATAAAATATAAAACATTTATATTAAAACTTTCTTAGTTCAATTAACTGGAGCGGGACCTTCGTTATTACGCTACTGCTGCATTATCGGTCTCTTAATATTTTCTTTTCTGTACTTACATGAAAATATTAAAACAGAAATATTTGATTATATAAATAAATTATCAAAATAAATTATATATACAGCAAAATTATGGATTTTATATATAGTTTTTTTGGGAGGAATTTTATATATTGTTTCTAACTATATATTTATAATTTTGTAATTTTATTCTATAACTTCTAGTTATGAGTATGAATATCTTTTGATTATGTATTTATATTTTTATCACATAACATCATGTTATAAGTATGCATAATTTCTAGCTATGTATTTCTATTTTTATCCCATATCTCATAATTTTTGGCTATGAGAAGAGAGAGGTTATTTTTTAATGATTTTTGAATAGAAATAAATCTTATTAATATTTGCATATATTAATGTATTCAAATAAATAAATTAAATAAGTTTGAAAAAAATACAAAATAAAAATATAAATTCATCATTATTTACATTAGAAACAAACCAGACTGTATGTTAGAAAAGAAAGAAAAATTAATAGAGAAATATAAATTTAATATTTATTATATTCAATGAAATATGAAAGAGTTATGAATTATTATTTTCATTGATTCGATTCTTCTTTTTATAAGAGTTCAAAAATATCATAATATAAATTTAATATTTATTATATTCAATGAAATATTCGAATTAAATACAACATTTAATTCATGGGTAATTGTAAGAACATTTGCAATTATTCATACTATTTATAATAAATTTAATTATACACATTTTTAGTTGATGAAAAGTTGAATTATTATTTTTTAAAATATTCCATTTTTCATTAATATATATTTAAAAAATAACAAAAAGAAGAAAATAAAATCTAAGAATAATGAAATATCTTTTCATTAATATATGTTTATTGAGAGTTTCTCTCATGGAATAATTTAGTTAGAAATAATGAATATATATGTTATGATTCACATTGTGTTTTCTATTTTTAAAATTCTAGATTGATCTAGTGGTTACAAAAGGGGGTGGGTCAAATGAGTCGGTTCAAGTCTTAATTTCGAGACCAACAAGGTGCTTGATCTAGGCTGACAACCCCATATGACATTGTTGCTGAAGCAACAATCACACGTTCGATATGGGCAACTCCCAACTAGTTTGCATGCAGCCATTTGGAGCAGTCCCCATGCTGCGAAATATAAAATAAGCATAAAAATGACTCTTGCCAAGTTTATATTTTAAAATCACATCACAAGGTCACATTGACTCATGAATTCTAGCTTGCTAGTGCTAGGTCACCCACTCAATTTTACACCTACACTTGAAGATGAAATCAAGGAAAATGTTTCATCTATTACTAGAGGTCTATCATAAATTTTTATATTATTAATTATTATTGGATGAATTGAGGTGGACATGTAAGACTCGACATGGCACGAACACAAGCTAGCTTAGGCTTGAGCTAATGGCTACTTGTGGTTCGATGAAATATCATAGTCAAAGATGAGTGTATTCGACACATGTGTCCGGACCTGATCTGATCCATAGTTATTTTTTTTTTCAAAAAAAAAAAACATGAATCTCTAGCATCATACATTGTGTTCAAGTTCTTTTCACCCCAAGGCATGACCTGATCATGACTTGCTTGCCTAGACAACCTAGGCTAAATTCAACCTTGTCAAGTTGACATGTCGGGTCATTTATTGCTAAATGCTCAAACGACGTGTGGGCCGACGTTTCAATCCTTGCATGACCCATGCTTTCGAGCAGTGCTGGTCCATGCTAACTCCAAGCCCAATGTTGATCAAGCTACCCTACTCATGGGGAGATTATGTGAGATCCACACATGCTAGACACACATGTTAGAGCTTTCAGATTTTGATGCATCGTGTGTGAAAAAAACTCAACCATTATAAATTTATGTTTTTATATGAAGATGAGGAGATATTGTTCAAAATCATACCTTGCTTGTTCAACTAGGAGCAGGCGATGATATAATGGAGTAGCATCATCCATGCGATTATTATATAATTAAAATAAAAAAACTAACACGTTACATTAGTTATTAAAAGATGTAACATTTTTTTCTTTTAATTTTAAAATATGATATTAAAGTTTATATATATATATATATTAAAAATTAATTTATTATAAATCGATTAATTTGATTTAATAATAAAATCAAATAATTTGATTCTATATAAATTTAGTATTCTGATTACACACACACACACACACACACACACACACATATATGCTCTAAATGAATAAATCAAATCTTTAAAATATTTTTTATGGTACAAGATAAAGCTACAAAAGGGACTATGATCTAATTAAGATCTCAAGCTTTCAATATAAATTATAATACATCATATAATGTACATTAATTATAATTTATACTACTACATAATTACAATTAGGCTCCCTCATTTATTCAAAATAATTAATACCTTTTGTTATTTAATACTTATTAAACTCCTCATATTAAAAATACAATTACCTATTAATTAACAATATTAAAACTTAAAAGCTTCCTCAAGGGGGCATCATCAACCCTTTTAATAATACATGGTTTCCATTAATAATCAATATTTACTATATACTTGATAATGTTATTCAATTCACGTAGTTCATAAATCTATTTCAAGATTACACTTTTTACGAATTAAAATAATTATTAACAAATGCACATGAATATTAATTACTTCAAGAATAAGAGTAATAATATTTATAATAATAATAATGTATTTTATTTTATATGTTAGTACAAAATAATCACACTATGGTGACCACATTCAATACTCATAAGTGTACTAGCACTAAAATTTTGAACTACACCATTATCTATAGTCAAGGTAAACCTACTAAAATCTTGTACTATAATCTTACCAATAGATTTTCCTATTTTATCTAGATTGTGAACAATAATCTTATATTCCACAAGAACTAATAATTCGATTTTCCATGCATAAGCCAAACTCTATGTATTAAATCATCTATTATACAAAATAAATAATGCATGCATTACCATAATCCAACTCATTACAAATGTATTCATTAAAACAAAAAAAAAGACGTGAACCAATTAATTAAAAAATAACTAAAAATGACATTTAGTATAAAATAGTTCCAATAATTTCTCACTTAGACTTAAGCCATGATGTCACACTTTTGACTCTCATCCCTTCTACATGTCTTTCAAAAATTTTTGTTAGAAGGCTCTTCATAAAAGGGTCCACCAAATTATCTGTCAATACCACTTTCATCGCCATCACATCTTTTTTTTAAATAATATCTCGTATTAGATAATATTTATGCTCGATGTATTTTACCTTCTTGTGAGTTCTAGGTTCCATTGAGTTAGTAAGTACTCTACTATTATCATAATAAAGTGTAATAGGCATTTGCAAAAAAGGAATGACCCCTAAATTTGTTAGGAAGTTCCAAAGTCATATAGCCTTCTTCATTGCCTTCAGGGCTGCAACATATTTATCCTCCATGATAGAATTAGTAATACATGATTTTTTGATACTCTTCCAACTTATAACTTCACTTCACAAGGTAAACACATAATTTGAGATGAACTTTCTTAAATACTCATCTAATTGAAAATCCAAATTTGTATACCCAATAGGTACTAAATTGTCTGCTCGATACACAAACATATAATCTCATCTTTTTCAGGTACTTTAGTATGTTATTATAGTTATCCAATATTCTTGTTCTGGGTTAGATTGATATCTATTGACTATGCATATAGCAAAATAAATATTTTGTCTAATGTAATACATTGCATATATCAGGCTTTCCACTATAAATACATAATAAATTGTCTTTATTTTATCTATCTCATTGGGTATTTTGGGATACTGATATTTTAATAGGGTGATTTCATGTTTAAAAGGAAGGAAATATTTATTGGAATCTTGCATGCTAAAATGAATCAATATTTAATTGATATAAATAACTTGATAAAAGCTCAGTAGTCTTTGCATGTAATCTTGTAAAACTTTAATCCCAAAAATATAAGTAGCTTCTCCTAAGTCTATCATATCGAATTGAGTAGACAACCATATCTTAACTAAAGACAACAAACTCACATCATTACTAATGAGTAATATATTATCAATGTATAATATGATGAACACCACCATGCTACCATACTGCTTCATATGTATATAATATTCATCTTGATATTAATCAAATCTATAAGACTTAATGGCTTAATCAAAATAAGTATTCCAAGATCTAGATGCTTATTTAAGTCCATATATGGACTTAAATATAAAAATATTCTTTAAGATGCCCATTCAAAAAATATAATTTTTACATCTATCTGCTAAATCTCATAGTCATAATGATTTGTAATTGATAAAAGAATCCAGCTTGACTTTAACATGGCTACCAATAAAAAAGTTTTATCATAATTAATTCACTCTTTTTGAGTAAAACCTATTGCAACAAGATTGACTTTATAAGTCTCAATATTACCATATGTTCCTCTCTTTTTCTTATTAATCCACTTGCACTTGACGAGTTTTATCCCTTTAGGTAGTTTTATAAGATCATATACATGAATGGAATACATTAGTTGCATCTTTGATTCCATAACCTTTTGCCAACATTATGTGTTAGACAATTCTGCTTCCACGATTATGATTTCAGAGATTTAGAAGAAGTGAACAACAAAAAATGACAGCAAATGATATATATATATATATATATATCCGCAATCACAATTCAACAGAACCAAGACAGAATCAACACCATAGCAGAATAGAAACCACAACATAACACACAAAATAACGTGGTTCACCAGTCATTCAACACGACTAGCTACATCCACCAGAAAAATATATGTATTTATAGATTATAACCAAATAGAATGTTCTTACAGTATGTACGTAAAAGCAATCGCAATGAAAATCATGCATAGAGGAGAAAAAATGGAGATGAACAGTTCTATACCAAAATTACAGCAGCCGAAAAAAAAGAAATAAAAATAATTTATATTAATAATAGTTTTTCAGTTTAATTAACTAGAGCAGGTAGGATCACTCGATTGGATCAGATTCTTTTCCAATAATTCTTCGGCCCACTAACCGGATAGTAGGACATTCATTATTATACTATTGTTGCATTCCCAGCCTCTTAATATTTCTTACCTGCACTTACATGAAAAATATTAAAACAAAAACATATTTTGGTTATACAAATAGTTTATCAAAATAAATTATATATAACATTATGTAATTTTTAACATTAAGTGCTTCATCATAGCTTCTGAGATCAGTATCTACCTCTTCAAGGATTCTATCATTAGACTCTCTCAAGAGTATATACCATGTAAGTTGATGAATAATCCTTCTACTACAATATGACACTCCTTTTGATTTTATACTTTTAGTGATACACTATATAGATACTGAACCTTGTAAATCATTATGACCATCACCCACTACTATGTAATTGGTATATTAATGATAAAGTTTATAAGGTACAATATCAATACCATTATCAATAGTTCTCCCACTGTGACGATGTAATGTAATATCTAGAATATTACCTTTAGTGTCTCTTCTTGTATTGCTATGCTAAAATAGTTTGGACTAGTTTATCTCCTCTTAATTCTTTTAGAATAATCTTACTTCTTGATTTATGGTTTGTTATATAGCATTCTTCTAGGAATTTGGCATTGATTCTAACAATAACCTTCTGATCCTTTAGGTTATAAATACACCACATTTAGTTCCTCTAGAGTATCCCACTAAGAAATAAAATTTTGTTATTAGTTCCAACTTATCTATTTTCCCTTTTACTAGAAATGTTGGCAACTCCACAAGTGATTATATCTCAGACTGGGCTTATGTTCATTCCACAATTCAATTGGAGTAGCAAGTATAAACTTAGATGGAACCAAGTTTAAAATATAAGCTATTATTTCTGATGCATTTTCTTAAATTGAATTAGGCATATCTGAATAATTCATCATCAATCTTTCTATGTCCATAAGAATACTATTCCTTCTTTCTGACATACTATTATACTATGGAGTGCCAAATATAGATAAATGTGATGTAATCTCTTGATCTAATAAGTATTTTTTAAACTCTCCCAATAGGTACTTGTCATCACGATCAAATCATAGTATCTTGAGATATTTATTTAGATATTTCTCTATTTTTCCTAATTTCTTTGTATTTCTCAAAGGTATTGGACATACTTCGTATCAAATAATTATTCTCATATCTTAAGTAATCATCAATAGGATTCATATGCTATAAGTATTTCCACCTCCAAAAAATCAAATTGTCTATCTTTAACTAGTCTTGAAATTCATTTTAGATTTATATAACCAAGGTGAAGTGCCAAAGATAGATATTATTCATATCAAATGGATGTTTTCTTTTACTTGATAAGATATTTATATTATTTGACTCATACCATTATAGTAGAGTAGAGATAATATTAATAATATAAAAATTATCTTTTAATGTACTGGAATAAATAAACTTCTTATTCAACTAAATTATGATAAAATCATTGAATAAAAAAATCAATCATTTACCAAACTAGAAACATAAAGATAATCTTTTAAAAATAAAAAAGTGACTCTCTCAAATAAAAGGAAGTAATCTTCTACTACTACAACAATTTCCTTTATAGTGTTTTCTATATGAAGATTAATCTCACCATCATTTAGATGTCTAGTTTTCTATAATCATTGCAAAAACTTATAAACATGATTAGTGGTACCTATATCTATGTACTTTTTATCCATATAAACCACTCCTAAACATATTTAAACATTTATATTATTGTTCACCTTGTCAAGATAAACCAGACACTACTTCTTTGTGTCATGACTATTTGTAATGAAAATACTTTTTCATTGCCCCCTTCACTCCCACTTCTGATTTATGAGCTATATGTGGAGCATTAGTATATTTTTGAATTTTTTTCCTCTTCTTACTTTTTAGTTTAGAATAAATCCTTTCATTAATAAATATTCCAAATAGTTTCACAATAATACTTTTAGTTGATACCAATTCAACATCTCATATGTGATTATGTCAAATTGACTAAATAATTAGACCTTAACCAAAGGTAATAAACTCATATTATTACCAATTAATAATATATCATCAATATATAATACCAATAATACTACTACACTATCACATTACTTTATATACACATAATAATCGATCAAATCCATAATAATTAATGACTTAATCAAACTGAGTATTTTGATATCTAGATGCTTTTTTAAGTCCACAAATGGGCTTTCTTAATTTACACAACACGTGCTCTTAACATTTTTTCTATGAAACCATAAGGTTACATCTTCAAGATACCTATTCAAAAATATAGTTTTTATATTCATCTGTTAAATCTCAGTCATAATTAGTTGTAATGGACAAGGTAATCTGAATTGACTTTGACATGGCTATCAGTAAAAAGGTTTCCTCATAATTGATTCGCTTTTTTTGAGTAAAATCTTTTGTAATAAGTCTAGCCTAATGAGTCTTAATATTATCATATTTTTTCTTCTTATAAATCTACCTGTACTTGATAGGTTTTATTCTTGATAGTAGTTCCATAAGATTTTAGATATGATTGGAATTTATTGACTATATCTATGATTCCATAGCCTTTTACCTATATTCTTTATATTTATCTTTAAGTACTTCATTATAGTTTTCAATATCAATATCTACCTTATTAGAGATTCTATCATATTACTCTCCTAGGAGTGTATACCATGTAGGTTAATAAATAACCCTTCCACAATGATGAGATATTCCTCTTGGTTATATACTTTTAGTGATATGCTACTTAGATATTGATCCTTATGAATCAATATGATCATCACCCTCTTGCTATGCAACAAGCATATCAATGATAGGTTCATAAGGTCCAGTATAAACACTATCATCAATAGGTCTCTCACTGTGATGAAGTAATGAGATATCTAAAATATTACCTTGTGGTATCTCTTCTTGTATCATTGGTATTGAAAGAGTTTAGACTAGTTTATCTTCTCTCAATTATTCTAGAACAATCCAACTTCTAGGCTTGTAGTTTTTTATATAGTCTTCTTCTAGGAATTGGACATTAATGCTAATAATAATCTTATAATCTTTTAAACTATAAAATAAACTACATTTAGTTCCTCTAGGATATCTCACGAATAAACAAAATTTTATTCTTGTCATTCTTATACACAATTCTACCTAAACTATAATATAAATTAACTTGATTAGACTTTGGAATAATTGTTTAAAAAATTAGTATCGACTGAAAGTATTATCAATAACCTATTTGAAATATTTGAGGCTGATAGGAATTTTTCTAAATTGAAAGGTAAAAAGAAGAAAAAATTTTAGAAACGTACTCATGTTCCACAAATATCTCCTAAATCACAAGTGAGAGTAAAAAGCCAAAGGAAATATATTTTCATTACAAGTAATCAGGACACTAAAAGAAGCTATTTCTTGTTTATCTCTCCAAGGTGAATAATCAAGGTAGATATTAATTATTAGTAGTCAAAATATGTTTAGATATGATATATATAGATGACATATGTGTAGATATGGTTACCACTAATTATTTTTCAATTATTTGTTGTGGTTCCAAAAAAATTAGATAACTAAGTGATTATGAAATTGATCTTTACATGGAAAATACTACAAAGGAAATGGCTGTTGTTGTGAGAGATTGCTTACTTCAGTTTGAAAGAGATACTATTTTTTTAAAGATTATCTTTTTGTACATTCAATCAGAAGAAATTTGATTTGTTTTTCCAATTTAGTTAAGGATGAATTTTTTTTTATTCAATAATGTTGTCACAATTTACTTGGATAAGTTTATTTATTCTGGTGCATTAAAATATAAACTTTATATTATTTACACATCTCTATTTTACTACAATAATATGGGTCAAATATTATCAAAGTATTACCATATACAAAAAATATCATTTTGATATGAACCATACCTATCTTTGTAACGTTTCCTAGGCTATATAAATCTTAAATAAATTTCAAGATTAGTTAAATATAGACTTTTGGGTTCGTTGAAGGTGAAAAGACTTCCAACTTGTGAATCATGCTTAGAAAGAAAGATAATTAAGCATCCCTTTGTGGCTAAAGGCTATAGAACTAAAGAGCAATTGAAGCTTATTCATTCTAATTTATGTGGACTCAAGGAAATCCAAGCAAATGATAGTTTTGAGTATTTCATTATATTTATTGATAATTACTCAAGATATGAATACGTCGTAAGCTCATTGTCTTTTAGAAATTCAAAGAGTATAAGATAGAAATGGAGAAATATTAGAATAAATATCTTAAGACATTATAACTGATCGTGGTGGCAAACACATCTTAGGAGAGTTTAGAGAATATTTATTAGATCAAGGAATTACATCCTAGTTGTCTGGACATGACACTCTATAGTAAAATAGTATGGTATAAAGAAAGAAAGAAACTTTTATTGATATGGTAAAATCAATGATGATTGATGAGTTATTTGGATATACTCGATTTTTTCTAGGGATATGCATTTGAAATAACAACATATAATTTGAACTTGGTTCCATCTAAGTATATACTTGATACTCTAATTAAATTATGGACTAGACATAAACCTAGTCTATGACATAATCACTTATGGGGTTATCTAGCACATTTGTTGAAAGGAAAAATAGATAAGTTAAAACCAAGAATTCAAATTAATTTATCATATCCATAATGACATGTCATAACATATACATACATAACACATTTCATAATAAATACATTCACATATTCATGTGATGAGTATGTCATCACAATTCATTTACATGTAATTTTTATTTACTTGATAAGTATATCATCATAAAATTCTTAGATTCAATAGTCTAATTTTTTTAGTTTTAAAAATTTATTGACCAATGACTTCTTTTCAATGAAGTTCTTGCTTTGGGGCAGTGCCACAATGAATGGATTTCTCTCTTTTCTAATTTTTTTATTTATTTATTATTTATTTTTTAATTAAAGTTCTAGGGACATCAACCAAAAAATAAATAAAAAAAGAAAAATAGAAAACAAAAAATTATTTATGTTGAGATCTCTAAGTACCACCGCAAGCTCCACCATGATAGCCATTGACCACCATGAACTCCATCACAGATGTCTTACCACCACAAGCTCCTCCACATTAGTGTATAGCCACTACGAACTCCACCATGGATGGCTCACCACCATAAGTTCCTCATCTCAGTGTCTGGCCACCACGAGCTCCACCACAAATGACTCACAACTGCAAGCTCCACCACGGCTATGTCTAGTTACCATGAGCTCCACCTCATATGATTCATCATCTCAAGCTCCACCATGGCTACGTCCAACCACCGTGAGCTCCACCACCATTGTCCAACCACCATGAGCTCTACTACAACTACATTTGGCTACCGAAAGCTCCTTCTCGGTCTGATGCTCATTTCTTACAAAAGGCTTAAAAGGACTTGAAATTATATCTCCATGTGATTAAACAATCAATACAAATTAAATACAAAATTACAACCCAAAAAATGAATAAGCATTACCACAAACTTAAATCAAATTCATACGCATTTTAATACACATTTAAATGCGTAAGTTGGAATACCTTTGTTAATATCAATTAACATATGTTAGAATGCCTTTGTTAATATCAGTGATGTTTATTTATACCTTAGCATATTAAAACCCATTAGTTTTATATGCGATATGTCAAGTTGGCTTTGATACCATTTGTAAGAGCTTTTCTTTTTAAATTTATGATCTCATATAAAGATGAGGAGGTAATGTTTAAAATCATATCTTGCTTGTTCAACCAAGAGCTTCTCTCGTATAACCCTTCACTAGCTTCATGATGGAGAAGATGATGCTATAGTGGAGTAGCATCATCCTTGCCATAATTATATAATTAAAATAAAAAAAAACTAACACATGTCACATTAGTTATTAAAAGATGACATGACATTTTTTTTTCTTTTAATTATAAAATATGATATTGAAGATTATATTTATTATATATTTATATAATCAAAATTAATTTGATTTAATAATAAAATCAAACAATTTGATTTAATCAAATTAATAATTCCAATTATAGACATACATATCTAAACAAATAAAAAAAATTTAAATATTTCTTACAAAACTAGATAAAGCCATGGAAGGGATCCTAACATAAATAAGTTCTCGAGCTTTCAATATTTCCAATTATACCATAATTTTTATTAATTATAATTTATATCACTATAGAATTATAATTATATTTCCTCTCTTATTCTAAATAATTTGTCTTTTTTTTATTAAATAATTATTAAACTCCCCATTTTTAAGATTATATATACTCATTAATTGTATTAAATTAATAACTATCTAATTCATTCAATTTCTAATTCTTTCTTTTGAACTTTCTACTTAACTTATTTGAAATGTCTGATCAAAATCTATCTTCAGGGTTTTATAATAACAAAATTTATAAGCTTACTCGATTAGACATTATCAATCATTCTAATAAGAAATAAATTATATCAATAATAAATATTCACCATATACTCGACAAAACTATCTAATCATAGAATTTATAAATCTATTTTTAGATCTTACTCATTATGGACCAAAATAACTATTAATAAATACACATAAATATTAATTATTTTAAGAATAATAATAATAATAATATATTTTATTTCCATGTCAAAATAATCATACAATGATAGTCCCATTCAGTACACACAAGTATACTAGCGCTATAAGTTAGAACTACATTATTTTCCATGGTCAATAAACTAAAATCCTACACTGCAATCTTATTGATAGATTGTTCATTTTTATCTAAATTATAAATAATAAATTTATATTTTTTGAGAATTAATGTTTGGATCTTTTATACAAACTCATCAAATCATCTTTTATACAAAATAAATTACACATGTATTTCTACAAATTCAACGTATTTTAAATTTTCACAAAATAAAAATTATTTAAAATAACTTTTAGCATAAACATTTTAGTACAAACATTTCCAAAATTATTTAGTGAAGATTTTATTGATAAAAATTTTAATTTCTACGTAGGTAAATAGGGTTATGGTGTATATATTATAAATTAATCCAGCGAATATCGAAGCCTTCGATGCGGAAATGTCAGGACATATTTTTGGACTAATATTCTTCCCCGCCTCCCTCGCTCTCCGTCCGGTAGCTTCTTCACCTGTTTCCCGTGCTCCAGTCCCTTGTGGTATTTCTGGTCATGTTTTTCCATCAAAGAGAAAATCAGCTGCTTTTTGACCTTGGTGATGAGATAAAATTTTAACTGTATCTTCCCGCCTTCACATAATATTAACTGTGCTTCTTTAATCAGTCGTTTTTGTCTTACCGTTTGGATTTCCATTTTCGTTTTCATCGTTTTCAGCAAGGCGAAATGATGGGGTTCAAATCGAAGATAAAATGGATATCACTGTTAGTGTTACTACTGTCTGTTGGATCTCTAGTTGTTCACCTTTCAATGACTAAGTTTTCGAGTACAGACTTGGTCTACTACAGAGCAATGCCTCTTCCTAGTTTTGATTTTTCTTCTTCGTTAGGGAAACAGGTCAGCGAATTATCTGTTTTATCTATTTTTATCTTTATCCGCGTGTTGTGTTCTTTTGTGCATGCGTTGTTAGGCCATTTGGTACGCTGGTTAGGAACAGATGAATTGTTTTTAATTATACTGGGTTTGATTTTTTTATCAATTTATTATTCATTTTTAAAATTTTATTAGGAGTTGAGGTGAATTATTAATTTTTTCTATATCACATAATTAAATTTAGTTAAATAAAGCTAAATGAGCCATGTATTATTGGCGATAAATTTCATACAATATAAATGAAAATATGCATCAACCTAATTTTGAAACATTGGGTGTCTAGGTTTGTTTTTTTTTTTTCGTAATTAATTTTGCATGGAGATAAATATTTTTCTTTCACTTTATCTTTAGTTAAGTCCAAATAGTTACATTGTCCTTGATTTATAAGTGGAATTTGAATCTAGGATTTCATGGATAAATTGCAATAATGAAATGTGCACATATATTTAAACTAACATATTAGAGCCAAAATATGTATCAATATTGATATGCATAACCATGGACATATAGAATAATTAGATAAAAGATTAATTGCGTATCACTTATATCATGGACATGTATTTTCATATAATGAACAAATATAACATAACATTGATTTTCAATACCTTTATTTAATATTGATAAAAAAGAAAATATTCGTAGTTTGGTCGTATGTCAAACTTTACACATTGATGAGAGAATAGTTTTTGATCTATTTTAATGAAATTATAGTAATCTCAATAGATTTATTGAGTAGTAAAATTTAATTTGAAATGTTTTGTTATTTGAATATGAACATATTTTGGTGAAACACCCTTAAAATATTCATTATTAGAAAATGTTGGAAAATTTTTTATTGTAGAACTCAAAGATTACCCAAAATAAATTGGTAAAATTCAAGTAAAAACAAAATATATGGAAAGCTCTTGTATAATGAGCAAAGATGATTAGGATAACTCATAATGAATGTTTCAATAAAAATTGCAACAAAGTAAAACTAAAAAGGAAACTATAAAGTTGTAAATTGTAATATCACACTTGAAAAAGAGAAACATAGGTTGATATTTTTTTAATATCTTTGTGAATATGTCTGTTGGTTATTTTACTATTTGAATGTATGTTATATTAATGATATCATCCTATTTTTTTTTGTACTAAATAAATAAATCAATTCTATGTATTTTGTTTGCTCTTTAAATATTAATTTGAAAGTTATATGGCTTGTTACCTTTAACCACAATAAAAAGTAATATGAGTAGAAAGTGTATCTAATTTTCCCAAGTAGGTGTTAAATCCAAAGTATTTTATATGTGATTGTTATCATCACTTTGAATTTTATTTTTACATTGGATCTTGAAATCTAATATAGAAATGAAATTAATAATAATATTTGTGATTACTAAAAGAGATCATAGTCTAGAAGATTTTTTTATATCTCAATATACAAAGAGTTATAACTCGATGAATATGTCAAAAAAAATCTAGGTAATCACTTATTATACTAATTGTATATATAATATCTAATTTGATATTTGTTAGATAATTAATTATTTTTATAATTTTTTATTAAAACCTAAAATCAATTGCAAAAGGTATGTTAGATATAAAATTATTGCTTTTATTAATAAGATTATTTGTTGGAGTATAACTTAAAGTTCAATCTTTATATGAGTATTAAATATATGTTTCATATATAACAAAATGATGGTTCTTTTAGAATAAATTATGTTTATATCAAAAAAAATATGAGTATTTCAATGTCATTTACTTGGAATTATGATTGAAAATATTTCTAGAGTTAGGTGATCCTTAATTTTTTATTTTTTGTAATCATAATATTATACATGTATGTTATGATGGAAATTATCTTATAGTCGAGAGTTTTTTGAAAAAATAACGAAAAGTATGCAATGCATATGATTATTAGTAAAAATTTTGCAAATCAAGTTTTCAATAAATATTTAAGGTAGTACAATGCTTACTACAATTTATAAATCATGTTTAATTGTGTTACTTGAAACTCAAGTAGTTGCTCTAAATATACTTCTTTCTCAAGGTTTTCATGAAATGTAATTTTCATGTTTATCTAATACAACCTTTGTTTGTGAGATGTTATCAATGAAATAAAAATCTATATTGAGATTATCTTGGTTACTAAAGAGTGGAGACATGTTCACTCAATTATTTGAGTGAACATGTCTCAAGGTGATTTATGTTTTCATGTGAACATATCTATATAATAAATATATACTTGCAACCAATAATAGATTTTCTCATATGTCATAATACTAATTTGAAAATTTTATAGAAGTCAAGAGTATCTATTTTTTTCATTATGATCAAATATTATTTTAGATGAGATAATATTTTAAATGAAGATTTGAATCTTCTAGTATCATCAAATGAAATAGTAAAATAAATAAAAAAATACAAAATATAATAGTATGACAAAATTTGTGAAATTATGTGTGAACTACAATTTTTTAATTTTTTTCAAAGGGTAATATTAAAGTAATGATTAGAAGAGTTGATCATAAGATTATCGAATTTTTTAGTAGATTGTTTTTTGTGCGAGTAGATTGGTTATGTCTTATCCTTCTATTATAGATTTTAAGTCATCTTTGATCAAGTTTTGTAGTTTTTGGATGATAATGAACTTGAATTGGAATAGGCTTATGGTTTACCATGTCCTCATCATCATAACTTGAGAAAGATTTCTTTTCCTAAAAATTATGCTTTCTCTAGAATTAATTTAATTTGTCATAATTGAATTATATGATGATTATATATGAGTGGTATTATAATGTGGACTAACAAGATTATATATAGTCATTGGATACCAACCATTTTTTCCTTCTACTATACTACCTTTCATATCTGCTTTCGAAGTCCCTTTTCAGATCCTCTAAAGAAGTGAATGACAAAGGATTAGGACGGAACTTAAGCACTGACTGCAAGTGGGATGGAGGGCTTGTTGGCTTCATAGCTCTACTAACTAGTAATCCAAGTGGGATTACAAGCGAGAAATAAAAAGTAATTGGTTCAAATGCAACATATGAACTTACATTCTGATTAAGTTTGCTAAAAATGAGTGATACTAAAAAAAGATAAATGTAAATTGTTAAAAAGGATGGGTGAGATTGATAATTATTTAGAAGGATGAGTTTAAAAAATAATTTTCCCAAGGTGCTAATTATATTAAAAGTTTCAAAAATAACTCTTTGCTTGAAAATTATTATAGCTTGTTATGAGTTTGTAGGAGTGCATAATGTGCTCCACATGATGAGCTCATGATGTGAAGTTTGTAACTATCTCGTCACATGAAGCTTATAACGAGCTTTCACAAGGTTGTTATGTGGAGCTCATAATGAGCTATTGCAAGCTCGTAATGAGCTTCAACCAACTTGTCACTTAGAATTCATAATGAGTTGTGATCTCATAATGAGCTCATTTGATTATTTTTGGTAATTTTAATATACTTGTTATATTAGGGAATTTATTTTTTAAACTCACTAATTCAAGTAATTATTAATTTTTTTTCACATGAAATTTTAATATCACTTTAGTATTTCCGTCGCCTCTAGTATCTTTCAAAAATAATTGTGCCTTGCCTTAACTTTGGTACTATTGCTCATGCATTTTGGTACTTGGGATATAGACATGTCTTTAATAATTATGTAGATAGGCAAGTAATAAAGAGACAAAATAGAGGACTCATATTTTAAATACATATTTTTTAATCTCAATTGTTATCATTATTACAATAAGTTTTTTTTTATACATTGTGTCATGTTTTATTTGACACTCTTAGAATTTTTATTTATTATTATATTCAAGTGTATATACTTTTGAAATTTATTTATTTTTATGTTTTTTAAGTGTATGGGTGGAGGTCTTGAAAAAAAATTATATTTTGACTTTGTATCTTTTGGTTGAGTTGTTATTATTTACATTCAGGCCTTATTTATTCTCATAATATTTATTATTTATTATTTTTTTTATTTTTTGAGTTTAGAAGTAGGAGATGAGAATTGTTTTTTATTTTCTTAATTATTATTATTTATTTATTTAAAAATTATTAATTAAAATAAAATATATGCATTGCAATGTGTATATTTACTTTATGTGGGTAATATGAACTTTTTCACCTTCGTTTTGTATTCTTGTAATTTGAAGTCATGGTACATAATTAAAATAATTTTGGTATTTTGAAAATTAAAAATTATAAATGTAAAACAATATGGGCACAAATAGGGTACTATTGTGCTTTTATAAATTTTTACAATAAAATAAGAGAGTTAGGAGAGGAGAGGAAAGAGATTACAATTAAGTTGTGAAAAATATAATATATTAACATTTTATTTATAGATTTTTTTTGATTAAAAAAATATATTTTTATTTGTTTGTGTATAAATCTTTCAACTATTAGATTTTGCTTATTGACACGTTGGATGTAATCCAACAATTGAAATAATTTAGTAATTTTATTATTATTTTTTTTATTCGACATGACATTGATAGGCATTGTGTTGTCGGTGAAAAATAGTTTTTTTTTTCTCATAAATTATTTGCCATTTAAATACAAAATTTTGATGACTATTTCATCATAATCTTATTTTCAAGATTAATGTAAAAAAATTTTATTTTTCTTAACATGAGAAACCAATCACAACATATGTTAAATTGAAATATAAAAAAAAAAAACTAAATTGCAATTATTTTTATTATTAATGAGATTATGTCAAGGTAAATAACTTTATATATTTGTAAATGTATGAAAATGAGTCAATTTAATTGCTTGCATAGGTGTGAAAATGAGGTATAAGTGTGAAAATGAGGCACAATGGTCAAGTGATTTTTATTTATTCTTGGAATGATTTTAAAAATATATTTATTTCATATTAGAAATAAAAATCATAGTTTTCTTATTTTTATCATTGTTTTATCCTTCTCTAATTTGCTTTGTGAGATTCATCATTTTAAAAGTTATAAGGAGCAATACACATGAATTCATCCATGTATTGTGGAACATATGCAATGTAGATTTTATTTCTAACACTGGTGATTATTTAAATTTGAACATATGATGGTAGTACTATTAGAGATACTTGGTCATTTAATTATTGCCAATTTGTTTATTAATTGTGGTGACATAATTATTTATTTTAGGTAATTTGAAAAGTTTTTTTTCCTCATTGAAAATTAATCTTTTAAATAATAATCAAAAGATCATTTTTAGAGTTTTCAATTGAATTGGCAGGTTTTAAAAAATAGTATACATAGTAGCAATGAGGATAAGTATATGTATGTTTGGTCTAGAATATGAAGTATGGATACGACAGTGGATAGGAGTGTTCGTGTGTCGGATATGTGGACACGTGGATACACTCCGGATATGTGTTCAATATGCCACGTGACATATCATTAACCAAATAGAGATCAATGCCTTGAATACGTGTCAGACACGACTTAGACACGTATTCGATGCGGGGGGCTTGAACCAGGGAGGAAGTTTGAATATGATATCATGGCAAAGATGCAAGTATCGACAACTTCAATGAAAAGGTTAGGGCAAGGGCGGGCTGCTGTCGGATTTTGATCCTGGAACGGGGGGGGGGGGGTTGCTATCAATATTTTATAATATTTTATAAAGATAATTATTTTATTTTAAAGATAATTATTTTATTTTATATAAAATAATAATATTTATAAAGATAATTATAAATATTATTTTATTTTATTTAATCAATATTTTTAAGAATAATATTTATAAACATAATTATTTTTATTTTATTTTATCATGCCGTGTCTTAGTCGTATTCGTATCTTAATTTTTTAGAATTTATCATGTTCTCGTTTCCTGTCGTGTCGTATTTGTGTGTCCGTGTCCGTGCTTCTTAGTGTAGACATGCATGTTTTGGTAGTTCAGTCTGGTGGTCTCAATTTTAGGAGAGTGGTCTTTATAGCCAATTGTTGGAGAGGTGCCTTGACAGGGAGAAACTCCGTTCATATCAATGCTATATTGTAGTCTCGAGAATGAAGTGGTGTTCTCTTTTAGAATATTTTTATCTTAACCAATATCAATCTACTTTGGATCTTAGATTGAAAAGGTTTCATGTTGAAGAAAATAACATTAAAATGAACAATTATTTATATAAAACATCAAATCATAAAAATAATCAAAAACTTACCATAGAAAACTTGATAAATAAATTTATGGGGGCATGTCATTATATAATGTGAAAAGAAGATTAAGATATATTAGGATTGAAGCATACTTGTGAAATTATAATTGGTGTTTGGTGTTGCAATCCATATAGAGGTGTAACTTATTTTCTCTGGTTATTATTGAAAGATTATGTATTTGGTATTATGATTTGTGGCTTAAATTGTGAAGTTGCAACTTGAATGTAGTTGTGATACTATTCTTTTGTGTCATGACTTGAACGAAGTCAAAATTGTGTATTCGGTGTTGTGATTTAAATTGTGAAATCATAATTACCCGAATGAAGTTGGGATTATGTTACCCATGTCATAACTTGAATAAAGTCAAAGTTATGTATTTGTGGTCATAACATAAATTGTGATGTCACAATTCAAATGAAGTCAAGATTATGTTCTTTGGTGTGGTAATTGATCAAAGTTAAAACTTGAACATGGTTGTAATCTATATTGAGATGTTATGATTAGATGACTTAAGAATTAAAGTTGTGATATTGTCTTTGATGTCGTGACATGAGTGAAGTTGTAATATGAGAATATGATATTGAAACTTAGATCTTAAGTTTTTTTAAAAAAATATTTTTATTTAAGCATTTGTAAATATAATAGTAATTATGGGTGGAATCAGAGTGTATTGTATTTTTAGTGAAAAAATTCTCTTATAATTATGTATTTAATATTTTCTTCCCGCTTGTTTTTTGTGTATGTGTTTTTTTTTGGAGAGTTTTCTTTCTTATTGCCGAGATTCTAAATCATCATCTTCTGGGTATTTGTAGATTCATGTCATTGATATTAAGGTATATTTGATATTAAGCGGGGCCTAACATCTATTATCAGACCTAACTTTGGTAAGCACAAGAAAATGATTCTTCAATATTTAGTATCAGAGGTTGATTCGTTCTTTATATTTGTTATTAGAGATGAGTCTGGAACTTTATAGTTGATATCAAAATTATTGCTTGTTTGATACTTGGAATTTTATCATCGAAATTCAGGCGGAGCTGGATTGAGTTCCAACATGTGGTATCAAAGTTTTGTTTGGGTTGTGTGGTTTATTCTTCACTATATTTTGCATCATCAAGGTTATAAAGTTTAATTTTAAGTGTTATTTTGAGAATGACAAATGTAATGAATTTTTAAGTTTGAAGTCAAAAAGATTTTGTGAAAAGATTTTGAACTATGAAAATTAAAGATGGGGGATCTGTTGATTGACAAGGATTATTGGTATGTCATTAAAGATTCAAAGATGATTCAAAGTGATTAGAAACTAGAGATAACATTTGTTGAGGTTGTCATATGGGATAAGTTGCAATGGAGAGTGTGAAGTTTGACTCAATTGTATTTTGCAAATGAGATATTGGTAAACATTTTCAGTGAGAGAATGATAGAGTTTTGAAAGAAATTTGAGGTGTTTTTTCAAAGTAAATTATTACTTAACAAGTTATTTTCGAGGAATAAGTTGTACAAATTACCCATGAAGGAAATTTGTATGTTTTTTTCATATCTACATAACTTTCTTATAGTTATTAATTATTTTTCATCTATTGATTGTGTGATTAGTGATGATGATTAAATCATTATCCTCATATGTTCACTAATATATTCTTGATATGATTTAATTATTGTCATTGGTAGTGATTAACAGGTTATCTTATGTGACTAATTTTAATCATATTATTTGAGAATATTAGGCGATATAATATAAGAAAATACTCAAAAGAAGATTTATTTGTAAGGAGAGAATCAAATATAGAAGTGAGCAATGTGAAAGCTCGAAATGAAGATGAATGAAGGTTGTGGGTTATTTGGAATGAAATTTTAAAAATTGATTAAGTTTTATATTTAAGATGGACTACCAAAACAAGCATATTCATCTTAGAGTTGACTAAGCAGGTAAGTAGCTATTTGGGAGAGAAGTATATTTTATAGATATTTGTGTTGCTCATGTTGATGAATACAATTAGTACACAGACACAAGTGTCTCATATCATTTAACTTTTTAACGGAATTGGTTTAGCTAGTAGAAGTCATATGATTAAGGAGAAGTGATTATGAGTAATAATTCAACAATAAAAATCATTAGATGTGAGAATGTGAAGGTGATTAGGCATGATGAGAGTTGCACATTTATTTTGAGGGTTATGTAAATCCAGACTTGAGCAAAAATCTAATCTTGATGAATGCAATGAGGAATGATGGGAAGACCTTGTATAAGTTGTTGGTAAACATCATCATGATTTCGGACATTGAATTTATGATTTCTAAGATGAAAGAAAACATGAAGAACAAGCAAGGTGTGAAGAGGAAGTTGTACATGGAGAAGAAAATCAATGCAGTGTTGCAACTAAGTTTAGAGTCGCCACATGAAAACATAGAATTGCAACATGGGAACAAGATGTCATGATTGAGTGTAGAGTTATGACATATAAACTTGGAATTGTGACATAGGAATGAGGTGTCATGACTGAGCTCAGAGTTGTGACATGGGAACAAGGTGTCATGACTAAGTTCAGAATAACAACATGAAAACTCGGAGTTGTGCCATGAAAATAAGGTGTCGTAATTGAGGTCACAGTCGTAACTTGAAAACATGGAGTCATAATGTGAAAACACAGTCTCATGATAGAAAATCATGTTGTGACATCAAATATTAGTGAATATCTATGAGAATAGTCTCGTGTATGTACTTTTGGATAGAATGGTAGAAGTAGAGGTGTCAAACGGGCCGGGATGGGTCGGCCCGGCCCGAATTTTTTGAGCACGAGTGTGCCGCCTGGCCTAACACGGTTTAAAATAGCCGGGCCCGGAGGGCCATGCCGTGCCTTGCCTGTCCCGCTCGGGCTTGCATGTCTGTACGGTTCGGGATTCGGGGGGACCGCGGGTCGGGTCGAATCAGACCCACCCGCGGTCTTTTTTCCGGGAGGGGCCATCATGGGGTCGGGCTCAAGGGACACTCGGCACGGGACAAACCCGTGTCGGTGTGCCGTGCCGCGGGCCGAACTGTGCCGGGTCAGGCACGGCACGTCACGGGCCAGGCACGGCAGGGCACGGCTTGTGCCTAACCCGGGCACGAATTTTTCCGTGCCTGGCCGGCCCAGGCACGGCTGAACCTTGCCGTGCCTCGTGCCGGGCCGGGCCGGCCCAGCCCGGTTGACAACTCCAGGTAGAAGTACCAGATTTATTGAGAAGGTATGAGTTTTTTTGAGAATTGCTTGTATCAAAATCAAAAATGAATGTAATACAATCCTATGATCGCTATATCAATTGAAATATTATGTTTAATTCGCATTGATTTGTTCGAAGAAATATTAAAGACATCACTTAGGAGATCAAATTATTACGTATATTTTTTTGATGATTTTTCTAGATATGTATGAGTTTTCCTCTTTCAGAAGAAAATCAAGGTGTTGGACAAGTTCAGGGAATTTAAGACGTTGGTGGAAAATATATTTAATAAGAAAATAAATATTTTGTGGATGGATAATGGTGCATATTATTTTCCAATTGATTAGTTTTGTTCTGTGCAGTGTATAGTTAGGGAAAACATAATCAGAAATTCAGAATGACACACAATAAAATAAAGTGGTTTAAAGGCCGAACATAATATTGATAGATATTTCAATGTGCATGAAGAGCTGGACAATACTGGAGATAAAGTTTTGTCCTAAAATAGTTGCTACAATATATTATTAGAAGAATCTTATTCCTACTTTGAATGTGAAGGATCAAACACCTTTTGAGGTGCTGATTGAAAGGAAGATAATGGTAGCTCATATTTGAGTTTTTGAGTGTGATGCATATGCACCAAAGGAAATGAGAAAAAAGTTGAATTCAAATTAATGAAATGCAAGTTTCTTGGCTATTAGAAAGTGTCAAATACTATAATTCCATAAATAAGAACAATCATCTACACTAGATATGTAGTGTTTATGGAGTACAATAGTGGAGAAGTCTTGGAATGACATGACATAGGTATTGAATAAATCTAACCGCGACATGGAAATAGTGAATCACGACATATTTTTTTCTTGATGTCAAAAATGGAGTTCTGATTTCATTATATTGATGAAGGTATAAGGTAAATAGAGTTTGATGTCTCTATTGAGAATAATGTAGTTGAAATGGGTTAGAAACTCAACTTTGATATATGTTGATAGTATATATCATAGTTATGTAAGGCGCACTGAGGTGCAAAAGCCTTTTGGGGCCTTAAGGCGCAAGGCGAACTTGAGGCGCGAGTTTTTTTATTTGAGGCGTACCTAGTCTAATACACATAAAAATTATACATTTTACTAAATATTGTCTTTAATTTTCATCTAATAATAAATTAAAGAACATCAATGATAAAAATCAAATATTAATAGTGCTTCCATCATCCAAACATTTAAAATTTCAAAACAAAATAATAAACATTCAAAGTTCTAAAACAAAATAAACACTCATGTATCTACATCTAAATCTAAATCAAGAAAGTCTTCATCAATATCATCCTCATCATCAATCTTTCACTCTCCCTCTTCTTCATCTTTTTCTCCCTATGAATAGATAATCTCTTCATCTTCATCAATCAAAGCAAGAGTTGAAGTATGTTTAGAGTTGGTTGGTCTTGACATTGGTTTTGGTGTTGGTGTTTGTGTTTTGCTTGGTTTAGCTCTTGTATAAACCCTAAGCTCCTCAGCTCCACTAGCTCTTGCAACATCACCCCATGTTAAATCATCACTTTCAAACACCAAATCATCTTCTGCAACACCTTCATCTTTCATTCTTCCCATCAATCATTCGTTGTTATCATCTATTTCTTTCAAGATAATGAGATCAATGGTATGACGCTCAGTGTATCTTTTTATCAAGGTTCGGTTGTACTTAATGTACACCAAATCATTCAAGCATTGTGGTCCAACTTATTTCTTCTCTTGCTATGAATCTGAAAAAATAAATAGTTTTCATGATTATATCTCAATATTTTAGTTTTGAAGTATCTAAGTTACATTAAATAATATTGTAACTTAAAGACACAAATTTAATTGCATGTAATTGCTTTAGTAACTTACATTCTCAAAGATATTCCAATTCCTTTCACAACTTGATGCACTACATGTTAGGTTAAGAACCCTCAATGCAAACTTTTGTAAACTTCTAGCACTTGATTCAAACATACCCCACCATTCAGCTACAATTAATATAAATAAATTATTAGTTGAATATTTCACCTATTTTAATCAAACATATATAATAATTTCAATGTACTAATTAACAAAATTAAAGGACTAACATGGAGGCTTAGTCTTCCTTGTTCTAATGGCAAACTCATTACCAAAAAGGTCTCTAGCATGCACGTACAAGACGAGTTGTGATATAATTGCATCTTGTTCATCTCTGTTTTTCACCAATCTCGAAATACAACTACATACATCTTCAAAGATTTTTGAATTTAGGTCAATTCCTAATCTTTCTGTATCATAATAGAATTGTGGGTTCAAAAAATACTCAGCTGAATGCAAAGGATGATGAAGTTGAACCTCCCACCTCCTTATCAATGATTTCTATGATTTCCCTATACTTCTCTTCATTCTCATTAAAGCTTTTGATGATGATTTCCTTCGTCTTTTTCATGGCTGCATAAATGTAACCCATAAGAGGTCTCTTTTCACCATCCACCAAACGAAGCACACGTACAAGAGGGCCTGACACCTTCAAACAAAACACTACAGTATTCCAAAAAGAAGACATGAAAATTATATTGGCTATATTTTTTCCCTTTTGCACATTTGCCCATTTACTTTCCGTCCAATTTGAACTAGTAAACATCTTCTTTAAGTTGTTTCTTTGTTCATTGATACGGGATAAAGTGATAAAGACCATTGCAAACCGAGTCTTAGCAAGCCTTAACAACTCCCTTTGCTCAGTAAATTGCCTCATCATGTTGAGCAAACTCATTCTATTATAGATGTAGCCGCTTATGGATATGACCCTCTCTATTGTCTTTTTGATGTGTGGTAGTTTTTCAATATCTTCTAGTATCAAGTCAAGACAATGTGCGGCACATGGTATCCAATACAAATATGGTCTTTTCATTTCCAACAACCTCTCTACATAATTTAAACACATAATAAATAAATAATAGATGTAATCACTTACATAAATAAGTAAATGAAAATTTGAAATTAAATTATAAGTATCTGCCGCCATATAATTTGAAGCATTATCTGTTATCACTTGATATTGGCTTCACCAACTTCCTCGACCCAACTGTCAAGTAATTCAAATAATTTCTCTCTCGTCTTGATCATAGAAGAAGCATTAATAGATTTCATAAACACGCTCACTCTTGAAGAATTCACCAAGAAATTCACTAATGACCTTTCCTTCTAATCAGTTCATCCATCTGATATAATTGAATATCTATTTTGCTTCCATTATGTGAAATGAACCTCCATTGAAGCCTTTGTGAGAGTCAATTCTTTCTTGAGGTTAGTAACCTTTACATCATGAAAATTTGGTCCCTTGTAACCCACACCATGTTGCCCAATTGCCTCAAGCATTGGTTGGAAACTAGCATAGTTCACTGCATTTAATGGAATCGCAGCATCATACATCCATCTACAAAATAGTATATCAGTTCTCTCCTTGGCCTCTTTTTTGTATGCATTGTTGATCGTAGTTTGAGTATTTTTTTTCTATTTTGAATAATTATTTATAGATTAGGAGTAAAGAAATGATCCATAGGACTTTTCTGCTTCATTCTCTTTATGTAACTACCACTAACACTATCACAACTTTCCCCTCCATTGCTATCACCACTAGAAACATATTTTCTTCTCCTTTTGCTAGTAACCTACGGGTCTTCATCATCTTCATCTTGGAACTCAAACATATTCTCATTTAAATATTGACTTCCAAAATTTATTTGATTTTTTTGAGTTTTTTTGGCTAGCATATAATATTTTATTTTTTTTCTAACATGTTTGGGACATCTTATACACTTTTTTGAATTTCTAAACCCTCCAACAAGGTGTTACTGTTGTATATAAATGTCTCCTTTAGTTATTTTATCACAAAAAATATAAATGAGTGTACATGTATCTTTCTAATTTAATAAACAAGTATATTTTCATCTCGGATTTTTTCTTCCACTTGAGGCATCAACTTCAACTTCAATCTCATTGTCTATATTTATGTATCTTTATAATAAATCTACAATAAAATGATAAATATATTAAGAAAAAAATGAAAACATATACAAATATATTATATATTATAAATCTATAAATTATAAACATACTCAATCTTTTTCAAACAACTAAAATTGTTTATAATTTTTGTTCTAATTGTTTCATAATTTTTATAATTTTTTTCATGATTTTTTTTTATTTTTCGTTAATTTTCAGAATTTTTTTTCCTTTTTTTTTGCATTAGTTTTTTGAAAATTATATATTTTTTCAAAGTAATATTCAAAAAAATTTTCCCTAGTTTTTTAATATTTTTTGAAAATATTTTTTTATCTTTTGAAGAATTTTTTCACAACAAAAATATGTGAAATGAAAATAATATTTTTTGAGTCTTTTCTTCTTCTTCTCTCCTCTTCAATCCAGCCTTAAGAGTGTTTTGGGAGGGTTGTTTTGAGGGTTTTAGGGTGTACCCTAAGAAAGAGGGGGTTTTATAGGGTTTACAATCACAAATTTTCCCTTGGTATTCCATTTGGAGCCCAATCGTTCCCCCCAAGATGGGCTTCTTTGCTTGGGAAGCCTCCTGGGGTAAGGTGCTTACTCTAGAACAATTAAAGAGAAGAGGTTTCAACCTTGCAAACAGATGTTTTTTGTGTGAAGAGGAGGAGGAAACAATCGATCATCTGCTTATTCATTGTTCGAAAGCAAGGATGTTATGAAGATTTCTCTTGGCCATAATGGATTATAATTGGGTGTCCCCCTCGACGGTTCGCCAAGTTCTCCTGGCTTGGCAAAGTGTTAGCATTGGAAAGAAGCGGAAAAAAATTTGGGTGGCGGCTCCTTTCTGTTTATTTTGGACGTTGTGGAATGAAAGGAATAGGGCGGCTTTTGACAATGAGATCCCATCCGCTTTCAGGATGAAATCTTCTTTTTTGTTCACTTTATGGTCCTGGGCTAAGTTGTATAGTGTGGATAACTTGAGTTCTATGGTAGATTTTTTAACGTGGCTGGGGTATAGGTGAGAGTGGGGGCGTTTTTTCCCTTTTGTACTCCTCTTGTGTACTTTTTGGGAGCTTTTTGCTCGCTATTAATGCATATTCTGCTTTTTACTGATCAAAAAAAAAAACAATCACAAATCTCCAAAATGGCGTCGTTTTGTTTCATGGAAGAACAAAACGACGTCGTTTTGATTCCTAAAAGACTAAAACGACGTTGTTTTAGAGGTGACGCTTTTTTATTTTAAATCAGAACCTCAAAATGACTTTGTTTTGAGTGTTTTGTTTTTTTTTTAAAAATATAACCCAACCCAAAGCGATGTCGTTTTGGGTTGGATCAGTCGAATACGTCGTCTTCCCCGACGCGCTCATTATGCGTTTTGCCTGGTTCCGTCTTTCGCTGCTTCTCCCATCGTTATTTTACCCTTTTTCTCCGATGAAATTTTCTCATTTCCGACAGCGAATCCGGCAAAAAAAAAGGAGATGAGAAGAAGAGGAAGAAGGAGAAGAAGGGCGTACTTAGCTCGACGCCTGCCGTCGCCGAAATTGGAAGTCGACGCCTGCTGCGCCTCACCCGCCTGTGCCTCGCCTGAAGCGAGGCATTTTTTTTGGGAGTGGTGGTGCTTGAGCTTTAGGCGCGCCTCGGGCGCACATTTCATAACTATAGTATATATCATGCTTTTCATGACATATAAAATGCACCAAGTACTTAGATGGAGGCATGAGCATCTTGAGACTCAAAGTAGTGGGATTTTTCATGTAATGCAGAGCTATAACCATTGAAGAAGAGCAATTGGAAGTCTTGTGAAGTTACCTTCGAACTAAAAGGAAATTCAAATCTGAGAGTTTTTCATCAAGGAGGAGCTGCTGTCATTAAAAAGACAAACTTTTATGATCCTTGTGAAGTTGTCCTCAAATTGGAAGAAAGTTTTAAGGTAGTGAGTGCATAAAAGTTCTAGTGGTGTTGAGCTAAGACTAAGATAAAAATGAAAAAATATTTGTCAAGTAGGAGAGTATTTGATTTGACTCATATTTTTGAAACGACAATTGATATTTTGTGTCATGACTTAGAATTGTGTAGTTGCGACTTGAATGGAGTCGCAACTTATTTTATGTGGTTGTGAATGAAATATTATGTATTCGATGTTGCGACTTGAATTGTGAATTCATAAATTAAATGAAGTTGCAACTTCGTTTTTTGGAGTTATGAATTGAATGAAGTCAAAATTGTCTATTAGGAATTGTGAAGTTACAACTTGAGTGAAATTATTATATTGTATTCATTGTCGTGACTTGAATGAAGTCAAAGCTATATATTCATTGTAGCGACTTGAATTGTAAAGTTGTAACCCAAATGAAGTTGCTTGCGATTGGATGACTAAAGGATTTAAGTCGTGATATTATTTTTGGTGTCGCGAAATCAATGAAGTCCTGACATGAGAATTTCATATTGCGACTTAGGTCTTATGTTTTAAAGAAGTTTTTTTATTTATATCTAAGTATTTGTAAATATAAGAGAAAGTACAAGTGAAATCTGAATGTATTGTAATTTTTATTTAAGTATTTGTAAATATTTTTTATTGTGACTTAGGTTTTAAGTATATTTATTTATTTTTTGTTTCTTTTTTATATTAAATGGATGAGAATACCAAATGTGTGGGCTGCTTAAATGTAATTTTGAGATTATTTATAGTCTTGCTCTTGTGTATTGATTTTAAGTTGATTTTAGTGAGTTCATGAATCTTATTTTTCATTAGAATATGCTGCCAACTTTTTCTGTTTGGTGGATAAATCTTGAATAAAATATGTATCCAAAAATATTATGAGTGGCAAGTGAAAAAAATTCTTTTTTGGATTAATTCAATTGATATTGAATACATTTTTAAAAAATATAAGTAATTATTTCATTAATCAAATAATTTATGATTGTATATATTTTTTCCTAAAAAACCTATAATATTTTTATGCAATAATACTATTCTAGTTATCTTTTTTAGATGTTTATTATTTTATTAACTTATTCTATTCTGAGGAGTGTTAATTTATGATGTATCATGAATCATTCAATGTTCTTCACAAAATGTGATAATCTTAATATCTCTTGCTTTACACACACACACACACACACACACACATTCTACAATGATATTTATTTTTAAAATTTGAATATTATGCTTATATCTAGTTTGAATCATTTTATAAAATAATTTAGGATTTTTAAGTATGTGGCTGAATTAGATGAAATGTGTCTTTGCTAGAACTTTCTTGATGTGTGAGGTAGAAAATTATGACATGTTTTCCTAGCTCACTCTGCTCACACTCAATAGAAGCAATTTACTTATGATTGACTTCATGAATTTGATCTTGATCAAAAAAGAATGATCAAGTCGATAGTGTTTTATTAGAGATTCAAGAATCTTATAGAGAGATTTATAAAGGTAAAGAAAAAAACAAATTTAAGCTTCAAAGTTCGTCATCGACATCTTCTACATGTTCTAGTCGCAATATCATTGGGAGAAAATCTAATATTAAAATTTAATTATTTTTGAAAAGAACAAAAAATAATAAAATGTTTGGTTAAAATTCAAAATCAAATAATATATGCATCAAGATATTGTTGTTGTCATGTTTGGTGGCTTGAACAACAATTTTATTTGTTACAATAATACAAAAGGATTTGGTTTTAAAAAAAAGTAAAATAAGTAGCGTGTATTTATGACAAGTATTAATTCTTGAATCTATGATATAGTAGGTTCAAGTTTCATTGTGGAAATAAAAGAAAAAATAATTAGTCATACTAATCATCCAAAATAATACTAATTTTGTAGGTGCACTTTGTGAAGATGTTGGAGTTAGTATAATAGTTAATTGTAAGGTCTCAAATGTTTGTAATCTTCTCCTTAGATTGCCATGTAAACTCTTATATTTATCTCTGTCGTGTCCATATTTTCCTTAATGGGATCAAACTAATGTAGATTATCTCTTTCTAGAACTAGAACTATTACTTTCTATTCTATCTATTTTAGGCAACATAGCTTAACTTTAAAAAATAAAAATAATATTCAAAATAAGTTAAATACCAATGACTAACAATATGAACTGGCAATGCATAAAAAGATACAACAAAACAATTCAACAATATAAATATAGTGAACTTCAAAGAATCACGAAGCACATAATATCTTAAGATATCAGACTCTTGAATCTCACATAACTTCAAAGAATTCAAGTCAATCAAACCACATAAAGAAATCTTCATCAAGATGAGCCATGCAATATGAATCAAAAGAGAAGACTAACTAGTAACCAAATGTGGGTTTTCATTGTTGACCTCACCCACCAAGCGTTGACACTTGAACATCATGATACATGGTGTTGGTACATCCATACTTGTACGTAATGCCATCAACACCACAAACAGGGTCCACATGGAAGAAATTTATTGGAAAAGGGATCATCTTTGCATTTTTAAGCAACATCATAAGAAAATTAGAGTAGAAATATGCCTTAATACACCTCAATATGCTTCAATACTTAACAGAAAAAGATAGATGTTGACATTTTGGTTGTACCTGCATCAGGCAGGATGCTGCCATCACTGGCAGAGTTCTGTGTATTGGCAGTAGCAGTTAGATATTGTAATATCTCTCTGATCTTATGTAAAGAAACATGGAGAAGAGAAGAAATATAAGTCTTGATATCTATTAGAATTGGAAGAAGAGAGATATGTGTGTGTGTGTGTTTGTGTGAGTGAGTGTGTGTGTGTGTGTGTGTATAGTACATGAAAACATATAGGAGTCTTATATTCCATGATCACTTTTTTATCCAATCTCTATCATAAAGGGTAATAATCTACATTATCTGAATAAATGAATCAATATTTTTGCATAAAGTGTTTTAATGGTAACTCGTTAATGTCAATCAATTAGTTGTTTAAATGTGGATTGAACTCATGAAAATACACAATATCTGTCATGTGCTATGTCATGTATTATATCTGTGTTGTGCCCTTGCATTTAGAATGTAAATTAGTAATAGTTGTAGTGGTTGCCATCTTTTTATTTTCATTGTTATGTAGCAGAGAATTAGATATGTCAGAAATAAGAATCTGTGGGGGGAGGTGAAGTCTTTGGAGTCGCTACGGCCGTATGCTAACCCAAGAAGTAGCCATATTGGTAAAGTGTTTGGAACCTTTTTTATGGTTCACATGTATTTTATTTTGTTGATGTTTCTGAGGGTGTTTATATGATGCCTTTAATTATATTTTTTTTTTGAATTTATGATTATAGAAAATTTCATATTTTTTTATTTTTATTCTTTTAAAATTAATAATTTTTGGATTGATATTTTAATTAAGAAAAAGTAAATAAATAAATATGAAATATTTTATTCTTTATATCCATGATACAAAGATTCATAAATAGCACATTAAATTTGTGACTACCAATTAGGATTTTAAATGGTAGAATACATGAAGGGGGGATAGTAGAGGGGGAGAGATTAGAAGAAAAAAAAATTAATTAATCACAATTTATTTTGAAAATATAGTATCCAAATATATAGTTTAGGGTAACCTACATGGCTACATGTTGTGTACTCTCAATTAATGAAAAGGAAAATAAATAAATAATAAAGAAAAATACAACTAAATATCAACATATTTTTTTAAACAGATGTTTACATGTCCCAAACCTACAACTTAAAAATAGAAAAGCAACATATTATTTGAAAACCACTATGAAAATCTTTACAATATGCTTGTTGATAGGTACATTAGTAGTGATTATTGAATCATTTTGGATTTTTATTTGTATGAAGTGATAATTAATCTTAATATATTTTATTTGTTTTTGACTTACCGAATTGACAATAATCTTTTAAACTACTTGGATGTCTTAAATTATTATTGTTTTCTAAATTGGTAGGCAAAACTTTTTCAAGAGTGATTGATTTATTTGAGCTCACAAGTAATTAATTTTATAACTATGTACTTTATTTTTGTACTAAATTTAAAAATAATTGACTTACATTTCTAAGAGATAAGATTTTCTTAGAATATTGAGATTCCTGTGATTGTTAGAATTCAATTAGAATATGAATATCTACTCAATTATGTTTTTGATATTGAATGAAATCTCATGTCCAATATTTTTTTTATATACCTTAGAATCATGATAATTCTCTCAATATGAATTTATATAAAAGAACATAAAAAATAATTAACTATGCTGAAAATACAAGTGATATATGATTTGATCATTTTCAAATAATTTTGATTTTTTTTTATTTTATATTTGCCAGAATCAACCAGTAAATGAATTTTTATAGATAAGTTAATACATAGATCAAGTGATGAGTCAACAGACATGTATCAAGAAATATTGAGATTAAACAAAATATTCAATACATATCATATCCAAGAAAGAAAAGTAGCATCTTCTAAGTATTATATCTCATTATTTAGGAAATACCTATGATGTCCCACTTTTTTTGCCTGAAATAGTCTTTAGAAGTAGTTTTAATTGGGTTATACCTAACAAATCATCTCTTGTCATTGGTCTATGAAATGATAGGCAAAACTTTTTCAAGAAATAATTGATCTACTTAAACTTACAAGTAGTTTATGCCATATCTTTGTATGATACATATGATGTGAATCTCAAAATATTTATATCATTCTTATTTTTTTTAGGAGATGATATTATCTTCAAGAAAAATATACGAATCTGTGACAAATATTCTTTTTATAATCACTGGAGAATAAATGAAATTTGAATGTTTCAAATTGATTATGCTAATGATTTCAAAATATAATTTCACATTCTATATATTTTATTCATATATTTAAGAATTGATGAACCTAATCCATGTGAAGTTGGCTGATAGAATCTAAATAATGACTAATTATTGTAACTGCAGAGGTAATATCTAGCTTGGTTATTATTTGATAGTTTATTTTTTTTATGATTTATTTATATCTAGTGAAATTAATTGATGAATCAATATATGTAGATGATAAACCTAGATTAAGTAGTGAGACAGCAAGTGCATATTTTAAAATACTAAGATTAGATAAAATATTCAAAGTATATTTCTTTTGATAAGCAAAGATTATACCTCATGAGCATCATATCTTAATATCTTGGAAATATTTTTGGTGTACTAAATTGTCTGTATGAAATTTAGTATGTAGAAATAAAACTTATTTGGTTTTTACTAGAGGTGCCCGGCCCGACACGAGGCACGGCACGGTTCGGCCGTGCCTGGGCCGGCCCGGCACGTTTTTAAACCGTGCCCGGGCCCGTGCCGTGCCCGGGTTAGGCACGGCACGCCGATACGGGTTCTTCCCGTGCCAGTTTTACGCGGGCACGCGTGGGCGTGACCCGGCCCCTCCTGAAAAAAATATCGTGGGTCGGGTCTGATTGGATCCCGACCCGCGGTCCCGACTCCTGACCCGGCACGGCATGCTTGCCGTGCATACGGGCCGTGCCGGGCCCGGATGATTTTAAACCGGGCCGGGCCCGGTACAGTAGCACGTTCGTGCCCTAAAAAAATAGGACGGCCCGGCCCGTTTGACACCTCTAGTTTTTACCCAACTAATAATTAAAATATAATTGATATATGTTAGTAATACCATATACTAACTTCTTGATCCATCTTGAGAAAAAAATATTAATAGTATAACATAAGTGTCAAAGAAATTTTGTTAAATTATGATTTAGAAAATTGTTTCTGGTCATAAATGATCTTTCATAATCTACACATCATATGCACGTTCCTAGGAATAATGAATTGTAGTAGTTGCATCAATACTTTTTGTTTTAGATTATCATAAATTAATATATTTCTTATATCTAACTGATGTGATATCTAATTTATATGTGGAATGCTACAATAGAATAACAATTTAATATCAATTATTTTGGTCACAAGAAAAAAATATTTTAATGATCAATATCACAAGTTTGTATGATTTTTTTTTTTTGCTTTGAATTTGACCTTGAATTGATCAGCTTTTCTATTAGGTTATATCTTCACTGTGCATGACCAATTGCATCTACAATTGGGTTACCTAAATGTTTTGGAACGAGATCTTAAATATGAGTAGATGTGATTATACTTAGTTCATTCAATATTATCTGTCATGTAGGTGTCAAATGGGCCAGGGGGCTCGAAGCCCGGCCCATTTCAGGTGTGCCTGGCCCTGCACATAATGCTAAAGAAGCATGCTTGGGCCCGGGCCAGGCTCACCCTCAGCACAAGTCGTGTTGTGTCGTGCCGAGGGTTTTCGCCCCATGTGTCGTGCCGAGGGTTTTCGCCCCATGTGTCGTGCCAGGCACCCATGTCGTGCCTGGCACGTGGGCATGCCACGAGTGATCAAGCACTGAGCGATGCCTGACGGGAGGATGACACGGTGACGCACAACGGGCTATGGTGCCGTGGCGACATTTTTACTAAAATCCTAATTTTTTAAATATTCGATTGACCTGACCCAAACTAGCCGACCTAGAGGTGTCAACCGGGCCTGCCCGGCCCGGCACGGAAATTTTTCGTGCCAGGGCTCGTGCCATGCCGTGCTGAGGCCAACTGGGCTTGGCCCGGCACGGTACCGTGGCCCATTGATATGGTACCCTGCTGAAATCAATTTTTTTTTAAATTAGAGTTACGGGGGCGCCGAAATCCTAATTTTTTTTAAATTATGGTTTCGGGCGCGCCCAATTCCTAATTATTTTTAAAATCAGGGTTTTGGGCGCGCCAAAACTCTTATTTTTTTTAATTTAGGGTTCGGCCAGACGGGCCGAACCTGGAGAATATTGCCGCGGGCTCGTGTCTGGTTGAACCCCCACAAAATCGTGTCGGGCCTAAAAAATGGGCCGGGCCGGGCCGGCACTTTCCGGCACGTCTTGTTTGACACCTCAAAGCCGACCCAAACCAGGCTGAACTAGCCTGAACCTGGGCAGATTTCAGGATGTGGGCTAATGCTGGACCAGCCATCCAAGGAATCGTGCCATGCTAGGCACGACACGCCAGTCTGATTGTGCCCAAAAAAAGGCTCAATCCAGTATGACTTTTTTGATACTTCTAATCTGTCATAATCTTATATGATTAAATATCTAAGAATGTGTATGTGGTGTAGTTGTGAAAGGCACAAGGTGCACTAAGATGCAAAGGCCTCCTGGAGCCTTAAAGCTTGAGGCACCCTTAAGAAGAGGTGTCAAATGAGCCGCATGGTCTGGCACGAGGCAAGACATGGCTTAGTCGTTCATGGGCCGGCACTGTATTCTACAGTGCCGTGCCCTAGCCTATGCCTGGTGCACCCTCGGCATTGATCATGCCGTGCCGGGACGAGGGATAGGCCCGTCGTGCCATGCCAGGCAAGGCAATCGTGACCACACATTGAGCATGGTCACGATGAGCCAATGCCCTACGGGCGAGACTCGTCGAAACTTGAAAGGGAGAAGACACGTGGTGGTATGCCGCCAAAACTTTAATTTTTTTTTGAAATTAGGGGTTTTGGCCCGACCTGAACCTGCCTGAACTTGGCGAATTTTGTGCTGTTGGCCTATGTCGGGTCTTACCTCCACAAAACCGTGCCGGGCATGGCATGGTTGCTTGGTTGGGTGGCCTAAAATTGTGCCAGGCCGGCCCATCTTGGTTCGTTTGATATCTTTACCCTTAAGACACATTTTTTTAATGTACGGCGCATCTATTTTACATATATATTTTAAAAAATATAATCAAATATACTAATTTAAAAATACCCTTAGACCTCTTCACTGGCCTATTGAACATCGCCCCTCATCCCTCTTTTTATAGCTTGACGAGGAATTCCATGGAGTTCGACCAAGAGCTCGATGAGCTCTCGTCGAGCTCCATGAACTGGTCGAGCTCTAGAATTTTTAAAAAACTTTTTTAATTTTTTATTGTTTTTTTTTTTGAGGCAGAATCATGTCGGCTGTCAGATTTTGCCTCATAGCGATTGGAGATGAAATCCAAGAGCTAAAATTCAAAAAATTTTATTTTTTTTTTAATTTTTGAACTGATGGGGATTGGGGGTGGGCCGGCGGGGGGGTGGGGGGTGGAATTGGATTCGGGCGCGGGTGGTTTCTGGAATTGTCGTGCTCAGCTTCTGCCACTGGTGTGGTTTCTCTAGTTATGCCGAGGTACCGTGCCGGGCTAAGTATGGCACAAGTCTCGGTTGGCCTTGGCAGGGTAGGGCATGACACTGGCACTGGAAATTCCCGTGACGTGCCGGGCTAGGCATGTCGAATTGTGCCGTGCTGGGCCAGCTCTGCCCGGTTGATACCTCTACTTGGTTGCATATATGTATTTTAGGGCTAAAGTAGAAGAAGTATAATATTATTTTAACATATATAATTATATGCATGAACCAAACAGAACAATGAAATCATGATGATTGGATTAATGAAAATTTAAATAACATATTTATATATTACTATACTAGATATGATAATAATTATAGGAAAGCTTCAAGTATGAATTTTAATATTGTTTTTAGAGATGGATACTTTTTTTATTCAGTTAACTTACGTTAAATGATGAGATAATTTATTAAATAGAAATAAGTTTCTTGTTACTTTGATATTAATTTTTGATCTATCATCTTATATGATAATAATAAGAACATATATATTTTAAATTGATGTAAATCATATTATATGTATTTTATGCTATCTAGAGGTGTCAAACGGGCTGGCCCGGCCCTTTTTTTTTGGGCATGAACGTGCTACCGTGCAGGGCCGGGCACGGCCCGTAGGCACGGCAGGCCGTGCCGGGTCGGGACCTCGGGTCAGGATCCAATCAAACCTGACCCGCGGTCTTTTTTTTCGGGAGGGTTGGGTCACGCCCACGCGTGCCCGCGTGAAACGGTACGAGAAGAACCCGTGCCATCGTGCCGGGCCAGGCCCGGCACGGCATGGGCCCGGGCACGGTTTAAAAATGTGCCGGGCCGGCCCAGGCAAGGCCGAACGGTGCTGTGCCTCGTGCCGGGCCGGCCAGGCCCGGTTGACACTTCTAATGCTATCTAAATTGACATAAAATCTATTGATCCTTCCGGTGTCTAGGTTAGGAATGAAGTTTATTTTTTTTTACTACAAATATCATTTTAGATAAGAAATCTAGATTTTGATCAAATATCTTATTCTCGGACATGATCCGTAATTGGACATGTCAACCATAGTCTATACCTTGGTTAAGTCGGCCACTTTTTGGGCCACCAGCACAACCCCATGCATCAGGTCCCAACATGTGAACCCTAGTTCGTACCATGACACCAACATGACCCATGCTAAGTCATGGTTCCTGATTAGGCATGACACATCCCACAGGTTCTAGTATGACCAGCCTGTGTTTCAGATGAGATTGACAATGTCATGCTGGGCTCACACTTTTAAAAAATTAAATATTGATAGATTTTAGCCCTTCTATCTAGCTTCTTCTCCATGTATGCATACATCATAGCTATCAACCTTTCTAATTTAGATCATTGATCACTCTCATCCATGTCATAATTATGTATAATTTTTTTAATGTATTAGACATGTATTCCAGAGGTGCCAAATGTATTAGATCATTAAATATTGACAATGTCGTGCCGGCACGTCTTATTTTTGGGTGGCACAGTCAGGGCACCGTGACATGTTGAGCATGGCCCGACATGAAAGTCATGTCGTGCCCAGTATGACACGACAAGTAGTTTTTCTGGCCCAATCCGACATGACCGGCATGATTCCAACAGACTAGTGCTTAACATGCTGGGTAATCTTAGGTCGTGCTGTTTTTGTGGATTGCGTCACCACATGTACCATGCACGACCATGAGTCATTGGTAATTTTGTTCTGATTGCATCTATCACTTGGATATGGTGGATAAATATAAATAAAAAATTATAAAAAATTTAGTTTTTTTTTTTTTTTTTGAAAAAATGGGTATGGGCACGGTTGACTCTCATTAATTTGGTTAACCAGTTTCCTGTCATACGCAACTTATTCCCAGTCCCAAATCATGGTCACCATGCCTATGGACTGTGCCAATAGGCCGTGCTTGGCTGGGCATGAGGCACAATAGTCTTTGATGCATCACGACATTAGCAGAGCTTCGGGTCAGCACGATCCAGGTCCATGCAAGGTTCTTGACTGTGCCGTGCTGGGCTAGGCACAATTCATTTGCACCATGCCTCATGCTGTGCTTTAGTCGCCTGGCCTACTTTAACACCTCTAATTCATTCATGTTGAATTATTATATTTTTGGACATTATGTTTAGATAAATACTTGGATAATTTAGTGGTGGGTAATTGAAATAAGGAATATTTTGTAAGGGGGAAAAGAAAATCTCAAAAAGTGCACTTTTGTTTGTAACATTGATTCCTAATGAATCCTTTAGTACTAATTGCAGTTTTTTTAATATTATGTTTGTCAATATTAAGGTGATGCTTTGTAAATATTTGTAATTTGGTTTTTTCGTTTTGCAGTTCCAAATGAAAAGAACAATGGTTATATATATGCGAAGGTGTTTGGAGGGTTTGATATGATCAGATCATCGGTATGAATCTGTCATTTTATAAATAATCATCACCCATTAGTTTCTAGCGCATGACTTTTCTGTTAATTTTCTAGATATGTGATCTCGTCGCCATATCCAGGCTTTTAAATGCAACTCTCGTCATTCCAGAGATACAAGATAGTCTCCGTTCAAAAGGCGTCAGGTGACTGATGGCTATTATACTGCTACACTCCAATTTTCATGGAAGTGAAGCTCATAAATTTGTTTATTTTTTCACAGTCACAAATTTAGGAGTTTTTCCTATCTCTATGATGAAGAGGAATTCATAACATCTCTTAGAAATGATGTGCTAGTTGTCAAGAATTTGCCTGGGAAACTGAAGGAGGCTAGGAGAAGGAAGCAGTTCCCCAGATTTAAACCCAAATATTCTGCTTCTCCTGATTTTTATATCAAAGAAATTTTGCCCAAGTTAAAGAGGGCTAGGGTTATTGGATTGATTCTGACAAGTGGAGGATGCCTGATGGTTGGTGTATTTTAATATGTACTTTACTGCCCTTAAGTTGCTATTCTCTTGTTTTTTTGTCCATCTTGTCCTTTTCTCTCTTGTTATCATAACTTGGTGTTGGAGGATCCTAAATGCTAGTGTTATGATTAATGATAATCATCCGAATTACTATTCTCTATTGAAATCACTCTTCATCGGATATGATCGCTAGCATATTTGATACCATTCTAAAAATTTAATGGTTGGTATTTATTATATCATATGAAGAGGTGAGGTGTTTTAAGGTGTCTTGAAGGAGTTGTGGCTGATTTTGGAACATTTGCTTATTTTTACTAGATTTCGTGATTTTGCTTTTCCATTTTGATCAAGAGGGAGATTTTGTTGGTAACAATGAGGTATCCTTCCTTGTTGCTACCAATTTTTTTTAACCCAGTTAGGCTAGGATGGATCTGTCCGATTGGATTGAATAGTTTGTTGGTGTAGATTGTGTTCATGCTATGTGTTGGTTTAGGTTATGTGTAGGCTACTGTAGGTTGTGGGGTACACATTGCATGTGAAGAGTGTGAAGTCCGGTAGAATCTAGATCACAAGTGATTACTCATTGAAAGTTAGATGTGAAAACATGTTCTTTTTGCTCTATATAAATGAACGTACTATTTACAATAGGTCAAATATATCATGATTATTTACCAAAAGACTCATCATAGGTTGAATCTTATAAGGAGTGATTAATAATATATGTATAAATGTTTGTTTATCTTTGAAGTTAGAGGTAATGCCTTGGTGCGATGGCAATGCCTTCATCCAAGAGTGATATGTCATGGTTTCGAGACTCATTAAATGTAGTTTCTTTGATTTTCAGGGATAAGTTTATTGAGTTATTAATTTTTTTAGATCTTGTGCTAAAGTGGGAGCTTTGTCTACTGGGTACAACCTCCCATTCTCTTTATCTATAAAATGGATATAATACTACTTGTAAGAAGGCGTCATATTTAGTAGCTGGATTATACTTTTTAAATATATATTTTATATTTATTATTGTATTACTTAGTTTCTTGGGTGTTGTTTGGTTGATTAAAATGAGTCTACTCACTTGTGGAATTCTCTCGAAAAGTTGATACTTTTTTGAGTTGTCTCAATAAATTGATGAAATTGCAACTATTATACAAAGGGAGAAGTTACTTAAGATACTTTATTAGCATTTTCTCGAAGACAAATTCAATATTGAGGACATAGGTATCAAGTGATAAAAACTTTTTTATTAGATTAGAGATCCGCTATGTAATGAGACAAACTTCTATAGTAGTTGATAGTGAGAAAGCAAGACTTGGTAGTTTCTGAGGTTGGGCTAATGTGGTATGTTGTTATTGTGGATGGATAAAACATAATAGATACTAGAATTGTGACTTATGCATAGAGCTGCAAATACATTTTTGTAAGATTTTAGAGGCATAATAACAAATTATTAGATACATATTTGGAAATATTTGTAAACATAAATATATCAGTATTTGAATTTTTTGAATATATCAGAAATATCAATATAATATTAGTTGATACCATTCAAATAATATTTTTGGCATCTATAATATTGTTTAAAAAAGTGAGGTTATTTAATGTGGCCTTAAAGGAGTTGGAGTGATTTTTTTTTTTGAAGCCTTAATGTTTTTTGCTAGATCTCAAAGTTTAGTTGGACAAAATCATTGAGTCTAGGAGCAGTTGTTGGTACAAGTTTTTTCTTAGCTCAGTTAGGTTTGGTTGAATTGCCCTGATAGAACCAAATAGCTTATTGGTGTAGGTGGTGTGTGTCGAGAGTTACTGATTTTATAATTTTTTTTCATTCTACTTAGAGGTGTCAAACTGGCAGGGTCGGGCCGGCCCGACCCGTTTTTTTTTTTGAGCACGAGCGTGCCTACGTGTCTGGCCAGGCACGGTTTAAAATAGCCGGGCCCAGCATGGCCCCGAAGGCACGGTGGGCCGTGCCGTGCCTTGCCTGGTCCGCTCGGGCTAGCTTGTCCGTACGATTCGGGATTCGGGGGACCGCGGGTCGGGTCGAATCAGACACGACCCGTGGTCTTTTTTGCGGGAGGGGCCATCGCGGGATCGGGCTCAAGGGACACCCGACACGGGACAAACCCGTGCCGGTGTTCCATTCCATGGGCCGAACCGGGCCAGGCCAGGCCGGTTGACACCTCTAATTTTACTATCTTTTTTTTTTGCTTGGATAATGGCACCTAATATAACCAATGATTGTGTGTGTTGTGACCTTGTGCACAATAAAGCATACAATGTGATTGTGTAGAATTGTGTAAGTTAAGTGTGATATTTAAATAAATGAGGTGATAATCAGTGTAGGAACACATGGAATAACCTGGTGGAGATTGAAATCAAATGCTTATTTGCTATGAGTCACCTTAATTAGTATAGATATTTGTGTCAAAGATATGCAAAATATTTGTGAGATAATTTATTTGAGATTGATTTGTATGAGTGGTAGATGATTAATGCACAATTAATTATTTATCTGTGATAGTCATTTGATATGAATATGACTGCTAAACTTGATTCTTGCTAGATGTGCAAGAAGTTTTGAGATTTAGATACCTTGATGTATTTTTTTGGCACATTTTATTTGAATTATAATATTATTTAGCTGTTAGTATATAGATTGATAATTTAGGATGAGATTATTTAATATGAAACCTAGAATTAATTTGAGCTAGATGATTGAGATAAAAAAATATTACAAATTTGATGAGAAATCAAATTTGTAATATTTTTTTAATTGATATTATTAGGAGGTGATATTCTATTTTGTGGACATAAATAGTTAATGAGAGAGTATTCATCTTTTTTAAAGATTTATCAGAGAGTGATTCCGATATTTATGACTATATTCATAAGTATTAGAGTTGAGATGATCATTCAAACTATCATAGTTTCTTCTCAGCACGGTTGGAGTGAGAGAGAAATGAAAAATGATTTTTTTTTTAAGGGAAATTGAGATACACTCAAAAGAAATTTTGGACTTTGCACTAAGAGTTATGGATGATGTTTTTGAGTTAATAGGTCCTACAACATATTCTCATATCTGCTTAGCGTGAATCTTCTACATGTACTTCTACCAGTTTCATTATACTTACTAAGGATGAGTACTATAGTTTTTTTTTTCTTAGGGGCTATCATCTCCAATGACTTTAAATTCTAAAAAATGGTATTCCTAGAAGTCAGTATGTATGCTTTAGTCAATCAAAGTTTAATTTTCTATTATGTTGAGTTTAAAGAAATTGTGTATGATTAGCAAACCATGCATATAGGTATCAACTGTTGTGTCTTTTCTTTTTGATATTTGTGTATGATTAGCAAGCCATGCTTATAGATATCATTTGTGTTGGGTGGTCAATGCCTCGTACGACATGAGGCACGACTCAACCTGGTCTAGAGCCATGCCTGGATCAGCCTTGTGGGGCGGCTCCGACTCGCCTAGCCAAACAATGCGAGCTAGGATCTGACCTAGGTTAGCCTAGACATGCCTGACTTGACTCGGCATGACCCAACATGACCTGGCCAGACAGTGGGTCAATGGGATGTGCTGGGATGCTCATTTTTAGAGTGGTGCTGGCACGACATGACAACCATGGGATCACTGTGCATGATAAAATTGTGTGTAAGCATCAATGCCTGCTGTGTCAACGTTATATTTGTGTTGTGTCTCAGGAAATCCAGTAGTGGCTGAAGTTGGATTGTACTCCAACTTTCCTCAGGTGTGAAAAAACTGCGTGCAGGTGTCGATGCTCATTGAGGTCATACCATGAAAGTGTTGTACTGCTGGAATTCCTGTGGCAGTAAATGTCTGTGCAAAGTGAACAGTGCACACTTTGGCACAAATTAGTAGTCACCCAGGATCTGCATAGAATTTTCATAGTAAATTCTGACAGGTTTTGGTGCAATATTTGCACATTAAGTTCGTGCATGTGTGTATAGTATTTGCACATTAAGTTTGGACAGTTTTTCTGTGGAATATTTGCACATTAAGTTCCTGCAGGTTTGTGCGTAGTATTTGCACAGTAAATTGGGACAAATTTTGTGCATTTTTTGTGCAGTGTTGGTAATTGGCAGAATTGGGGTGAATTTGTTGTGAATTTATGAATCTGAATGTTTTTGGTAAACTCTAATTACCCTAATTTGGGTGAATTTTAGTGTTTGACAGAATTTTGCTTGCTAAAAGAGTAAAGTTGGTAGCTTGCAGACAGATGAAACAGATAGACATGGAGGTTTACCATTCTAAAGTATCAAATTGTATCAGACGGCCAACGGTGCTTGGGGTGCTAAGTCCGAGGTTTAGCAGGGGCTTCAACAAGGCAGTAAAATGGTTTTGTGGTGGATTGTCTGTCATTGGAAATGATGGAAAAGAAATGTTATCCTCCTTGATGTCGCTAGGAGAGAGTATTTTTTAAATTTCTTCTGTCATTACTCAGAATTTGGGTAAGTGAGAATTTTGTATTTTTGATTTCTTTTGCTGCTATTCCTTTTTGAGGAGTCAGAAAGATTTTCTTGATTGATCCTTTATTAAGTCCAACTCATGATCTGGAAAAGTTCATTTCAATCTTGACGAGGTCATACTTTTGGTTTGATTCAATCTATTTAGCTGATTCATAGTTTGATTCTGATTCAAATTGGCTCATGATTTAATTTCAGTGGGTGTCATGAAATTATTGCACATCAATTAGAGCGGGTGATATCGTAGACTGTGATAGTTTATAACTTGTGGGCATCCTAATTAGGTTTTCCCTTGCACAAAAGGCTTTTCATTCTTGTTCTTGAAGTAAGTTAAAGAAGTATTTTTTTCATCTTTAATTTCTATAAATAAAGAAGTGATAATATTTATAATATATTTCACATCAATATTATTATTTTTTTAAGTAAGAGTTCTCGAGGAAAGTTTTTAAATCAAGAAGAAAGCACCAAGAGCAAAGATAGGAAGTCAGTTTTTACAAAAAAAAAAAAAAAAAAATAGATACAAGTTATTGATATTCAGATGGAGATAGAAAAAGAGGGGTAGTAGGTTTCTTTTGTTTTCCTTGAATTTTAAACAGAAACATGTTTCAGTGGGATAAATGCAAACACTAATGAAGTGACAAGGAAACTTGAAGATTATATAAAAATGAAAAAGAACAGAAACGAAAGAGGAAGCGTTTTGTGAAAATAAGAGGAGAGGAGAGTTGTTGCATGGAGGTTACATAAGGTATCAAGAACAAAAGAAACACAAACCCACATGATACAAAAGAGTGGAGACGCCACATGCAAGAAAGTGGGAGTTTGGCAGAAGGAAACATGTGAAGATTATAGAATACAAAACACACATTGAGCTTGAGAAAAAAAAACATATGCGAAGGGAAATGTGGCGGAAATGAAAAAGATAAGTTTTTCAGTTTGAGAGAAAGAAAGAGACTTTAGCATCAAAACACAGAAAAAAACTTGGAAATGACTTAGAAACTTTCAGTAAGGAGAGGAAGGAGACTTCATCGGCATAACACCGGAAAAAATAACAACTTGAAGTGGAGGTTTTTAGTTTTAGAGAAAAAGGCTATGGGTGGCAGTTGCACGCACCATTCCCAAAGGCACAAGCCATACCGTTAGGGTTTGGTTAATACTTTTAAAGATGGAATAAGAGTTCATTATCATGACTCTGAAATGTGAAGTCACGACATAAATAAGTTATGATTTATTTTGTGTTGCGACTGATATTCTCATGTATTCGAGTCTTGACTATGTCTTTTGATGTCGAGACATGGGTGAAGCCCCAATATGGTTTATATTGTTGTGGTGAGAAATATCAATGATTCAAATTGTGATCTTTTTTTAGTTTCATGTTATAAATGAAGTTGTGACATGTTATATGTTATCGTAACTTAGAACTTTAGTTTGATATTTTTTGTTTAGTTTTACTATATAAATCCTTGTGAATATAAAATGAAACGTATGAGTAAAGTGAACTAAAAAATAGAATGTATTGGTTGAAAGAAAATTTTCTCTTGTCACTTTTTTTCTCTTTTCTCTTTCTCCTCTCTCTCATTTTCTATTTTGGTGTGTGTGTGTGTGTGTCTTCTATGAAATTGCTCATTGTATCATATGTATTTTATTTATAGGAGTTCTGTTTGTTTTTAATTTTTCATATTTGAAAATCTTAAGTTCCAATAATCATCACTATGATTCCTAATATCTGGTATTATAGGTAACTATGGTTTTAATATTTGGTATCAAAGTTATAGTTTGATGGAGCTTGAACAAGATTTGTGTGGATTGTAGGATAGTGAGTAATGAGTTTGGCAACTTCTAGAATTGAGGGCGAGAAGTTTTGGGGTAACAATTTTTAGTTATGGAAGTGGAATATGGAAGATTTGTTCCTTGATAGGAATTACAAGTCTGTGAATGTAGATCTAAAGCTAATAATGATCAATCAGAAATCAAAGATTTTATTTGTGAATATTATCAATTGAGACAAGGTAAATTGAAGAATGCTTGACTTGATTCAATTATGTTGTAGTTAAGGCCTTTGTAAAGATTTTTGTTGAGAGAATGACCAAAGATTTGTGGTGGACTTGAGATGTTTTATCAAAGCAAGTCATTAGTCAACATAAATTATTTTTGAGAAAGTAATATTACAAGTTGCATATGGAGGAAGCTGGTTTTTTTATTTTAAATCTATATGAATTTCAGACATTGATCAATCAATTATCATATGTTGACTGTGAGATATATGATGATACAACTACTATTTTTTTCTGTTTGTTATCTGATTCATGTGATAATTAAAGTATCTTTATTTGTTGTGGTAGAATATGATTATTCTATGAGATAATAGTTACAACTTTATTATTAGAGGATATATGATAGAAGAGTATGAAGAAATATTCCAATGATGTACTATTTGTGAGATGGATGATTTAAGACAAAAAGATGAATACATTTGGAAGCAAGTCCAAGTCAAGAGGAAGAGAAATTTATATTTTCTGTTGAGGCTTATGTCACTCATGTTGATGAGGACATCTGGTTCATCGACACATGTATGTCGTATTACATGAGTATTGATTGGAGCTAGTTTAACTATTATAAGCCTAATGATGAATGAAATGTTACTATTAGAAATAATTTAATATTTTAAGATAATTTGTCATGAGAAGATAAAAATGAAGATACATGATAAGATTTTCAAATTTATTTTGAGAGGTATTCACATTTCATACTTGCTCAACAATCTAATTTTTGTGAATGTGATGATGAATGATTGTATAAAACCCAATTGTGATGGTAATTGCTCATGGATCAAGGCATGCATGCTTGTATAAGTTACTTTGAAGCTTCATCAAGATTGTAGTTGGATCCTTTGTTTTTGAAAAGAAGAAATTCATGAAAAATAGATTCCAGTGACAACATGCATGCATAGTGACATGGCTGAGTCGTGATATAAAATATTTTTAAAATTTTAGAGATTTGGGTACATCACAAAGAAGAATGTGATGACTATATCCTTAAACAAAATGGGGTAAAAATTATCAGATTATACAGAAGTCCTTAGGTTTTGTGAGGACTATTGTATGAAAAACACAAATAAATGAAGTTCAAATCTACAACTACTAGATCAATGATAATGCTGAATTTGATTCATAATATTTTGGTAGGAGAAACACTAGAGGCAACACTTCGAATATAAAGATATTACATATTGTTTGTTAACAATTTATTCATATATGTACAAATCAATTTTATTCAGAAAAAATTAAGATATTTGAGAAATTCATAGAGTTCAAAATGTTAGTGGAGAACTAATTCAACAAGAAGATAAAATATTTGTATATTGACAATGATATTGAATATTTTTCAGCTCATCAATTATGTGCCGAGCAAGATGTTAGCAGAACATAATCAGGATGATATCATAATAGAGTTAAATAGCTGAAATGTTGAATAGAATATTGATGGAAAAGACAAAATGTATGATTTGAGAAGGTTTGAATGTGAAGTTTTGGGCCGAAGTAGTTGTCATTTCGTGCTGCTCTAAGAACCACATTTCTACATTTGTACTCAAGGATTAGATATTATTTGATGTATTGTATGAGTGAAAGCCGATTGTATTCTATCTTTGAGTAATTAGATGTGATTCATATGTTTGTATTAACATAAATGAGGAATAAGTTGTATTTTAATTTAGAGAAATTAAAGTTCATTGACTATAGACAAGGTGTCAAGGACTACAAGATTTGCTACTTGGGGACAAGAATAGTTTTTTACAACAGAAATATTGTGTTCAATGAATGTAAGGGTGAACCTCCTGAGAACAATGAGTTTGTGGAGAACAAAAGACTTCAGTCACAACATGAAGATATAGATCGTGACTGAGTCCAACATCACAACATGGAATTTTGGTGTCCTGACTCAATGCAGAGGAAGAAATTAATTTGGGTAAACAAGTTGAGAAAGAGTTATTATTATTGAGCATTGATGTTCTTGATGAAGAATCATTGGAGGAAGCACCTTCATATATAGGTCTATATGGGTTAGAAATTTTTTTTTGTGATGTATGCTGACAATGTATATCATGCACAAAATCTTATGTGAGATAAATTAATTACTATATTAGAGGTTAGAGCTTTTATGGCATCAATTTAGTGAAAGCAAGCCTCACATAAGTTGATGGAAAGTTGATTGCAAATGAGTGTTTAAAAGGAAATTAAAAGTTGATGGAAAGATAGAGACGTATATTGCACGGTTGGTTGCCAAGGAATAATTTTAAATAGAAGGTATTGAATATGTTGAGGTCTGCATACCAATAGCAAAGATGTCTTCTATCCGGGTAGTATTAGCTATTGCAGCAAATTTGATTGCAACTGACTAGTTTTTAAGTGAAAGACAAGAAAAATATAATGTGTAAATGTAAGATTGACCACTGCATTTACACTAGTATGTTTGATAATACTTGGCATGAAAATTTTGGGATATTGAAAAAAAAGATGTCTTGTGCAATAAAGATATGTGAAAGATATATTTCAAAGATATAATATGTCTGATTGTAATCTCTTGAAAACTTTTATGCCAATTGGTTTGAAGCTAACTGTTGTGTAACATCCTTCTACTCGGTTAGGAAATGAAGAGATAACCTTTGTTCCTTATGTTAGTGTAGTTGAGAGCATGATGTATGTCATGATATGATATGTGTTAGACATGACATTTCACATGCCGTATGACTGTTGAGCAGATTTATGTCCAATTCAAAAAAATAGCATTGAAATGCAATCAAAAGAGTATTTAGACATCATTATAACTTGGTAGGAACAATAATAAATAGATATTTGAGATTAGTGGATCTATTGATGTTTACTAGGGTGAAGATGTGGATTATCAAAGGCTTACAAGTGGGTATGCCTTTAATTTGTATGGTATTTTCATCAACTTGATCAGCAAAAAGCAAGTTGTAATTGTTCTTTTATCCATGGCGATAAAATGTATGGCTTTTATAAATGTGAGTAAGAAAATTGTTTAGAAACAAATAATGTGTGCAGAACTTGGCTTTGAGTAGAAAAATATGATGCTCATATGCGATAGTCAAAATAATATTTATCTAGCAAGGAATCTGATTTTTCATACAATGACAAATCATATTGATATTTCGAATTATTTCTTTCGGGAGCAAGTTGACAAGAGGTTAATTTGGTTGGAGAAAATTAATACCGAAGAATACCACTATTTTTTGAGAAAAGTTGTGGGTATAGAAAAATTTCAATAGTGCAAAGCTGAGATTAAGGTGAAGAAGCATACATCAAGTAAGAGAATATTAAGATTTGACACATATTTTAAAAGTTGGAACAAAAATTCATTGCCATGACTATGAAATGTGAAGTTGCGACATGAATAAGTCACACCATGTCTTGTGTTGTTGTGACTGAAAGTCACATGTATTTGAGTTTTGACCATGTTCTTTGGTGTCGAAATATGAATGAAATCGTAATATGCTTTATGTTGTTCCAATAAGAAAATTTAAGATTCAAGTCATGATATGGATGAAGCTTCGACATGTTATGTGTGGATTGAAGTGAGACCTAAAAAATAGAATATATTGTTTGTGTTTGGGAAATATATAATAATGAAATAAAATTATTCTTTTTGATCCTTATTTTTTTTTCTCCTCTTTTTTGTAATGTGTGTGTGTTTGTGTGTGCTTTTATGAGATTTCTCATTGTTTGATGGGTGCTTTATTTATGAGAATTTTATTTTGTATTTAATGCTTCCTCTTTGAAAGTCCTAAACACTAATTGTCATCATCACAATTTCTAATATTTTATATTGTCATTACTAAGCATTCTTATTCATTTATTTTTAATTTATCTTGTATTTTTTTTATTTTATTTTTATTGAACAATGAAAAAAATCAACTTTTGTGTTAATTTTGATATAGATATGGATTGAAAAGAAGTAATATAATTTTTTAGTTTGATGTTCTTGATTTAGATATATATTTCATAAAGAACATCATCATCATATTATTTCTTGAATTAATTGAATAAAAAAAATTAAGATGAGAATTTTTTGTGCGCATGATACTCAAGTAAGCATACAGATAAATCTAACACTACTAAAGGTATCATACGGGTTGGGTAGCCCGGGCTTATGTCGGGCTGACCTTGTATAGTTCTTGTCATGCCGTGCTGAGGGTCTTTGGCCTGCGTGCATTTTCAGGCACGACTTGGGTGGCTGACACGTGGGCATGTCACGGGCAATGATGTGCCGAACGAAGCATGAGGGCCAAAGCAAGCGATGCCCGATGCACCGACTCTTGACAGGGGACGACGCTGCGATGCCGACAAGCGATGGTTCGACATGCTCGATGGGCAACGATGGCGTGGAGGTGCGGTAGCACAACCCTAATTTTCATAATTTTATCTTAACCTAAAATAGATCCGACACAACTCGATCACTGGCTGATATTAGGCTGCGGGCCGTGCTGGGTCTGCCCTCCATTGAACCATGCTTTTCCAGGCACGACATGGTTCTATAGTGTGCCGGGTACAACATGGTACTGTAGTGTGATGTGCATGACATGACACACGAGCTCAGTTGGACCTGAAAAAAATAGATTAGACCAGTCCGGCCTGGTCCATTTGACATCTGTAAACACTATGGTATAATATTTTCAGCTTAATCAGTGTTGGGGCTCCAGCTCTCCAAGTCAAAAATATATTCATAATGAGTCAATTGTACTAAATCATCTAATGAGATTTTTTTTATAGAAGAAAAAAATATAATTCATCATATTTAATTTCTTAGTGAGGGTCATTTCAAATCTTTCAATTCTACAAACAACTATATGAAATATATTCATAATTAGTTAGAATTGAGTATGATGTTTTTTTCATGAGACTGTTAATTTTTAAGTTAATTTTAATAATTTCACTTATTTTATTTTTTGCCTCCAAGTTTATTTTTTGCAAGTGTAACGTGTAAATATTTTATGTATTATACTTAAAATACATATTTTTTTTAGGGATCCCTTTCAGCAATTTGTCCCTTGTTTCTTGGGGTATTAATCCTGTCATGTGCCAAATAGTGTAACATGGTTAGGCATTGTTTTACATTTATTTTGCTCGTTATACTAACCCTGTTGTTATCTCTACTTTATTTGTCTTCAAACTTTCAACGATGCTTTTTTCCTTTTAAAAAGTTAATTTCAATTTTTCTTTTAGTAACTGGAGAAAAATCCATTGATAAATAAATTTCTTGAAAAAAAATGGGCACCACCTTTTCATGATTACATGGGTTACATGTTTAAACAGTACTTCCACATTGATGATGCTTGTTGCTTTCTTATCAGTCAATTCTTCCACGTGGAATGTCTGAGCTCCAGAGACTTAGATGCCGGGTTGCATTCCACGCCCTTCGATTTAGGTCGGAAATTCAAGTGCTTGGCCTCCAAATTGTTCAGAGGTATCGGCAAACTTATTTATTCTCGCTTAATTCATCTGCACCTGGTGAAAAGGCCTTTTTGTGATGTTCTTTATTTGCTAACTTCTCTTTGCTAAAAGGTTACAAGCGTGGGGCCAACCTTTCATTGCTATTCATCCCGGATTGGTCAGAGACACTTTAGCTTTCCACGGCTGTGCAGAACTTTTCCAGGCTAGTTGTTTGTGACTTTTATCTTATCGGTAATTTGTTGCCCCGTGAACTCATTTAGAGATAAAATTGTTAATATTTGAAGAAAGATTTATGTGCAAAGAAAGTTGCATCATCGCAAATAAAGTTAATTACTCAATTTTAGAAGAGAATTATCAATTTTTTTATGGGTACTAGAGTAATCAAAAAACAAATGGTTAATTACTTGGTATATAATTTTTATTCTTTTTGGAGAAAAATCATTAATAAAGTACATATCAATATGTATTAAATAAAAAGCACTGCTAGCTCTCTCTTGACATGCTTAATAGGAAGGTCTAATATATTTTTCTTACTGACATATATCTAATTTGATTGCTCAAGAATGAATAAGTTTGTTGTGGACCACAAGTAGAGTAATGATACTAAATATATCTTATAGGCTTTACGAGGTTATGAAAAATAGATGAATATGTTGTGGAAAGTTTATAAGAAATTTATTTTCGAAGTTCATTAATCATGCAAATAAATATTAAATAAAATAATTTTAAATTTTAATTTTGTAGAAATACACTATTGATATAAGATACCATGATGGTATTTTGTATTATAAATAAAATCTGATAAAATTAGCTAATGAATATTGATGTGATATTTACTAGCTCTGATGAATAATGATGATATTTTTTACAACAACATTTAAGGCTTCAATCTTGAAAGGGAATAATTAATTCAATTACTTACAACGTGATAGTTTGCTCTTGAGCAAACTATCTCGAAGGTCAAAATAAGAGTAATATTATAATCTTTTTCTCTAAAAGTTGTGATGTGCAAAGAAAAAATATTGTTGTGTTTTTCTCTAGGTATTGTAAATCTTTCTTTATGGAAGAGCAATTCTATCATGACAATTGGATCCTATATAAACTCGATGAGCCATTGTGCAACATATACAAGTTTTAAAATAGTTTGTTTTAACAAAAATTGATATCTTTGAAAATTATCTTTGGTATTTCGTGTCAATAAACTAGAATTATAAGAGTAATTGTATTCATGTGATTAGCAAACTTATAGAGAATATCTCGAAGATCTAATCAATTATCTAAAAATATTTTACATGGTGAGGTGACTTATCCTGATCTATGAGTTTACAATCTAAAAGTTATTTTATATTCTCGTAAGCAAAATTTTAAAAGGCAAAAGCGTAAGAAGAGATATTTTGTGTTTGTAAGGCAAGACGTAAGTCTCGAGGTGTTAAGACTTATGTTTTTTAAAAATCACAATATATAATTAATTAATATTTTAAAATATAAAAAATAAAAAATCAAAATAAAAAATCAAATTAAAAAATAAAATATATAATTAAAATATATAATTATAATATATTAAAAATAAAATAGTATAATATACTTTAATAAATATAGTATATTAAATTTTAATAGATTTGAAATAATTTTATTATTATAAAATTAAAATTTTAAATTTTTTTATTAATAAATAATATGAAATATTTTATAATTAATATTATTTATTAATTTGATAATTTTATCAAGTTATTAAATTAAAATACTATTTTAACTTTTAATAAATTTAAAATTTAAATTTATTAAATTCTTTCTTTTTCCTCTCTCCTCGCCTCTCTTGCTTGCTGCATGAAAAGCTCGATAGTGCTCCATAGAGCTTTAGCGACCTCCACGATGGAACTTGAGGACCTTCGTCAAGCTCAATGGAGTTCGCGAGGAGCTCCATCAAGCTCTACGATAGAGCTCCAGCGAGCTCCATCGTTGATCTCAATGGAGCTCAAGGAATTCCGTCGTGCTCGATGTTGTAGCTCTTCCGAACTCATTTTTTAAGGCCTTGAGGTGTTTTATGAACGTCTTACTTTGAGGCACATGTCTAAGCATTTTTAAAAATGCTTTTAAAAATAGTGCTTGTAAGCTTGAATTATTCTATATGAATCAATAATGTGACTAGTTCCTTTAAATGAAATATACTATATCTAAGTTAGTCTACAATCATATAATATAAGCATGAGTTATACTATACAAATCTAAAAGTCTACAATCTCAAATATTTTAAAAACTCTTAGAATATTTCTATCAATAATTTCATAAAGTATAAGCTGAAAAGAAAATCTACAATCTAAAAGGCTTCGCAAGTAGAGGCGTGCCTAAAGAAAACATTTACTTGCATAGAGAGATTTGGTGATGATATGAGATAAACTTGTCAAGTAACTTAAAATATTTGCTAAATAACTCAAATTGTTTGATACACGGAGTACCTAACAAACTAGTACATTAAATATATTATTTGCTCTCGAGTAATGAATTTTACTTTAAATATCCACACACACAAAAAAAAGAAGTATACATCTAGGATAATTTTGACTAGATTTGAGTGTCGTGGTATATTTTTATTTTTGAAATGAGTCTAGAATTTTGAAATTTATTATGAAGTGTATGAATTGTGGTATTACATGTTTATTTATCAAACTGCATCAAAATTATTGGCTCAGTAATATCCACACCAAGCAATATTATATTTAATATTAATAGCTAGATCTTTATTTGATTTTTAATTTGGTCAGTAATTTTAATTATTTATGTTATTTTTTTTGTATAGTCTTTCTTTTCATGCTTGTCATCTCGATTTATTCTTTAGTATCATATGAGTCTTCAACATATTTCCTTCTGAATATTCTCTCATGGAAGTCGTGACTTTGAAAAATTATGTGATATCATTATTTATGATTTTTTTTAAAAAAATGTCATGCAATTTGTTATAATCATGGTTTGTGAATTTGTTCTTTGGATTATATGCTCCAAGGAGGAAGATAAAGATAAACCAACTATATTTTGATCTCCACCTCCATTAAAGGAGGAAGATGTGACACAGTGATAGTTTAGGAGAGTGCAAGTGAAAATTAATATGACCATGATTTTGTAGATTTAGATGTTGATTGATATTTTGTTTCATGATTTATTATTTTTAATTTTTTATTCACAATTTATTGATACATATGTTTGTGATATTTTATTTTTATTGTTATTGATATAATTTATTTTCTTCCTTAAAGCATCTTGTGCTTTGCACAACTTTGTGATTATCCAATCATTTTTGTTTAAAAAAAATACTCTTTTTTTTCCTTGAAATATATGTGACAATAAGTTGGTTTTGACTTTAGTATAGAGATTAGGCATTATATTATGACTATTGATATTTGTTTCCTTTGTCATTTCATATATATATAGACATAATGAAGCTTCAATTTGGTCACCGAATTCTTTATATTATAATAACTAGCAAATAATTAGTATATTGCTTCCAATGTGATATTTCATGTAGAAAAAAATATGATGAAGAAAATTCATGATCTTGTTAATGTGACTTACATTCGTACAAAATATCAGATTATACATGTGATGAAGATTCTTGGAGAAATGCAGTTAGCCTTCTTTTCTCTCGAGTTGGGTATGTAAGATATTAGTGTTGTAGTTTTTTTTTTATTTTTATTTTTTATTTGTTTTTTATTTTTTTATTTTTTTTTTATTTTTTTTATTTTTTTTATTTTTTATTTATTTTTTTTATACTAGTGTTCTAGTTTTGGAGGAAGGGTTATTTTTATTTCCTCAATATATGAATTTAAATAATTATATAAAAAATAATTATGTATACCAATAGCTTGATGTCTGCCTCCTGGTTCTCTTTTTGACATATACATTGTGTGTGTGTGTGTGTGTGTGCATGTGCGCACGTGTGTGTGTGTGTGAGTGCATGTGCGCACGTGTGTGTTTGAATGCATCTATACAGGTTAATGTGGTGGAAAGCAAGGATATTCAAGCCATACCAATAGACCAATATATCTCTATCTTTGATACATTGCCTTTTTTTTTTCCATTATGCAACCTGAGGCCTGCTTATGTTTTCCAGGATATTCACACTGAACTCATACAACATAGGAGGATGCACATGATCAAGCAGGGGATTCTTAGTGAGGAGGCAATGATAGATTCCCACCTGCGTCAAGAAAATGGGTCATGTCCTCTCATGCCAGAAGAGGTGATCTAATTCATCTTTTTGCTGGTTATCCTTGTGTTGTACAATGGCTGCTTCTATTTTTGTGAAATTACTCACAAGCCCTGAGCCAATTGTTTTCAACGAGTATTACTGGCATCATACTAGTGCTGAAGAGTGATATCAGGACTCCAATTTGAGCCCCATTCCTGTATATTTCACAAGTCTGAAAATTAGTTGAAATCAGTGTAACATTATATTTTGTAAGATACACGTAAAAAGAGGATTTTTAAAGCTATCAGAAAGGGCCTTTTGAAGATGGATAATACAGGTTAAAATCTTGATACTTATTATGAGTGATGATGTGATACTTTGGAGATAAGTTATTTAAGGAATAAATCCAAGAGAACAACCCTCAGACATTGTAATCGTAATGCTAGGCTTGTTCTTGCGTCCAATTGTGACTCCCATATGGGTAACTCGTGTATTTGCTTTTGTCATGGCCAGACATGTATACGTTAAAAGGGGGGCATACAAAGTGTATGTATTTCCATTGTATAAAGTCGACGTACATAGATGGTTGTGGATCACAAATAGCTCCATAAGTACAATCCAATTCATGAGAGTGGACCACCCACTCAACACATGTTATCATGAGTAATTTTTTATTTTCTTTTTATTATTTTATATATTAATTTTTTTATCTTCTTTTAAAAGTTTTAACATTATTGATATATATTTTTTCAAGTTTGTTATTCGGCATGATGATATGATATGTTGGATGAATTAAGTATAATTATTTTTAATCATATATAGGATATCTTATTTTGAACCCTTAGAGTAAGATGGTAGTAGGATGTAAGTAGGTGTATATGATAAATACTAGACTTATAAGGAATATCTTTGATCCTCTTAATGTTATAAGTTTTACTATTCTAATAAGTATATATATGATATGTAGATTATGAATATTTTTATATGATGTGATATATGAGATAATATCCTACATCATATTTTCATTAGATCTGTCTAGTATAGAGGTGTCAAATGGGCTGAGCTGGCCTGGTCTGGGCCAACTCGAGGCACGGCACGGCACGCTACAATCTTGTGCCCGGGCTTGTGCCCGTTCCGAGCCCAACTACTACACGAGTCGTGCCATGCTGGGCTAAAGTTTTGGCTCGTGTGCCGTGATAGGCATGCTATAACACGCGTGACCATGCATTGAGCGTGGTCATAATGAGCCAACGCCCGATGGCTGAGGTTCACCGAGCCTAGAAAGAATGAAGATGCGCAGCGGCGTGCTGTCAAATCCTAATTTTTTAAAAAAAATTAGGGTTTTGGCCTGACCCAAATCAAGTTGAACCCAATAGATTTCGTGCCGTGAGCCCTGCTGGGCCTGACCTTCATAGAACCATGCTAGACCAGGCACGGCACAGTACAGTAACCATATCTTGCTGGGCCGGCCTGACACGGCCCGTTTGATGTCTTTAATCTAGTACTTATTATTTTTCATCTTAGGAAATGTGTATAAAATTAATTTTATTTTTAATAAAATTTATTAATGTTGATGGTATTCTAATTATAGGATATGATTCAGCAAGTTTTAATTGTATCTCAGCTGATCCTATTCATGAAGACTAAATTTTAAATGAAAGATATGAGATGTGTTGATCACTTTCTAGGTACTAAGATTGTTTATTCATGAGATGTAATTTTTTCTCATGTAGAAGATATAATTTAGATATTTTATTTGATCTTGATATAATGAGATGCAAATTGGTCGGCCGACTCATGAACTATTCGAAGTGTAGATATGTTCACATATATCGCCACGTCATGTGTTTTTTTTTTTCAGATATAGTAGAATATAAAATTTTAATTATCTAAAAGTTATTACATCATATATTATTTATTTTGTTCGTATAATTAGTTATTTTATATATTTTATATGATTTCTGAGTTATAGTTTCTGTTACTTTTGAATTTTAATTGATCAGTTATTTTTTAGAAGAGTTTGGTCTATCAATTCATAGGATGCTGACTCTTTACTATGATAGTCATGTAGCTTGACATATTGCTATCATTTCGGTGGTTCATAAGTGGACGAAACATATCAAAATTGATTGTTATTTCATGTGGCAGAAAATTCATGATGAGTCTATAACTTCTGCTTAAATGCTTTTCAGTTAGTAGATGATCGCCATCTTAATTAAAGTGTTTAGAGGATCATTATTATATCATGATATGTACATATTAGCTTGAAACAAGTGTTGATGTTTTAATTGAGCTTTATGTTATAATTGTATTTTATTTATTTGTATTTTTAAAATGTTTTTTTATTATTTTTTTTATTGAATAAATATAGTTAATTTAATTTTTTCTTTCTTTTTTTGCCACCTCACCCCCCCCCCCCCCCCCCCCCCCCCCAATCCAGAATTCTAATAGGATTTCACTGTGACCATCTAGTTTTTTAATTGACAGATGAAGTATATTATAATATGTTAATTATCATAAATCATTTATTTTATGAGTATTTTCATATGTTGTATTTTTATTTTATATATATATATATATTGTTTAATTTTTTCTTCATGAGACAGAGCCCAAAGGCATATATAGAGTACTCGAAATTATAAGTGTTTGTCTAAGAGTTTTGTGTGTGTGTGTGTGTGTTTATACACACACACACAAACACTTAGGTTATGTTTATTTTTTTTTTATTTAATGCTGAATACAATTTAATTTTTTTGAGATTAATACTAAATAGTATTTAATAGTATTAAATATTAAGTTGTTTATTTTTTTACTTAATGCTGAATAGATATAAGTAGAGACCAAAGTGAGGGTTTTGATTTTGTGGGATTGAAATCAAATTTTTTAGTTTTTGTAGTTAAATTTTTAATTTAACTAAAAAAAAATTCAGTTTTTCAAAAAAAGTGAAATTTTTCTGAATGAAAAATATTAAATTTTTTAGTTTTTTTTATTTCAGATATTTTTTCAAAAAATTTAGTGATATGTTAGTAAAAAATAAAAATACAAATTGTTGAATACTGGAATCAAATTGGTTTTAGCATTCAGCCAAAAAAATATACACGCCTTTACTCTTTTTTTATAAAAGTACAATTAACAATATCTAATTACAAGAAATCAAAAAAATAAAACAAACAATAACAACACATCCTATGAGAGTCTCAGCAGTATTATATATATATATATATATATATATATATATCATAAATTTGGCATTTTTGATATTTAAGCATCATTGTCTTGTATACGAGTAGAATGTGAAAATTTGTGCCCATTTTCGATGTTGTTGGACCAGATTGGAATTCTTCTTCGAGCATTCGGCTTCCCCCCCAAAACCATCATATATATAGCCGGGTCAGAAACTCTTGGAGGTCAGCGTGTCCTAATCCCGTTGCGTGCCATGTTTGCCAACTCGGTGGACCGCACTTACATGTGCAGCAAACAAGAGCTGTCTGACTTAGTAGGGCCAGAAACCCGCCTTCCTGCACCTTCTTTCCAACAGCCACCTGCAAGAACGGAGCAGCAGCTGAGAGAAGAGTGGAAGATGGCTGGCCCACGGCCCCGGCCACTCCCTCCTCCACCGGACCGCCCCGTGTATCAGCATGAGAAAGAAGGCTGGTATAGCTGGGTCACAGAGACCGACACAGAGCCTGAGCCTTCTCCTATTGATCTGAGAAACCAGGCTCACGCATTACTCTGGGATGCTATTGATTATGTTGTCTCCGTCGAAGCCGATGCCTTCTTTCCTGGTTTCCATGGCACTGGGAATGGGCTGCCTGATTTTTCCAGCTTGGTCATGGGTCACCGTTTATACCAGATGCCCTCATCCAGAACATTTCGCCCCGACCGGTGAGTTGATTGTCGACACTATTATCACTAATATAGGTGTGTGTGTGTGTGTGTGTGTGTGTGTGTGTGTGTGTGTCTGTGTGTGTGTGCCTGTGCATGTGTGTTGTTTGATGCTTTGTTTGTTGATGTCTTGATAATGACATATTGATCCTTGAAACAGCATCAACACTAACATCCTTTTGTTTGTCACACACACACACAACACATATATATGTATGTATGTATATGTGAGTGTGTAATTTGCTGATTGTGTTCGGTTGAGGATTGATATATTGGCTCTTGAAATAGATTGGACACTAACACCCTTATCAAGTATTGATTTTGTTTCTCATATACATTATTACGCGCGCGCGCACACACGCACGCACGCACACATATATATGTATGTATGTATATGTAATTTGTTGACAGTGTTGACGATGACATATTTGCTCTTGAAATACGATGAACACTAATGCCCTTATCAAGTATTGATTTTGTTTCTCATACACACACACACGTGCGCGCGCGCGCGCGCGTACGCACGCTCATACATATAATCTGCTGATTGTGTTTGGCTCTTTAAATAGGATGAACACTAACACCCTTATCAAGTGTTGATTTTGTTTCTCACACACCCACACACACATGCATACCTCTGTGTGTGTGTGTGTGTGTGTGTAATTTGTTGATTGTGTTTATTGGCGGTGACATACTGGCTCTTGAAATAGGATGAACACTAACACCCTTGTCAAGTATTGATTGTTTCCCACACAACACACACACACACTTGTGTGTGTGTGTGTGTGTGTGTGTGGGTGATTTGCTGCTGTATGTTTGTTGGCAATGGAATATTGGTTCTTGAAACAGGATTGACACTAACACTCAACACTATTATCCAGTAGTGATTTTGCTTCTCATATACCCTTGTCAAGTAATGATTTAGGTTCTCATACACACACACACACACACATATTGATATATACATACATACATATATATATATATATGTATGTAGATATGTATGTGTGTGTGTGTGTGTGTGTGTGTGTGTGTGTATGCATGTAATTTGGTGCAGTGTGTTTGTTGACAAAGGCATATTGGTTCTTGAAACAGAAAACTTCTTGCAGGCCTTTTCAGAGAAACACGTGAGAATATGTATCATCCCAAGCACAACTGGACCCTACTGGTGCGGCAGCACTTGAACAGAAGCTTGGGGGAAGATGGGCTTGTCCAGCTGTCTCATGCTGCAAAGCCAGCTTCTTTCTTATCCCATCCCCTCCCTGAATGCTCTTGCAGAATATCCCTAGCAACTGCAGAGTTCCCCCCTCCTGTCAGAGACCCTGATGGCCGATTTCTGTTTGGTGGCGAGGATGAATGCCCAGAGTGGATGCAACAGCAGCCCAAACCCATTCTGGTAGACACTGAATTGGCTGAACCAGACGAGCCAGAGGCCATTGATTCTGACTCTCAAGACTACCAATCTGATCAACATGATTCTGATGCTGCTCTTTCCAAAACCACTTTTTCTTTTCCTTTTGATCAGGATAACGAATGGGATCCTAATGACTAGTTAAACTTCATACATACATACATACACACACACATATATACATATATATGTGTGTTTGTATATGACAAGTTTTGATGTGGTAGATGATCATGGATGGTGATCTTATGGAATTTTGAATGGTAGCTTAGGAGTGACATTTTTTTTGAAATTTTCCATTTGTTATAAGAACTCTATGAAGCTGGAGTTCCCTAGTGTTTGTCGATGAATGGTTTTCTTGTTTTGGATGGATCCTAGTGTTAATACACTAAGTAATGTTCTAGCACCAACAGTATGGTAGTCTAAATGTTAAGGGTACTTTGTGCCAAATAGTGGAGTCATAAGTTCCATCCTTGGGGAAGCCAGATGTGCTTTGTTGGGGTGAGGGCCTTACGTGTTAAGGGATAAAGGATCATATGAATTCGGTTTTAGGGGTAGGAGATAAGGGAAGTAATGTTCTACCATGGATTTAGGTAGTATGAATCAATTTCTTTAAAGTCATCCTTGCCAATTAGGGAGTTCAATAAAGATATTGAATTTTGGGTAATCATAAGAGTTTGTTTTGGTGTCTATGATTATAAAACATTAACACGCTGAATTTTATGTTAATTTTAAGATTAAAAGTATTTTTGGAAGAATATTATTGGGATTATTGCTCACTTATAAATTTTTCATTTTGCATGTTTATGTTGGAGATCATATTTTGTTATGATGATAAGTATCTTCATCAAAGTTCGATAGGTCTTAGATTTGAGATTTATCAGACTCTGTGTGTGTCTATGATAATTGTCTGTCTGTGTGTTTGTATGTCTTTATGTCTATGTGTGCCTATGTGTATGTGTCTGTGTGTGTTTGTATGTCTTTATGTCTGTGTGCCTATGTGTATGTGTCTGTGTATCTTTGTGTCCATGTCTGCATGTTTGTGTCTGTGTCCGTGTCTATGTCTGTGTGTTTGTATGTCTGTCTGTGTGTTCGTGTCTGCATGTTTGTGTGCTTGTGTATGTGTGTGTGTACATTTGTGTGACTGTGCGCGTGCATGTTGTTTGTGTGTGTGTGTGCGTGCTTGCATGCATGCATGAGTGTGTGTGTGTGTGTGTGTGTGTGTGAATGTGGGCATGTGTCTATGTGTATGTGTGCGTGTGGGTGTATGTGTTTGTCTGTATGTATGTTTTTGTGTGTGTGTGCATGCATGCGTGTGTGTGTGTGTGTGTGTGTGCATGCATGCGTGTGTGTGTGTGTGTGTGTGATTACAAAATACTATCACATTAGATTTTATAATAATTTGAAAGTTATATTTTAGTGAGATTAGTACTCAGATGACTAATCATATAGAAATTTTGTATGTTGCATGCATATGTAAAGGTTATTTCGTGGTGTGATGGTAAGTATTTTCATCAAATGATGACAGGTTTCATATTCAAGGCTTATGAGAGTTTTCTTACTTTCTAAAAATTGTTTGTTAAGATATTAACTCCTTTAAGATTTCATGGTAAAGCAAGAGCTTTATGTATTTGGTAAGATCTCTCCTAGATGATTGTTTTGGTAAGTTGAAAAAGTTTTTGTTATGGTAAGTTGAAAAATTTTTTGTTTTGGGTATGAAATATCTAAATGTTTTAAAATTGATGTGGATGTGTGATGAAGCAAATGTTAATTTCACAAAAAAAAAACATTTCAAAATTAAAAATTATAAATGAGTAGGCATTATTATTTGAGAAATACAATTTTTTTTTAATGTATGATTTGGTGTGTTAGATAAATACTTATAAGAGGCCACATGACATAGACCAAAGAATTAAAATTCATATTGTACAAGTTTAGTAGTATCAAAAATGTAATTTATGTCATTTTTTTTCTATTTTTCATTATCATAAATCTCTCATAATTTTATTTTCTAAAATTTGTATATTTTAATTTCAATTTTTTATTTTATTTTATTTTTCAAATTTATTTTATACCTCTAAGTTTGTTACATGATCAATTATGAAAAGAATGATCAATCATTTAAAGAGGGGATCAAATTTTTATTCTTGTATCTTTGGCATGAGAAGTTTGAATATCTTACAGGCAAAACATCCAAGAAGGTTTGTCATAATTGCTACATAGATTGGTATGGTGAGAATAAAAAAAGGTCATAGAGTATAGTTGTTGATGGATGTCTTAAACAACCTGGCGCACATGAAATCTAGATTACTCGTACAAAGCAATACATTTTTTATCCCTCCCTCTCCTTTCCAAAATCTAATATATAATATCACTCAACCCATATATTAGCATGGAGGTGTCAAGTGGGTCAGATGGCCGAGGCACGGCCCAACTAAGTCATGCCTGTTCCAACATGGCACGGTCTAGAACCATGCCAAGACATATATTGGCAATGCAAAGCATTATATAATGTGGTAGTATACAAAGCAGTATACAAATATGATGAGCATCCTTTCTGCACCTATTATGTACGACCTGCCAAGACATATTCTCTAAGTTATAATACATGCATGTAATATAAAGATATCTCATGTGATCAACAATCACAATACCAATAGCGACCAATTATATTTAATTTTAGAATTCTTATGAGATATGGTTAGAGGGCACATCGTGTCAGCACAGCACGACTAATAGTCTGTCTGACTAGACATAGCTTGACTGGTACAAATTTGTGGTGCCTAACATACCGGATCATCTTGGGTCATGCTAGATCATGCTGGTTTTGTGGGCAGTACCACCACATGCATTGTCCACCAGCCACCACCGCCATAGACTTCCACCACAGAACCGCCATAGAAAATTGGTTACTCAGTTCTCTGTGACCCATGACTCAGTCTCGATCCCAGGTTATGATCACCATGCCTGTGGATCATGCCAATGGGCCAGACACGCAGGTTTTGCCTTACATGACATGGGGCACGATAGCCTCTGGCCCAGCACGGTATGAACCATGCCTCGGGATGGCATGACCCAGGTCTAGGAAATGTTCTAGATCATGTCGTGCAAGGCCAGGCATGATTCAGACGAGTCATGCCTCGTGTCGTGCATGGCTGCCCGTCCCACTTGACACTTCTAGATATGTGTATTGTTGTTTGTGTAACTACACATGGTATAGAATAGCATTACATATCATCAATCCTTAATTATTATCAAATATTCACTATTTGTAACCAAAAGCTCTGCACAAATTCTTCTTCACAAGCTCATAAACAAAATCTCCTCTTATTCTTCGTCTATAGAATCTCATGGGTGAATTTAGTGGTCAAACCAAGCCATTAGAGTACATATTTTTAAGTGCAATTGTTCATACTTAATTTCAAAGGAAACATGGTTATGGTCCAACATAAATAAGTTCACTTCAACTTACAAAAATGCTTCTAAAAAACATCTAAATGCTTAGAAAAAATTAAATTTTTGACCAATATACTTATGCATACATGTAAGATGAAAGAAGTGATGTGTTGCCATTTGTCCCCAAGGGCTAGCTCATGACAATAATGTTGTGAGTTCGATTTGAAGACCTCCATGGGCTAAAGTTGATATCTACCCCCCCAGCATGCCAGTTTGACTAGTTGGGACAATCTCAAGATATAATGTAGAGTTCAAATCTAAAATCCAGGAATACCCAAACTTACCTAGAGACGAAGCTAAAAGAAAAAGTACATTTCATGAAAATAATCAAGGAAGAATTATGTTTTAGAATGCCTAAATAATACACACTAATAGTGATAAGATAAAAAAATACTAAATCATTATTTAAAAAATTATCTACAATATTCTTATTTATCAATAGGACTTATATTATATTTTAAGTATTTTCATTGTGTATATATAACCTTTTATATATATGTTGTTGTTATATTTATATATATATGTAAGTTTGTGGGAGGGGGGGGGGGGGGGGTTGTCTTTGTATGTTGGAGTGTATGTATATATCATAGTATATATGATCGTGTATATCCACATTCATTACAAGAAAAGACGTAATTAGAAATGTAAATTAAAATTGTCTAATTTTCATTTCTAAAACTAGGAACAAAATTGAAATGGATTAGAAACGGAAATAAAATATTATGAAAAAATTAGAAATGAAAAAAAAAATCCATCACCATTTAGCGACGAATTTTTAAACATTTTTTAATTTTGGTGCTCATTGTGATGCACTTTTGTGGACGGATACCCTTGCATAGGTTTTAGAATTGGAAATTTATGTATCTATTTTTTTTTTTGAAAAAGAATACTTATCCATTTTTATATTTAGTGAAGGTAATAATTTTCGCCATTAATATGAAATGACATACCCATCAGTCGCTATATTATTTAAAAATTTTCAACAAAGAAATATTATTCCATTGCTAAATATGAAATGGCATACCCATTCAGTCGCTATATTATTTGAAAATTTTCAACAAATAAATATTATTCCATTGCTAAATATGAAATGGCATACCCATTAGTCGCTATATTATTTAAAATTTGTTAACGAAAAAATATTATTCCATCGCTAAATTATGATAATTAATTTATCAAATAAATATTTTGAAACTTAGAAAAAAAAGATAGGATTTGGAAGATTTTAATTTCAATTTGAGTTTGTCTGATTTATTTTTGGAATTGCTTTCCTCTAATTAGTGTACATTTTGTTGTTACTTATAATTGTTTCATGTTTAATATCCTCATGGGGTTCTCTCTTCTTGTTTTCTTTAATTTATATTATTTTAATTGATAAATTTTATATTTTTTTCATATACTAGAATTTGTTATATTTTTATGTTACCTATATGAAATTTTTGTGTATTTCATTATTTTTCTATAGTTTTAATCATGCTAATTAATATTAACTTAGTTTACTTACTAGGATTTGTTGAAATGATATAATTTATAAATGAACAACTTATATTAATGGTGCAACTTTATTAATAAATAATTTATACATATTTTAACAAATACTAAAGTTGAAATGTAATAACAATGAATAACATAAAAAAATTTTGAAGGTATGCAATTCGAATGTTGAAATGCAACAACAAATGAACAACTAAAAAAATTAGAACCTTATTTCAATATTTATAGAGTTAATTGATCAATACTTCATTAAAGGTACAATCCAATAAATAATACCTCTCATTATTTTATATTTTTTTAAAAAATACACATTACATGCCATAGCTGGTAGATAACTATTTATACTTCATATGGATGAGTAAATTTATAGAGTTGTTTGATCTACACTTCATGAAAGGTGCAATCCAATAAATAATACCTCATTATTTTATATTTTTTTAAAATACATTTTACATGTTATAGCTGGTAGATGACTATTTATACTTTATATGGATTAGTAAATTTATAGAGTTGCATGATCTATGCTTCATATAGATTAGTAAATATTTCTAATAATTTATTAATATTCTTCGTCGCTAGTTGATCTTTTTTGTCATTTTTTCATTGACATATTTAAATGCATCATCATATTGAATTTTTTAGGATTTCTATTAAATAAAATATCTTTGTCTAATTAGTTAGTATAAATCATTAATTTTAAATTCATTAATTATCACATTATAAATTTTTCTTTTTTACTTAATTCATATAATTTGATCCAATATAGATAAATATCAAATATTTAGTTTTATGTATATGATAAAATTACCACTTATGACTTTTAATAAATAACTAAGAGATTGAAGCAACCTGTCTTAACTCATTTTATTCCAAAATTATCTAATAATGATGTGACTATAACTTTTTTATTAGATTTATGTAATATCCTAAATAGGATACTACAACTTTATTACAAATAAATCTCTATCTGTATTATTATAATTCAAAATATGTTTCTATTATGTATTATAGGAATGGGAAATATTATATGACCTGATCATCAATTGATGAATGTAAGACTGAAAGATAAGTTTTTAACTAATGAGTTTGTAGATACGATTGAGGAGTTTGTTGGATTTGCTAAAAATAGCCTAAATTTATGGATGAAATGAAAATAAGATGTCCATGTAATGACCATAAATATCAAAATCGAAGTTTCCAAGATGTGAACATAGTGTGATATCAAACATAATAATGTTTGATATAAACATGAGAAAATAATTGTGTTATAAACAACAAAGCATTATGTAGATAGAAGTGTTGATTCAAATATTACAATGGAATATATCAATCCTAACAATGCATGTGAAATAATGTTGAAGAATGTTATTGGTCATTCATTCAATCTATATTCACTGATGAAATCCCAATATCATCAACAAAAAGATTTAATGAAATACTAAAAGCATCAAAAGAAAATGTTTTAACTAGGCAATCTCTATGGCCACTCAAAGTTATTTGTTGTGGCTGATTGAATTTAAAGGCAAAACATTATTTTCCAGAGAGGTGTTCTAATGAAATATGACTATTATCTGAATTATTATCAAAGTATAATGTTATGAGAGATAGCTTTTACTGTACAAATAAGTTAATGCGAGATTTGGGTTTGTCTATAGAAAAAATATATTACTGTATTAATAGTTTCATGATATATTGAGGCATAGACAGGTGAAGTAATTGCATGTAATTTCTGTAACTATCTTGAGTATAAATTAAATATTGCATGTAAAAAGTAGAAAAGAAATATTCTTCATAAGAAATATTATTTTCTATTGACTCCTTGTTTGCAAAGATTATTTGCATCGGAAATCACTGCTAATGATATGAATTGGCACGGAGAGCATATTAAGTAAAGATGGTGTGATGTGGCATTACTTAGATTCTCCTTTTTGAAAACATTCTAATTATTGTTCATACATATTTTGCAGATGAAAGTTAAAATGTTAGATTAGGGTTTTGTACAAATGCATTTCAGTCATTTGGACAAATAGGGCAATAATATTTTTTAATGGCCGGTTATTGTCACACCTTATAATTTATCATCATAGATGTGTATAAAATATGAGTAAATATTTTGTGTGTTATAATATCTAGTATGAGAAACTCAAAAGATAAGTTAGATATTTTTATGCAGCCCCTAATTGCGGAGCTCAAAAAAAATTGGGAGGATAGTGTCAATATATATGATATATCTAGAAAGTAGAATTTCAAAATGTGAGCATGACTTATGTGAACAATAAATGACTTTCTTGCATATTCAATGTTGTCATGATGGAGTACTATAGAAAAATTAACTTGTCCTTATTACATTGAAGACTCAGATGTATTTTCTCTGAGCAAAAGAGGAAAGACTTATTGGTTTGATAACCATCGTAAGTTCTTGCATGTGGAACATCCATTTCAGATAAATACTAATATATTTAGGAAAGACCATAAACTTGTAAAAGATATACCATCTTTGAGATCAGGTGCCAAAAGAATAAATATAATTGAAAGATATGGGTTCAAAAATATTATAAATATTGATGCAGGTTATATTAATGAACAAATTTCGAAGAATTATCATTGCGGCTAGAAGTAACGAAGTATCTTATGGAATTTGTCTTATAGAAAAATCAACCTAATTAGGCACAACTTAGATGTAATGCACATTGAGAAGAATTTTTTTGATAATATTTTTAATACTATCATGAATGTGGAATGAAAAATAAAGATAATATCATATCAAGAGAGGATTTGAAATTGTTATATTCAGGTCTAGAGTTACATAGGGATGAATCAACGAATAAATTTCCTAATGCTTGTTATGGTATTGACAAGGATGCAAAGTAAGCTTTGTACAAATGGTTGATACAGCTTATGTTCCCTGATGGATATTCATCTAACATAGGAAGATGTGTTGATATAAAGAAGTATAAGTTATTTGGGATGAAATGTCATGACTGTCATATATTCATGTAAAGGCTAATACCCATAGTATTCTATGAATTACTTCTAAAAAATATTTAGGAAGCATTAACTGAAATAAGTATTTTTTTTAAGAATCTCACTTGTAATGTCATAACAAAAAAAGAAATAGAATAGTTATAAAATATAGACTTGAGTATATTTTTCCTCCTAGCTATTTCAACTTCATGGAATATCTTCTGATCCACTTTCCTTATAAATCCATGATAGTAAGCCCTATGCAATACAAATGAATGTATCTATTTGAGAGGTTATATAATTTTTATTTGTTAATAAAAATTTAAATATATCCGACGAATATTTTTTTCTAATAAAATTGTTTGTCGGATATCTTAGAAAATTAAAAATTAATATTTGAAATAATTCTAAAGTGGAAGGATCAATATAAAATACCTACTTGGTTGAAGAGGTTTCGGCATTTTATATGCACTGCTTTAGCAATGATTATATAATTCGCATAACAAAATATCATCAAATAATGATTATAGTATGGAGGATGGATCAGAAGAATATGATATACTTTCTATTTTCACACGTGAGTCGATCGTATGGTAGAGTAAAATCAAAGTATTTTTTTGAATGATCAAGAGTATCATGCTGCGTACACATATATTTTATTGAACTGTGAGAAAGTTATACATTATATTGAATAAAATTTATAATAAATTTATATTCTCATTTCTTTGTCATGGTATGTGATATACCTTTTTAATAAATTCAAAATACCTTCTATATTGTTTTTGAAGAATTTATGTTAAGGAATTACAAATAGAATCACATATTGATGTTGCTTCAATTGATGTAAATCTTGAAAAAAAATCATAATTTGGTTTGAAAATTTAATTAGTATATAACTTATCATTCTTGGTTCTAAAAAATAACATAAGTATAATTTTATCTTTTATCATTTTATATGTATAATTTTCATCATCAAATATTCGTGATAGATAAATGAATGATCTTGCAAAAGGACCATTACAAATTTTACATATGTATCTCATATATTATATAAATGACTACAAATTTCACACTTTAAAATATAGTTCAAATAGAGCTACAATGAATATTAATGTATCCATCAAGGGTCTAACTCTACTACATCTACTATTAATTTTCATAGTTGACTACTTAAAATTCTACAAGTGGAGTACCTTGTTTTACCAATTAAGAGGACAATTCTATTTTATTGTGAATGATTTAATCATATTTCAAATCTGGGTACTAGAATTCATCATCAATATAATCTTATGAATATGCATCAAAATAAATATTATCATAAGTACGAGCCATTTATTCTTGCGGTGCAAGCCAAACAAGTGTGTAACACCACTTATCTAACCACAAGAAGAAATCCATGTGACTGGTGGGCAATATGTAAAATAAAACCTAGATCTGCTGTGAAAGTTATTAAAAATAATATTATTGTCAATTCGTGTACTTGCATTTTAAGAGAATAATATGAAACTTTGTACAATCAATCTTGGGGCAGATGATGAATTTTATACCAAACTTGGTGAATGTGCAAACTATTTAGATATTGATGATGATCATATTGAAGAATATAATGATGAGAAATTAATTATAAAATCTGTTGATGATGAATATGTAGATTGAGATAATTTATTAGAATTTTTTAATGATGACTAGATATTTATTGATTTTCATTTTATATTGTCTTGCTTTTTTTGTAACTATTATAATTTAGATAAATGAATTCTTTACTTTTGTGAATGTCATTGTGTTTATCATTATGTTTTGTTATTATTGCCTTTTCATAGCACATTTTTATTCTCTGTATTTTTTGATGTTTATATAATTTAATTTAGGTATGAGAGATAATCATTTAAGTGGCCGAGGATCTCAATATGTAGGCTGGGATAAAGGAAGTCAAATATCAATTTGTGGAGGAAGAAATCTACATGTATTCAATGATGACAACACGACAAATGTCTCTCCACATTCTCCTATATTTACAAAGGATACGTTGGCATGACCTCATCATGACACACACATATTGACTATCACTGATATTCTGTCTTCATCTCATTTTGTACTAGAATGTATTATTAGCTATATCCCACCTATCTTAGAAGGTACATGCATTGGTACTACAGCATTGACTTTGGATGAATATTCATAATCCATAGTTTGCATGTCAAGTTATGAAATAATTTTCATTCAGCTCATAATTGACAATAAATAATACTTAGCTTTCTTAAATTTACTATATGTATGCATTATTATTTTTTATTATTTCCAATTGAAAAAAATTAATGATCAACTGTGAATAAAATTATAAGTAAATGATTATGATTAAAATATGATAATTTTAATTAATAACAAAGTATGATTTTGCTACTTATCGAACATTATCATTTAGAATGAAAATAATATTTGCATTACAAAGTTTTAGATAAACTAAATATTAACTTAGTTGTAGAAAAATAGGTGTATTTTGTTTATACGTGTATGTATGTGTTGATGTTAAATTACTTATAAGTTTATTTTTTCTGCCTCTCGTACAATCAGAAAAAATATTTAAAAAAAACTAGTTATAGAGGGTATAAAGTGGAGCAAAGTACCCCCCAAATATGAAAGAATTATATTGGGAAGAATTTGAGGTACAATTTCCATGCATTCACTTATTTTATAATTTGGTCTAATATGAAATACTGTTTAAATAAATGCATTATAATGTATTATTATTTTATTTAGTTTTTGCAAAAAAAATACAGATGAAATAATACTTTGGAGGTCCCGGTAAAGGATACATGGAAACATGTGGCAAGTGTGAGATACAATGACAAGAATGGCAAATGTAGAAAAAAATATGATAAAGATGTAAAGCCTAATTGTGTAACTCTTAATATTTGAATTAAGTGATGAGAATACTAGAATAGTGAGGAGTTCCAGACATTGTTCCAAATGACCTTACACAATCGTTGTTCAGAGAAAGCAGGTGAACAATTAGGACCTTCAAAACAAATTGGAGGTTCAGAGTCAACCTATTAACATTTAGTAAATTTGATATAATTGTCTTTCATAATTTATTATTATTTAAATTTTTTGATTACAAACGATAATATGTGTGACAATGAATTTTGTACCTCAATAATAACTATTATATTTTTCAAGAGGTTAAGTTGGGACGTCTACCAATATCGTTTGAGGTGTTCAAGCAAATGCACCAGAATAAGTATGAATCATTTGTGTGCAAGTAATCAAATGATATTAATGTTAGTTTCTCAACTTATACTTGTAGGAATATATGTAAATTATAATTAATGAAAGAAAATAATGTAAAAAAAAATTATTTTTTGGCATTTACTATAATTAATATGCAAAAGTATTTTTTTTTTTTTAATTGCACCTCATAAATTATTATATATGTACTCATTAAATTTTATGACTAACTTCATTTTTATGTTATTTTTTAGTAGGGTGATGATAGTTTCATGTGAAGATATATATTTTATCTGAATATAATCATGATAAATTATGTTGTATTTTAATAATTATAGGAAGCTATGGCGATCATAATTATCATTGCTTCATAATTAACAGATCCTTCTACAGATGCAGTAGAGATTAATATTAAGTATATATCCATACTTAAAGAAAGGGAGAGAATTTTGTTGGTAAAGATTCAAAAATTCACCACATAATTTTTGACATATCCTTCTACAAAGACACCTTGAGGTTCAAACACATTTTTTCAAAATTAAACAATATTGCTCCTTTTCTAATCAGACTACCATATTATTGACAACTAATAAAATTTAAAAAAAATAAAATAAAACCAAATCTAACCCTCCCATTCCTTTTCTCATCGCTTCAAAATTGCTCAAATTTTCTATTTTTTTACCAAAAAATGATCTCTCAATAGAGTTGTGATTGTAATTGTAATCAAACCGGCACAACAATGGAGACACTTGTAGCTACAATTAAAATAGCAAATACACTTTTCAAGATACTTGTCAGATCACTTATCATACAACTGAGGCAGGAGCCCTATCCATTAATAACTCAGAATGAATATCCTCCTACATATGACCATACCAAAATGTTTAAAACAAATTCAAATTTGCACAAAAAATAATGTTGAAAACACAAGGTAACAACATAGCTCATCCAAACCATTAGTTGTTCAAAGAGTTGTCCTTTATTTTGTTTTTAAAAGTGTGTTCATATATCAGTAAAAAATAAATAGTGGAAGAAGATAAATGGGAGAAAACAAAAAAAAAAAAAAAAAAAGTGTATAGAAATCATGTGGATTGAAGCGGCAGGCTGGGGCAGGAACGAACAGGCTTCGAGCATGGGGAAGAAACATGGACGCTACGCTAAGCACCGTTTTTGCTGGTCCATGGCTTTACGACGCCAACGACGACGACTACAATAACGAGGAGAAGTAAGATTATGGCGTAGCACATCCATTTTCGAGAATTCTTCTGTAGCTTCTTAGATTTCTCGAGGCCAGCATTCCCAGCCTTAACAAATTTTGATGCGCTCCCAACCTGCATACATCATAAGAAAAAAGTAATCACGATGACAGCCGGTTGCCAGTGCTGAAATGAAATTAGGGTTCGTGGTAGTACGTGTGTCTCAATGCTATTCAGCATGTCCCCCTGACTATGCACTAATACAGCCATGTCCAAGAAAGCCTGAGAGGGAACCGCCAGACAAAATAAACTTCCCAAATACATTCACATAGTACCAAGAACACAAAACTCAGTACTAAAAAATGATATCCAACAATCAATAATCACAATACTAATCTCACATAAACATATTATATTTCAGAAGTATTAATGTTCTTATCATTAAGTGAAGAGTTTGATACTCAAGAATGTCAAAAATAATCCTCAAGATTTTGTTGAGATATGAGTCTAACCTAGCCTGACCCTAGGGCAACAAAGATTATAAATGGGCTAAAAAATAGTATGCATTAGGTTTGAGGAGATACTCGTCTACAAATCAAGGCATGATCCTATTTAATTTTGACAGAATCAAAACATTACAGATCAATATCAAGTATTGCATCTAATAAATCAGTGAGGTCATGTATGAGTATCTAGAATTCAAATTATATCATCTATGAGTGAATATGTTTGTCATCTCAGCAAGACATAATCTCCTTTAATTTCGATCGAATCAAAATATTTTAGATTGGCTTCAAATATTACTCCTAATAAATTAGAGAGGTCATATATGACTGTCTCTCGACTTCAAAATCTATCATCTATGAGTGAAAATGTTTGTCATCTTATCAAAATATGATCTTTAATTTTGATCCAATCAAAACATTACAGATCAATATCAAGTTTTAATCCTGATAATCAAAGAGGTCATGTATGACTATCTCCAATTCAAAATCTATCATCTCTGAGTGAATATGTTTGTTATCTCATCAAGATATAATTTTCTTTAATTTTGATCTAATCAAAACATTACAGATCAATATCAAGTTTTACTCTTGATTAATAAGAGAGGTAAGGTATGACTGTCTCTAATTTAAAATCTATCATTTATGAGTGAATATGTTTGTCATCGCATCAAGATATGATTTCCCTTTAATTTTGATCCAATCAAAAACATTACAGATCAATATCAAGTTTTACTCTTGATTAATAAGAGAGGTCAGGAATGACTATCTCTAATTCAAAATCTATCATTTATGAGTGAATATGTTTGTCATCTCATCAAGATATGATATCATTTAATTTTGATCCAATCAAAACATTACAGATCAATATCAAGTTTTGTTCCTGATAAATCAGCGAGGTCAGGTATGACTGTCTCTAATTCAAAATCTATCATCTATGAGTGAATATGTTTGTCATCTCATCAAGATATGATATCATTTAATTTTGATCCAATCAAAATATTACAGATCAATATCAAGTTTTGCTTCTGATAAATCAGCAAGGTCAAGTATGACTGTCTCTAATTCAAAATCTATCATCTATGAGTGAATATGTTTGTCATCTCATCAAGATATGATCTCTAATTTTGATCCGGTCAAAATATTACAGATCAATATCAAGTTTTGCTCCTGATAAATCAGCGAGATCAGGTATGATTGTCTTTAATTCAAAATCTATCATCTATGAGAGAATATGTTTTTCATCTCATCAAGATATGATCTTTAATTTTGATCCAATCAAAATATTACAGATCAATATCAAGTTTTACTCCTGATAAATCAGAGAGGACAGGAATGACTGCCTCTAATTCAAAATCTATCATCTGAGTGAATATATTTGTCATCTCATCAAGATATGATCTCCTTTAATTTTGATCCAATCAAAACATTAAAGATCATCATCAAGTTTTACTCATGATAAATGAGAAAGATCATGTATGACTGTCTAGATTTCAGAATCTATCATCTGCGAATGAATATATTTGTCATTCTCATCGAGACGTGATCTACTTTAATTTCAATCCAATCAAAACATTACAGATCAATATCAAGTATTACTCTAGATACAACAGAGAGGTCGTGTATGACTGTCTCGAATTCAAAATCTATCATCTCTGAGTGAATATGCTTGTCATCTCATCAAGATATGGTCTCTTTTAATTTCGATCCAATCAAATCATTACAGATCAGTATCAGCTGACTGTCAATCACAGTACTGTTCTGACACAAAAAATTCATACCTAGTGCACAAAACTCTTGCTCATAAAAGAGTCTGTAAGAAGTTAATATCTCAGCAACTATACTACCAAAAATCAAGGATACTACATGTTATAGGCCCCAAATCTGAGACCTATCATATTTCGACAAAGATACTTATCATCTCACTAAGGCATGATCTCTTTTATCATATGATGCACTTTTATATTATTATTCAATGTGCCATGGGAAGGAAAGAAAAAACATTTCAGATAAATTTAGAACAAGAAGACACTCACAGGACAATCATCACCAACAAATTCAATGCGAGGCACAATAAGAATGAAAAACCTGATTCAACTGTAACAGATCTTGCTCCATGTCAAGGACTTCCTGGTGGCGGCCTTGAATTTCGTTCAATAGGTTTTCTATCTATGAACATGAAGGTGACCAAAATAAAGAAAATTTGGAAACCAGGCCTACTTCTGGCATTCAGAGAAACAAACCTCAGCACCACCACGTTGCATCAGAACCGCTTTGTAAACATTATCAGCATCTCCTCCATAAATGATCTCATCAACTGTCTGCACCACATCAAATAGTAAGCAAGCCAGCCAGGGCCAGCCAGCATATAATAAAGAGCACCACACGCATGCCAATTTTGCTTCACAACATGAATATCACCTTATCATCAACAGTCTGAAGCTCACTCACTGAGATTTTAAAAAAAAAAAAGAATAAGCAAACCACACCAATCATGATGGTAAAACAGAGCTCACATATTCACTATGTTACATAGCAAACGGGGAGAACAAGGATACCTGTTTGCAAGCGCAATTTTACCATCTGGCGAAGCTCATCATCAATTTCCTTCAAATAACCCTGCAAAAGAGTGTGTTAGAACTTGACCCGTGGTGGCATGGCAGCATCTGAATGGCGAACCAGAAACACACCAGAAATTCTTTTTTCTCCGTCATCAGCATCTTATTAAATGAACTGCACAGTAAAACAAAGGGATGTGCTTTCAGTATGTAGTTCTGAGATAGAGATGTTCTTGCCATAAAGTGATGCTACACCAAGTACCACAAATCAAGTGCATGCTTGCATATATAACAACATAAGGGAGAATCAACTATGTCACATATATATAATATATAGATCTACGTGTATGTATGCATACATAATTATACTCATACATACGTACACACACACACACACACATATATATATATATATACACACACATATAGACTAGCATTCCATTACAATAAAAAAGTTAATATTAGCTAGATATGTATAAAATAAATAATTCTAAAAGATAGAATATATAATCAAGTATAAAATAAAATAACATTCAACAGGTCATGACTTAGAAAATGTTTATTTTTTTGGCTGAATGCTGAAACCAATTTGAATTCAACATTTAGCCACTTATTTTTTCATTTTTTACTAATTTATCAGAGATTTTTTTTTAAAATAACAGATATAAAAAAACCAAAAATTTTGACTTTTTTCATTCAGAAAAAAGCTATCCTACACAATCAAAACCCTCACTTCGATCTCTACTTATCTATTCAACATTAAGTAAAAAAAAAAAGACGACTTAATACTTAATAGTATTAAGTACTATTTAGTATTAATCTCAAATAAAATTTATTTAATATTAAGTAAAAAAACCAAAAGCCACCTTAGCAAGATGATAATTACTTTCATTTAAGAATAATAAATCTAGAATTTAAGACCAATCAAATGTAGTATGTATGATTTTGAAGGATAATTGAGATTACATCTGCCAGATCTCACACCAAAAGAAAAAATTATGTGCTGGGTATGCCCTCTTATATAAAATTAAATAAAATTGATAATATAAAACTATTTGAAAAATAATATCAACAATATATTTTGAAAATATATAAGATAATGAAATGTAAATGATAAATTATTATTTCAACATAAAACATTAGCATTTCTTAAAAAATTATTAATTTAATATAAAAGGAAAAACCCTTACAAGGGTGAGATATTTTGATTGTGGCATCCCACATGTTAGAGTGTTCTCATCCATAATGTAGAAAAATAAAATAAACAAAAATTAAAAACTTAAAATCACAATACCTTTTTTTCAAAATGTAAAATAGTTTAACTATTTTAAATAAATTAATAATTAAATAATTAAATTTAAAACTACATAACACACCTTATGTTGCTCGCATCCCATAAGTTGGGACGCTATCATATATAATTCAAAATAAAATAAATAAAATATAAACACTATAAGCAACATTACTCTGCTTCAAGCTAGTACATAAAGATTGTGTAAACCAAACTTGAAGAAAAAAAAATATAAGATTAATCATTTTTAAAATATTTGAAAAAATATTTAATAATTGCTCAGTTATCATAATATATATTATAAAAATTATTTCATCATGTATTTTCTCTTTTAGAAACAACAAGTCTACCTCAACGTACTTTGTACGCTCGTGAAATATCAAATTAAAGGTTATATGTATCATTACATGAATATCATAAAAAAAAGGTTGTGGGAGAACAAAGTACAAAACAAATCTCCTTGTGAAGATGTTTGATCCAAAACTTTTCTCACAAATAATTACTCAACTTGAATTCAATACTAAATTTTAAAATATTCTTTTTCTAAATTATGTAGCAATCAAGATTATAATCAAAAAAATTATAAAAATATAGCATACATCTCCTAAGGTGTCAAGTGGTTATGACCCAAATTAACTATGCATGGACCTAGACTGTGCTAGTCGAAGGCATGGCTTATGCCTACAGACAATAAAAAAATTAAAAGAATATGAATTGATTAATCTAAATGCAAGTAGAAAGTACTATGTGTGTGTGTGTGTGTGTGTGTGTGTGTGTGTGTGTGTGTGTGTGTGTGTGTGTGTGTATATAAAATTGGTTGTCCCTATTTACAAGAAATCTTTTGAACTATCCTAAATACAAGTGGAGGGAATGTTCTTATTTACAAGGCTAATATTATATAAGACATTTCAAATGATTCTTGTGTGAGATATCAACCAAATTTAATTGATGTTTGATTTCTATTAGAGGGTTTAGTGATACCAAAGAAGGAATGCCTTAATCAGTGCAATGTTGATCTGGAGTCATTCGTGTCTCATGGCATGCAAGGCATAACCCACGTGTCTGACACTGGCACAATCCACCAGCAAAAAGACTTATAACCGGCACAAATGGGTCACAAGTCATACCACACCAATTAACCACATAATGCGGCTAAGTTTTTTTTTTTTTTTTTTTTTTAACTTGTTATGTAAGCCGAGTTATACTTACATAGCATAACTATTACATTTTCACGAAACAAACACCAACAATGATAAAGATATTTAGGAAATATGATAATCAATATTAAATATATAATATTACTTTCACTAATTCTTCCAATAACAGAGTAAATAAGTATGTTGGTTAGTTAAGTATATTTAGGCTCATTTTTTGGTTGCCCAATCGAGCCACATTGCCATGGCAGGGCAGGACATAGTATGATAGTTGTGTCGTGACGAGAACTGCACCGACTTGAATATGGCCGGGACGACATGGCCTAACTGGCTTGACTTTGAGTAAATTCAGTAAAGGTTGTTCCTGGTCATGCCAGGTTCGAACTGAGTCATATCTGAAGTCAAGGAGTCTATCAACCTTTTTTTTAATACCACCATGCCGTGCAGCAGAGATGGTCCGATTGGACAGTGCTTGATACCAGGACTGAGTTCCATTGACAGGAGATCATGGCGAGTGGGGCAGAGCATGGTCAGTACCCATGCCACCAAAACATGCATGCAGGCTAGACAACAAGGTCATGCCTGGCCAAGCACAGCATGAGTCGTGCAATGGGCCAACAAGACCCAATTCTAAACACTAGTCTAGACCGTGCTGTGCCGGACCATGCACGGCTATACCGAGTCTTGCCACGAGCCGTGCCCAAGCCATCCAGCTCATTTGACACCTCTATCTAAAGATTTCATTCACAAAAAAAATAAACTTATTTTTATATTATAAATAATTGACGAGGAATCATGGCGGGCAGGGCAGAGCAAGGTCTATACTCATGCAGCCAAAACATGCTTGCAGGCAAGACACCAAGGTCATGCCGAGCCAAACACATCATGAGCCGTGTCTCGGTCCAGCATGACCCAAGTCCAAGCACGAGTCTAGACCATGCTTTGTTGGACCATACACAGCTGAACTAAGTCTTGCCATGAGCCGTGCATGGGCCGCCCAGCCCATTTGACACCTCTACCTAAAGAATTCATTCAGAAAAAATTAATCGACGTATTTTAATATTATAATACTAACTAAGATAGTTGTAGTCACACTTAGAGTATAAAAATGAATATCATATTCAATGATAATTTTTTTATTTAATTAATTAGGAACAAACATGATAATCCGTCAAATAAGAATAAGATATTTTGATAATTAATTATTAATTATTGATTCATCCTATCACTTGATAATAATAAGAATTTGAATAATTTACTTTTTTTTTTGATCAGTAAAAAGCAGAATATGTATTAATAGCGAGCAAAAAGCTCCCAAAAAGTACACAAGAGGAGTACAAAAGGGAAAAAAACGCCCCCACTCTCACCTATACCCCAGCCACGTTAATTTGAATAATTTACTATAATATGAATCATACGAATTTACTTATCTCATGATATCTATGATGACACGTGATGTACTAACTCATTCACTGTCTAATATAACAACAAAAACTATTTTTTATGTGATAACCAATATTTTTTTAAACAGAAAATTAAAATTATAACTAAATATCTTAAAGTTATTTGCATGTATGAAATACTAAAAAAATTTAAGATTTAAAATTAGACATTTAGAATAAGACGTCATAAATAATCATAAATAATAAATCATGAAACATAAAGATATCAAGTCCTCTAGAGATTTTTTCAGATGCATAAATCAAAATTGATATTGTTTTATTGTTTCTGCTATTTATTTATATCATTATAATTTATGCAATATCATATTTATTATCTTATGAATTATTCTTCATTTCATCATATGTTACAAATACGTTTCAATGTATTTATCATATTGTTCTTTTACATAAAAAATAAATAAATTTTTTAATTGATGTGAACATGATCAGGAATGTCATTTTTTAATTATTTATTTTATTTATATTTAATGAAGTGATATTTTTAATAAATAATTCATTAAAAATTTAAATTAAAAAATATTTTAAGTTTTATTTTAATTTCTATTTTGTGCCCAAATTCAAAAGGTCTAAAACTGACACAAACCAACAAACTAACAAGGCCCAACATGCCTCGGCATTGCTGCAAGCTAATTATGTCATGTTTGGCAATTATGTTTGGCAATTATGTCATGCTCGACATAATGCGTTGACATGGTTGTACCACATGAAAATGAGTCATGCAACATAACACAACTTGTTTGACACTTTTAATTTGCTTTAAGTGCAACATGGTGCCCAAATATAAGGAATACTCAACTAGTCATAATGTCACGAAAATATTTTCACATATCTTAGTATGAGAAAAGTTACATTCAAGTTAACTTGTCGAACAAAACACAAAAAATAATTATCTATACTCATTATATAACCAAATAATCAAATAATTAATATTTTTTATAATTTTCAGTTTGAAGTAATCACCCAAATAAAGCTCATTAGACACAACAATCAATATTTGAATCATTTATAGTAACTACTATAACACAATCCCAAATGACCACCTTTATAAGAATATCAATTACAGAACATTAATATTGAAACAATATAAAATACTTCTTGAGTTGTATAATTCTCAATACATAATCTTCAGTTATCAAAATAATATTCACAAAAATAATAAGAAAAATAACAAAACAACAAAACTCATTTTAATATTTAATAAAAATCCAAAGAAATCTATGCAAACCAAATGAAATAATTACTTGTGAAAACCTCAACTTAGGTGAATATTACATATGTATATATATCTTCTACAATATATTATAAAATAATATATTTTTTACATGTAATTGATATATCATCTATTAACCAGATATCACAAATAAAAAAAAAATTTGTGATGAAGTTAGCTTTATCACTAGAGAGAATGCATTCTAACAATCCATGGCAAATATCTAAAGAAACACATCATGTTCAAGTCTCACCCATTTTTTCAAGCCCACACAAGCCCACGTGCCGTACCTAGCAAGGCATGGTTCTTTAGAGGGCAAGCCTGACACGACCAGCCGCAAGAAGTCAGCCAAGTTTTCGGCAGGTTCATGCAAAGATTTGAGAATAGGGGCACTTCCCAAAGCCGAGCAGGTGCTCCCGAGAACCCAGTCGAGTCATCGCATCGCCCATCAGGTGTCATTCATCACCATGTTGGGCATTGGGTCAAGCGTGGACCTCTATCATGACCAGATTGGCAGATCCTGGGGCACGTGCAGGGTCGTGCCAGATACCGTGCTACGTGCCAGGCACCCGAGTCATGCTGGCAGGGCATATGGGCCTACATCTCTCGGCACGGTACATCACGAGTCATGCCAACAATCCACCTGACACAGGCATGGGTACGATCCTGAATTGTAAAATTTGAAACCTTATGATGCATACCAAATAATACACTATATATATATATATAATATATATATATATATATAATATTGCATTATAGGCAAATCTAAATAAGTATGAATTATAATAACTTTATATATAAATTAACTTCAATTATATTGATCACTTTTATTTATCATCATAAGTTGTCAAGAGTAGTCTGTGTGATGTCCAATATAACTAAGTTTATCATTGGATCCCAAGACAATCAAAAAGAATGATATAATAAAATAAAATAAATAAATATTAATTATGATCCTAGAACTTAGAACAAAATAGTCTACCAAATCTCCAAGATAAAATAAAAAAAATATAAGTAAATGATATACACAATATGATGATACTCATACAATGAAATTAAATTATGATGATACAGGCCAAACAAAATAATTAGGTAACATTAGACTATTGGAAATTTTATCAAAGTTTTTTAATATTCAAATTTGCATTTTCATATTCTGGCATTTTTTTTATATTTTCTTATATTTCATATTAATACCAATTGCAATGCAATTTGCATTTAAATACAATTTATTTTTTTATATTAATATATTATTATTATACAATATATATATATATATATATATATATATATATATATAAAATACTAAATTTGATTATAAAAATTAAAATTAAGTAATTAAATTTATCTTAAATTGTTTAGGACAATTGAGTTATATCCTATGGAAAACAACATAGTCCACTGGTCAGAGCTTGCACCAATGGCCACTAAGTAGGCCTAGAAGAGTCAACCGGGACGAGCATCTCAACCACAGCACGGAGACCAACCAAGTTCAGTCGTGCCTGGTCCGGCACGACATGGACCAAGGCCGTGTCCGAACACATGCCTAGAGTAATCGGCCAACATGTCATGTCAGGCATGACCCAGGTGCCTGGCACGTGGGCACGACACACAGTCACGGGCGACGGGCAACTCCTAAATCCCAGAAGGAACCTACCCAAAACCAAGCTGATTTCAAGCGGCAGGCCATATCGAGACTACCCTCTAGTGAACCGTGTTGTGCCAAGCAAGTCACGCATGCCCATTTAGGCCTAAAAATAATAGGTTGTGCAGTCCTGATATGATCCATTTGACACTTGTACATAGGCCCTATGCAATGATCGGCAGGCCAAGCTAGCTACTCATGATTGCATCCTACTACCCACAATGCCTAACCCATCCAAGCTTAGGATAGATGCAAGCAAGGTCAGGTACAAAAGCATGTATGAGGTCAAATCATACCTGCAATACCCAATTGAAACTCGATCTAACATGACATCATACTTTAGCCGAGCATCAGGGTGTGTTAGGCCTACCTTCCAAGAAGTCGACCAACGATAAAGACAATTGTCATATGCAATGGGTGTGCAAGATTATATGTACTTAAAGGTATCAAACAGGTTGTGCCGGGCACGTCCCGTTACAGTAGTTATGCCTTGCCATGCACGGCAAGGCTTGAGAACAAATAGCCTGGCAAGAGGGCACGATCCGAACAACCGGACCAATTTACAATGCCTTTGGGACAAGCACACAAACTGTGCATGGCCAAGCACAACACGAACCATGCCGGTGGGTGGCCGAGCCCAACCCGTTGCATGGTTCTAGACCGTGCTGGACCAGGCCAAGCCAGGCAAGACTGAACAGGATAAGCCCTAGATGCCCTGCACGTTTGACACCTCTATATGCACATGATTCTAACAATATTTGCCATATTTTTTCCTTCTAATCTCTCTTACATACCTTCAACAAATCTAAACTAATAAATGTATTGCTTAAAATTTTTTTTATTTAATAAAATGAAATAATATAATAAAATTAGTTGCAAATACATTCACTAATAGTCTAAAAATTATTATAGTCTAATATACTATCATATTTCAACTATCTATACTCAATTGTTTGGTTTATTATCACAATCCTTAGGTATAACCATGTATAAGTGTAGCGAGAGAATTTAATTCTCACACCATATGTAAGAAAATTAAAAATTAGGGAGAATTATATTTTGGGGTGCTTCCCCAGAAATTTTTAACATTTAGAAACTAAATATTTGATATTTTTTTAAAAAAGTCATAAAACTAAAAATAAACTAAAAATAAGTACACCCAAATTCGTAAGTCCTAAAATACCATCTGCCCCGCTCCTCTCCCTCGACTGTCGCCCTCGCCCTCGCCCGTCTCCCATTGCCCGTTTGCCCACACGTCTTGCCACTCTCTTCCCACCCCTCTCCCCCCGCCCATCTCCAGGAGCTCCTTCGTGCTCAAAGAAGCTCAACAAGCTCACTCGTGAAATTCCATTGAGCTCCAAGATGGAGCTCCAGTGAGCTCGAAGTGGAGCTCAATGGATCTCCGTAAGCTCTAGTGAGCACCACTTCCAGCTTGCTAGAGCTCGACAAAGCTCCACGAAAGAGCTCTTGGAGTTGCGTCGAGCTCCACAAAGGAGCCCACTTGACTGGGAAAAGACCTGATCCTGACAGAACAAGGACTTTTTATGACCCGGGCCAAATTCAGCCCATGTGGGTTATCATTAAGAGTCTTATCGTGCTGTATGATCTAGCAGCACATGAGCCACCCTCCAGGCTCGCGCAGGCTCCAAGAATAGTTTTGGTTGTGTTGGGTTCTATAGCAAGTCTTTCCAGTGTTATGTTGAGGGCTCAGATGAACCACCCAGCCCATTTTTCACCCCTAGGTGCTCAATATTAAATATATTCATTCTTAATACCTAAATATAACCACCTTAAAAAAATTAGATGGATTTATTAACTTCGATATTAAATATAATCAACATAAAAAAAGTAACTATTTGCGATGATAGTTAAACACGATAACTTCATTTTTATTATTCCCTCTCATGTTTCAGCACATAAAATTCATCAATTTTATCCATATATAATTTAAACAATCTTGAGTATCAACTTTCTTTTTATAATTAAAAAAAAAAAAAAACTCTTTTTATAAAAACCAGCATCATGATAATTGGATTGGTAGGACGAGGAGCACGCAACCTTTGGGTTGTATTTTCCATCCCCATAAGCTACCCTCTTCCGCTAGAAGAGGGTTTCAGCACCTTTCCCATGGGTCCAAGTGATTTGCTCTCGCAACCCAATTGGGCCAGGGATCACACCTTTCTCTATGGTCTAAGTGATTGGCCCACTACCCAATTGGGACATGGGTCCCACTTAGGATATAAAACTTTTTTTATAAAATACTATCACAAAATTATCTATGAGTCTTACATTTGTATGACATCAAAAAGATTTAAAAAAAAAAAAAACAATCGAAAGATGAAGCAAGAAACCATTAATTTACTGAAAATGGCATCATATCATGACAATCTAATGCAACACCGGCGAATGGGCCTCGAGTTTCAAAAAAAAAAAAAAAAGTAATACTAAGCAAGGCATCAATTGTTATTACAAGTTATAAATTTCCATAACAATATAATGAGATAAATTATTAAAAATTAAAATTTTTCATCCAACCATACATGCCATTAAATGTTTTTTAAACACCAAAAAAAGGGTAGAACAACCACGTAGATGTTTTGCCAGTCTCCTAAAAAATAAATAAGTATAGAATTTCAAATTTGAACAGGTAGAACAAGTCGAGAACAAAAGAGAATAAATTCATTGAATAAGAAAAAAGTAGTTAGAGATAAGACATTTACTTTAAAATCGTGTATCCTTGCCGTCCAATTTTTTTTTCAGCAGCAACTGTGCAATACTACATGAAAGGAATGATGATCATCAAAAATATGAAATAAAAAATTCTTACCGTAAAAAATTGAAATTTTACCTTTATTTTAAACCTATTTAGGTCCATAGCCATAGAGGCAAATAATGCCTTAATCTCAACAATTTTCATATCCACTTGATTTCTGGCAGCTATAGAAAAACAATAAGAAAAAATATCAGCAGCATCAACATAATAATCATCTTCTCTTTCTTAAATTTTAATTTTTAAGTTTTATTTTTCTGTTTTTTTAATAGTAAAAACAATATAGGATTACAAGTGCTCTGATGTGACTTCATATTATTTATGTGCTTGTAATTCATTTAGTGATCAGTAATGTCAATTCACTTTATCTCGTTGACAAAATTTTGCCGCAACTAACATCGTTAGGCCCTTATTGTGGATGATATTTCAACCACAAAATTTTCTAAAGTTAATTTGTATATGAGAAACAATTTTGCTTTCATTTTTATTGCTTTCTTAAGACCAATTTTAGTTTTGAAAATTTTTCATTTTTATTAAGTTTTTTTTTTATAATTGTAGAAATCGAGATTACACATGATCGATGACAACATTTTTATTAACTTTTATGAAGATGAAGTCTATCAAACCTTGTTGAAACTTTGTTTAAGATGTTAAACATTTTGAATTTGTCACTTGATACAAATATTTTGATTTGTGATATTTTATTAACATTAGACTTTGGTTTATATTCCTAAATTTATAAATCATGAAATTATAACTGATATCATAGGTTAGCAAAATACGTCTTAATATTGCATTGATAAATCCGATATCCGTGGAGAATATCCGAAATCCGATAGATAGGATTTGGATTTAAATTTTTTTTATCCGTAGTATATGGATATGGATATGGATATATTATTTTTATTTAGGATCGGATATGGATTTTGAAAAATCCGATCCAAATTCGATCCGATGCCATCCCTAGCTCTCACTTTCCACGAGATCTAAAAGAGATTAATATTACGATAATCTTACTCCTAATTCTAAGATGATTTAGTTTTAAGATATTTCTAATACATTTTATTTTATTTTATTTTTTTGCTTAAAGATCATATTCAGCACACAAATTTCTCATTTTGCATGACCTAAAAAAGATTAATATTTCAATAATCTTACTCTCAAAAGTCAAAGAGACAATACCTCATGAATCTCAAATCAAACTAATACTGCTCTTAGATGAAAATATTTGTGCTAAGCGAGAAACAAATTTTTTCCATTTTAATGCTTTCTGAAGACCAATTTTAGTTTTAAAATATTTTTATTACATGTTATGATTTTTTTTTTGTATAAAAAGGTATATCCTGTGCACAAAGCTCTCACTTAGCATGATATCTAAAAGAGATTAATGTTACAATAATCTTACTCCTAATAATAAGATGATTTAGTTTTAAGATGTTTTAAATACATTTTTAAGATTTTTTGTTTTGTATATAGATCATATTCAACACACGAACCTCTCACTTAGCATAAGATCTAAAAGAGATTAATATTACAATAATCTTACTCTTAAAAATCAAAGATACAATGCTTCATGAATCTCGAATCAAACTAATACCGCTCTTAGATGAAAACACTTGTTATCATGGCAAGAAATAATCTTCATTTTATTTTGAGGTATCTAAAACATAAATATTCAAATCAAACATGCTTGACTACTCAAGTGAATTAAGATAACACACATTGTTGAAGATATTATAAAGGCCACCCTCAAGACATAATTTGTTCTCCCATGAAAGTTAGTACAATTTAACTTCAATTCTTTGTACATAGTGTGGTTTTTTATTAATTAACTTCAAAAGCATGTCTATTAGCTTTATTCATGTTGGCAATTTGACACAAGGCAAATCCATCCAAACTTAGACAAGCTCAAAGAAAATACATTTTCATGAGGCATGTGTCATGGAGTCACAGCATGATACAGCAGCAAGCAGGCAACCCGTGAAGTTCCAGGTAGTGTGGAGTATTGTACAAGGGTCATGTCTGACTCAGCACAGCACAAACCCATGCTAGCTTGTGATTGGCCCAGGCTAGCTTCGGTCTTGTCTAGGAACAAGCTAATCTAAGAACAGGCCAATGGATATCCCTAACTTAACCCAACCAACACAAGTCGATTTCGTGAGTCGTTCATTGTCATAGAAAGCAAGTAAAAATCTTCAAACAAATGAAACCAATCTCACAAAATAAATATCTGATTCACAAAAACAAAAATGAAATCATACATCTCCATAATCATCTTCTATGTAAGATCTAGCTACTTACAAGAATACCAAAAAAAACATATTATACATTTTTGATGAACAATTATTATTGGCTAACTAAAATTTGCATATTCGACCATTTAAGTATGTCTATGAATAATTATAAAAATTTCAAAGTTAATCATTTTCATTACATATATCAAAAAAACAAGATGTTATGCTCAGTGCACAAAGTTCTTACATTAATGTGAGATCTAAGAGAAATTAATATATCCATAATATTACTCCCTAAAGTTAGAGAAGAAACACCTGATGAGCCTCATACCAATGCATTATCTCTAACAGATACATGTAATACAAAGATTTTCCAAATAATTAATCATCACGTCTCAGCAATATTATTGTTCAATAGCATTTTAATTTTGAAATTATTATGAGATTTCATGTATTTTTGTTTATGTAAATGCACACATCTAAAAACACAGAATAATAATTAAATAAAAAAATCATATCAAGTATATAATTGGCTTGTACATATTCAAAATGCTCAAATCATAATAAAAATATCCAAGTCTATCAAAATTATTTGCACCAACCCTCTCCAAAAAAAAGTAATTAAAATTGAGAAATGTCAATTGATCATTATTAATCACACAATATTATCCACACACAAATATCAAGATAAATCTCAAATTTGAGTAATAATAATAAAAATAAAAACAACCAAAAATATATTTATGAAGCCAAAGAGTCAAATAATCAAACTTTTTAACACATTAGATCAAACAGAGAAATTATTTCAATCAATACAAGACTATATACAAATGAAACAGTGCTTTCTTATACAATATTCAATGATTTGCAACTCAATAGATAAAGTAACTAGATCTTTCATCTTTCATTCTATTTATGGAATTATTAGGCAGATAGAATCACAAAAGAGATATACAAAAAAAATAAGACCAAACCAATAGACACAATTAAAAAACAAGGAAAAAGAATTCATGATTGAGAAATACACTATTGAAATTTAACACAAATTAAATAGAATAATGGAAATCTAATAAAATAATATATAAGAAAACTATTTATATTGAATATATAATGATTAAGACAGCACACAAATTGGGTGCTCTCATCAAAGTACAAAAAATAAAAACAAAAAAAAATAAATATGAAAATCTAGAATTCTCGACAATCACATTTATAAGATTACAAATACATTTTGGAGTGATTCATCTCAAAAACAAGTAAAGAGAGAAAGTAGTTGAGATGTACTACAAAAAAAAGAGTGGGAATCATTAGCTAATATGAAGATGGGTTATGAGCAAATAAAACCTTTTCAGTCTTGACATATTTTTTTGTTAGGCAAGTAAAGAAATCAATAAAAAAAAAATAATGAGCTTGCCATTCGAACATGAATTTGTGACAAATGATTCATCTTGTAAGTGAATCTCAACAAGGCAAAATATAAATTATACTAGTTTCAAGGAAAACCAATAAATACTAATTTAGGAATTTGCTTCTTTTTTAAAAGAAATAAAATGAGAAAAGTAAAAACACCTAAAAATTCAAAAAAAAAAAAAACACATTATGATATTTAAGATGACCAATAGTAAATAAAGGCACACTTTAAGCATATACACAACGCCCTTGTCATAGCACCTCACATAGTGGCAGACAAGCACAATTATTATTTTATCCCTACACATTTTGTCCCCCACTATTATTTTGACAAAATAATATATACTCACTCCATTTATCTTGTCCCCCATTATATTTTTTGTCCCTCACTTCTTTGCATTTCTCATATATATATATATCTCATCACTACAACTTATATACATCAAATTTTAAACTCCTAATTATTTTTTATTCAACAAAATATAATTTACCAACTCTCCATCTTTCTCTATAACTCGTCACGCAGTGAAAAGAATTGTTGTTGTAACTGAAGTTACGTACACTCCTCGAGTAGAAGAAAATATTCAACATAAAAATATGCAAACCAAGGTGATATGAAAGGTATAAATACTCTTATTTATATTTTATGTAATAAAATAACAATAAAATAACGTGAAATGTTAGGAAAAAAAATAAAAGAATACATACTAGTTAAAAAAATTCAAAAAACTCAATTAAATTTTGAGATGAATAATATGAATAAAAATTTATTTGAATTTTAAGATGAAGATGCTGAGATTATAGATTTTACTAACAAAATGATATCAATATACATTTCTAATGATTGTAATAATACAGAAATAGTTGTGGTAGTAATGGTAGTGGCTTCTGGAGATCAAGACAAAAATGAAGTATAAATCATTTCTTTACTTTTAAGTCTTAATCCAAAAATAAGTATTCAAAATAATAAAAATATATAATCCACTCAATAATACTTACAAGAAAAAAACAAAAGAAAGCTAATATTTTATTTTGAAAATAGATGTAAGATACTACAATTTTATTTAATATGGTGAACTATGCTAATTGTCAACTAATACTCGAACAATTAAGCAATATGATTTGAGATTTAAGAGATTGAATTTTTAAAATATGAGTTAATCTAAAAAATAAATTAATTCTTATGAAGAATTTAATAAAAAATTATTTTAGAAAATAAAAAAAATACATGTTTAATTATGTTGGATGAATTGATTAATAAAAAAAATAACATTAGTAAATTTTAAAATAAATTCTTCAAGAATAACATTGTTCATTAAAATCATTTGAATTACTTAATTGTTGAATAAAAGAAGTTAATGAAGATAGCATTATCAATGTGATAACAAATAATACTTTACATTATGTAAAAACAAGAATTTATAATTTAATTTGCATTTTTTTATTATTTAATTAAGTCAATAAACAATATATATTACTTCTATTGATCACAATATTGTATTGTTAATAATTTTTATTATATTTTTGTATTGATTTGTTATCACTTGGCCATAAAGATTTTAAAATTTAAATTTAAATTCAATTGTCTTGTTATTAATTTTTGGCCAATTATATTGTTATATAAATTTTTAAATATTATTTTTTAAAATGAGAACCTATAATTCAAAAGGTTGAAAAAAAAAATATTTGGAAGTATGACATAAATAACAATTGAATTGATATACATTTTACTATCAAAATCACATAGAGAATTAATAGATTTCATCACCACTTTGCCAAAACTCAATATTATATAAAAACATGCAAAAAATTAGTGAGGATGTTAAACTATAATACAAAGGAAAATTATAAATTACAAAAAACAAAAAGTAAACAAAAATAATTTGCTACAAAATATTGATGCAACTAACTTCAATGCTTGATAATATCTTGTCTAAAACAATAACTTTAGAAAGTGGGCATGGGAGTGTAAGTTAGAAACAATACCTAGGATCCATTAATAAATCACTACTTCACAACCTAGATAAAGTACTTTGAATTAAAAAATAAAACCAAGAAAAAAAATCTAAAAATATTAGTAATTTTATATAATCAAAAAATATCATATTAAATATTGTGCATAATCTTTATTAGTTTCTTATAATTTATGCAATTATAAATGTTGGACCTAATTTTAAGTCTCTATCTATGCATAAATTGTGAATACAAATTCTCACAGAATAAATATTTTATTAAATTGTCAATTCTAAACTATAAATGACATTAGTATCATGATAAAAGATAAAAAAATTTAAAAATAAAATATATTTTATTAAATTTTTAAACTCTTAGATAGTTGAATATGTAAAAAAATATTTTATTAAATTTTCTATGAACAATACACCTAACACATGATTTATGAAATTAATTAATACTTGAGATATAATAAAAAAAATAAGAAATTCATGTTGTACAATTTTCATGAAGTGGTTGAGCAAATAAAAAAGTCATGAATTTTTTCATCCAACAATTACATGATTATCAAAAACATTTCTTACTCCCCATGAACTTTACAAGTAAAACCAAACTCTTATAAAAGTATTCTCATCAAAAAAATTGTTATAGCACAAAGGCTAAGGTTGATGGTGCCAACTAAAAACATAGCATTTGATCCATTTTTTTTATGAATAAATTTGTCAAATCGCTAAAGCATACATCTTAATGCTTCAAAAAATTAGTCTCGCCTTAAAGTCAAACACATCTCACATTATGATTTTGCCTTTAAAAACATTACTAACAAGCATAATGAAATTAACAAACAATTCAGCAATCAAAGCACACAAATTTTTATGAAAAAACTTGTCAGTCACATTTTGTTTAGCATAATTATCAATTTCACTAAATTAAGATTTTGTTCAGATCTCTCATTCTAGCAAGAGAATGATAAAAACTTAGTTAAATTTCCAAAATAAACATAGCAAACAAGGGTTGAATATGCAAAATAGATTCTTTAGAAATAAGAAACAAAGAACTTTTTGGCTTATTAAAATTTAAAGATATAGAAAAATCAAAATAAATAATAGTTCTTGGTTCATTTCACAAAAAAAAAAAAAAAAAAAGCCTTTGGGACTACTTGAAAAGCTAGTTCAGATGAAACAAAAACAGAACAGTACCTTTCAGTTCATCAGCACCAATCACAGTCTTTACTTTTTCATTTAACTTCTGCATGGTACAAAAAAATGAGAGATGAGAAGGATATGATTTAATTTTGAAGAGTGCAGCAGATGTTACAAAATATAAAGAGATGCAATTCAGTAAGCAATAACAAAACATAGTGATGTGAGTTTTCAACATACTAATGAGCAAATAATGATTTATCTCCTCATCATGTGTCAGTCCAAACACACAAAATCTAGATTACATAAACGAAGAATTCAAGTTTTAAATTATGTGAATATAGTTGAAAATAAAAATAATTGAACAGAAATATTAGATTGAATTTAGACAGTAAACAAATTTATAGCAAAAAAAATTAGTTGTGCAACTGAACACCTTGGAAAAAATACCAAACAATGCTCTAAAAAAACAATATATTGAATTCTAAACAAGCTCATCTTGACAGTCATGTTATAGGATTTTAGATCGACTTCATAATCAGTGACTCTTTCATTTACCATCTTCCTTTTGTTAGTGAATATATTGTTAAGATGACTGCTAATATAAATCTTCTATTTCAATTACAAAAAATCACATACTAATTCACTGCTAATATAAGATGACTACTAATAATAATAGCCCACCAAATTATCATAAGATTCCTAAATCGACTTGCAACACTGATTTAAGAAAAAATTATAAATTTAAAAAATAATTAATAATAAATAAATTTAAACATACTGAAATGATATTAGAGATTTATAATATATAAACTAATCATGATAATATTCCTTACATATCATTCACAACATAGAAATAAAAAATAAATAAATAAATTATTTTCATGATGACCTTATCATATTTAGGTCTTTTGATGATTTTAGGAAATTAAAAATATATAATAAAATTTATAATATAATATATGATAATATTTTCACGACAAAAAATTATAAATTTAAAAAATAATCAATAATAAATAAATTTAAACATACTGAAATAATATTAGAGATTTACAATATATAAACTAGTCATGATAACATTCCTTACATATCATTCACAACATAGAAATAAAAAATAAATAAATAAATTATTTTCATGATTACCTTATCATATTTAGGTCTTTTGATGATTTTAGGAAATTAAAAATATATAATAAAATTTATAATATAATATATGATAATATTTCACAAGAAAAAATTATAAATTTAAAAAATAATTAATAATAAATAAATTTAAACATATTGAAATGATATTAGAGATTTACAATATATAAACTAGTCATGATAACATTCCTTACATATCATTCACAACATAGAAATAAAAAATAAATAAATAAATTATTTTCATGATTACCTTATCATATTTAGGTCTTTTGATGATTTTAGGAAATTAAAAATATATAATAAAATTTATAATATAATATATGATAATATTTTCACGAGAAAAAATTATAAATTTAAAAAATAATTAATAATAAATAAATTTAAACATACTGAAATGATATTAGAGATTTACAATATATAAACTAGTCATGATAACATTCCTTACATATCATTCACAACATAGAAATAAAAAATAAATAAATAAATTATTTTCATGATGACCTTATCATATTTAGGTCTTTTGATGATTTTAGGAAATTAAAAATATATAACAAAATTTATAATATAATATATGATAATATTTTCACGAATGATGTGACTCAATACATTTATAAGTACCATTAAAAATAATATCCCATGTGAGATTTTTTTATATTAACTATAAGTGTCACATAATTGACTTAAAAGTACAAACAATCTTAAAATAATCTCTCATTAAAATAAATTAAAAATTTTTAAAAATATATTAGGATATTTATTAAACAACAAAAACTTAATAATATATATAATAAGTCAATAAATTTAAAAAAACTTCCATTAAATATCAAATAATATTAAAATTCAATATAGTTGATGCTAAAAACATATGTTGATTATCAAAACATAATATTCAACTTCATAAATGATAAAATAAGTCAATAATAATTAATAAATTAGAATAAATATACAATCAAAAGATTTAATAATTTACAAATCAATAATAAATATAACAAGCACTAAAAAATATGATATTTTAGAATACAAACAAATTTAACTAAGTGACAGGTTTTTTGAAGTTTTATCAAATTCAACATCATCAAATCCCTTTATATACTACAATGAATTTGAAAGAAAATACAGTCAAACAAATTACAATCATATCTTCAAATTAGATTTAAGTGATCATAAAATAATTAACATTAAACAGACTTACTTTTAACATGCTTATATTAAAATTCTTAGGTCCACGAATATGAACAATATCAAAAAATAATAATAATAAATTAAAAAATGATTAGTAATTAATAAATTTAAAAAATATAATACAAAAATATCTATGATGTCTAATATTTGAACTAATCAAAATGATGAACCATTTTCATGCATTACTGCCTACTATATATATTCAAAATAAAAACTTGATAAAATATATATAATTTTCTGAGTTTATTCATTCACATAATGATCCTACTATATGAGTGTATGATGAAATTATTTTAAAAATGTGATATTTATAATGAAATATTTAATATAATTTTTAATAAAACTTTTAATAATAGTATAATCATTAATTTATTTATTAGAATTATTAAAGATAAACTATATGATAAAGTTTTTCATATTAGATTTATATGTCACTTAATTAACTTAATAACATAAGCGATAATAAAATTTATTTCCTCAACTATAACAAAAAAAACTAGGATATCATAAATACTCAGCATACACTAAGAATTTTAAATTTTCTATTTATAAACAAAACTTTAAAAAACCCAAACAAATATGAAACTATTAAAATTATTACTACCTTATTTTAGAATCATATGTTGGTTATCAATACAAGATATCCGATTTTATCAATAATAAGAATATAAAACTTATTAATAATAATATAAATTATAATGCAATAATTTCTTTAAAAAAAAATTTTTATAAATATTATAACACAATGAACATGTGTTCATCTATGCACACTCTCATCACTTATATTGTAATTGAGTGCACATATAATATTAAGAACATATTTAGTAAATATAAAAGATAACATATATTTAGTGTTATAGCTATTGAGATAAAAAATAAATATTTAAAATATAAATCTATATTTTAATATATATTGCTTGATTACATGTATAGATCATAAAATATGTGAAAATGATAAAAAAAACATTAAAATCTATATTCACTTTTATGAACTAAACAAACCAACCTGATAATTTTATTCATGAAAAATTATAACATATATACACATTAATACACTAAATTGAATAATTATAGCAAGGCTCAAACTACAAACACAAATATCATATTCAAAAAAAAATTCATGTAATTAATTAGGAATAAACAATGGATTAGTCCATCGAATAAGAGTGAACTTTCTGAATACTCAAATATTAATTACTATCTAAGATAATATATGATGTACTGCCCCACTTGTATCTAGCATACCATCAAAATAAACTCTTTATATGCATAAATAAGTAGAAAACTTTGAGATTGGACATTAAAAATAAAATAAAAAAATTAACAAAAAAAGATAATTTATGAGATATTAAATTTATAATATTAAGATCATCACTATCAATACTTTTAAATACACATGTGATAATGAATATCTACATTAACACTATCATACTATAGACATGGATTAATAATATATACAATTTTAGATTAATTTTTTATAAGATGTTTTGTTTGCTTTAAAATTTTTATCAATTACACTTTATGTTATGTTGTGTATCATATTGAGATTATACTTATTAATTATTTTATTTATTTAGATATGTTTTATGAGTTAGTTTGAATTCGAATAATTTTAGCTATTAATTTTATTTTAATTTAATTAATTTTATAATGTAATATAATTATGTAATACAAATTATACATAGACTTTTATCATTTTAATTATATTATTTTGATATATATTTATATATAATATTTTATTTTTTACTTTAATATAAATCAAAATTTTTAAATATTTTAACTTCATTCACTCAATTCGAGCTGGCCACTACCCTGCCCAAAATTTTTAAATATTTCAACATGACCCAACACATATCTACCAAACTATATGCCAAAAGACTAGGCTAAGCCTAATCATATGGATGTCATGCCATTCCAACACGACATGAAATTCATACTATGTCATGCCTGTCAATACAATGGTACAACCAAACCACAAAAAATAATTCATGTCAGCACGACGCAATACAACTTGTTTGACACCTCTAGTTGTCAGCCTATCTTTCAGCAATTAGCAAACCCAACACCTACACCCACAACTAGTAGGCCACATAGTCCAAGTCTTGCCTAGATTGGGCCTTGGGATTGTCCTCAATGAACAAGTACTAGACCAACCATAGCTACAACCACATGCTATGAGCAGGCCAAGGTGCATGGCTCACCTGATACAAACTCAAGCTAGTTGCAATTAAATTGTGCCACACTCATGCTCACCTTGGTTATGTGCATATCAGCCCATATATGTTCCATGCCCATGGACATGGTCATGCTTGAATTTTTGTGGAACAACCAAACCTAGCATGGCATGCACGACACCATTTGCAACTAAGCATGCCCATCATGCTTTTCCATGCTACACTATATTTCAGCAGTGTTGACATATCACAGTGGCAAGAATGATCTACCCAAAACTAAGCTATGAAGGCCCAATAAGGTTACTTTCCTCTATGTAAGCTTGGATAGATATGCAATTTCAAATCCTATAATCACCAAGAAAGGAAGATGATGAAAAATTATGGCAAACTCGTATTGTTACATAATAGCAAAGCATCATTGAAAAAAACTACCATGGACAATTTATTTTGGTCAAAATTTACATTCTTAAGCATGCAATCTTTTTATGATTGAAATAACTTAGAAATATTAAAATTAAGAATCGACACTTCTCAGGCTCCAATTGAATTACAATGTCAGTTACTTTATGGATGACAAGGATGTCAAGAGTCGAGACAGAGGTCTTTACTTCTCAATAGAGTCAAGCAAATGGGTAAAGAGTATGACAATAGTTCTCAAACATCATACAAAATGTAGCTCTCACAAATACTTATATATCATATCTGAATGAACAAAATTATAAGGCTCTATGAGTGGAAGAGAGAATGTTGATACAACCATCTAAATGCTCAAAACCAAAATTTGCATTGTATTTTACAATGTTATAGTTTGAATATATCCTAGTTTGTAAAAACTTTTAACATAGTACATTAATTACTTTTTTTAACTCTGTGTTTCCTCGAACCAGATTAGCTCCTCAAACAAAAAATCTATCACTTTGAAGTTAACTCATAATGAAACAAATATCTCATATTTCTATGGCACATACTTCTATAAAACTTACAAAAAACAAAAACATTAACAAAAATGAAAAGCTAACCATCAATTGTTAACTTTCTTTATTAACCAAGTAGAATGGTTGGTTTAACTTCTCATTTAACTCTCTAGTTAAAATTCTCTCAAGCCTATTAAAATAGAAAAATGTGTTCCTCAACTTATTTTTATGTGTAAATTAGCCAATATGAAAAAGATAATCATAAATCATTTCTCTATCAATCAAGACACTCTTTGCCAAATATAACTAAATTTCATATTGAATATTTTTAACACCCTATATGTACAATCATGAAGTTCAATAGTTTTCTAAAGAAATCACTTTTTTTATGATTTTTTTAAGTTTGTATGGTTACATATTTCTTCCATGACATATAATTGATGCTTGATATCAAAAAACATATTTCAGAACTTCATGCATTCCATACATGAAAAAAAAATTTGATCATGTTAAAAATATGTTGAAAAATCTTAATATGATAAGGGTGATACATCCATTAACTTTCATTATTTTTCCATTAATTTTACAAAATTCATTTTCCCTACTAAATAATTTTATTCCCAAATCCTAAGATATTATTTGCCCTTAAAAAATTAATGAGAAGTATCTAGTTTTGGTGGTCAGAATTAGATTAGCCGAGCACTAGAGAAAAGAATATAACTGAAAAAATGGAAAAAAAATGGCAGAATCATCATGTTTACCTTGAGATTTTTAATTTCGCCATCTATCCTCTGGAACTGCCCTTTAAATTTGTCAGCCTAGGAGATGACATGGGAAGAATTAGTGTTAAAAATCAATTTCCCATGAAGACATCATAAAACAACATAAAATTGAAATAGATAAAAAGTTATCCTCCAGCCTCTAGGAATAGCAGAAAGCTGCTGCCTGAGATCCTAAAGAAATTAAGAGTTAAATAAACAAAAATATAAAAAAAAAGAGAGAAAAAACAACATAAAACCTCAAAATGGAAGTTTTCCAATTCCTTTTCTGAAGCCGCCTCTCCCATTTCAATATCTCGAACTGCATAACTAGACTTCTGAAATTCATGAAATATTGAATCCTGCTGGAACTTATGCAATTATTAAATCCGATTGACCATATAAATGTAAAGAACTATCTAAAACAGGGATTATAAACTATTAGGAACCATTTATGGCGCATTTCGAAGTAACGACTACAACCCAATAACAACTGCCTCAATGGCTAACCCTCCAACATTTCATAAAGAAAAGGCAAACTACATGAGCACAACCCAATATATAGAACGGAATATTTATAGCTGTGTATACCAATAGACTAATATGAGTGTGTTGGGTTCGATGGAGGAAGTTTAAGCACGAGATCAATGGAGATGCACTGATTGAGCACCAGTCGAAGAACCTTTATACGGGTAGTTTGACGTGTTGACACGAAGGTGTATGCTCATTAGAGATACGCCAGTAACAAAGAGCAACTACACCATGTCTATTTCCATATAACCCATGTGCGATGTAACGCATGAACAAGGGAAGCGATTTACTATTTCAAATTTCAATAAAAGCAATCGAGGAAAGATAAATGGTACAGTGTAAATCAACATGAAAAAGAAGATGAAGGAAACAAAGCGTTACCCCCAGGAGGTCATTCATTGTCGAAGCAGCTGCAGCTTAGCTTAGCTAAGCGATGGTCTTTCCCAAGTTCGAGTTATCCTGAAGAAGCATGGGGGTTGGGGGAGAGCTAAATGACTCAAAAAAGTAAATTCAGTAATCCACGCGGGTGGTGTTTCTACTTTCGCGTTGAATGGGGATGACAGTTGCGCGTTTGAGCTGCCGGCTGCCGCTCGCGAGGCGCGAGCATATCAACAAAATATATAGATAAATTACAATCGGTAAACAAATTTAAACAAAGCCATGTTTTTAAAATAAAACCAAATAAAAAATTCAAAAAAAAATTAAAGAAATTTTAAAAAAAAAACTATACAAAATTATAAAATTTATAAAAAATTTTTAAAAACAACATATTTTTATAATAAAGGTTGCCCATGAATTTATTAAAATCATAAAATATATTATGTATTAGTTGTAGAGCTATATAACTTATATAACTTACATAATATATTTTATGTATTCCTAAATATTAATATGAAAAGGATAACAGTAATACATTCATTTATTAAAATCATAAAATATATTTATGATTTAGATATTGATTATATCTTGAATTGATTTCGCTCAATTATATGCTCATCATGACAATAGTTCTAGATCTAGAGATGTCAAATAGGTCTGTTCATCATTTTTGAGTGGCCGAGTCGAGCCTTCATATCGTAATCAGCACTGTATGACTGATAGTCTGTCTGGATCAGCATAGCATGAATGGCACAATTTTAGACAGACTCGTACCTAGTGTACCAGATAATTTTGGGTTGTGCCAGTTTTACAGGCAATAGTGAATAAATAAGCACATTTTCATCGTGGTGAGTGTGGGCCATAGCCGTTGGTGGGCTCATGGTGAGTTTCTGACATAGAGTCATTGAAACTTTTGTCCCGATGGCATCCTCCAAGTCAACGTGGTAGATTTCAATAATAAAAATCTATCACGTGGATATAGTGAATAAATATAAAATAAATATTTTAAAAAAGTAGTTTTTTATAATGGATCCGAGCATGGGTGGATCACAGAAATATGATTGCCTAATTTTATGTGACCCGTGACTTATTCTCGATCCCGGGTAATGGTCACCATGCTGGTGGATCATGCCAATGAGTTAAACACATGCGTTGTGCTAGGCCCGGCACGAGACACAGTATCCCCTGGCCCAAAATGGCATGATCTGTACCTCAAGCTAGCATGGCCACAGTCCGGGCATAATTTTGGACTGTGTCGTGTCAGGCCATTCATGATTCAATTAGGTCATGCCACATGTCGTGCTCGAGCTACCTGGTTCACTTAGACACCTCTAGATCCCAACCATTTTGTATATGATTGGTCAAAGCATTTCTTCGTAGTTAAGTCATAAACTTATTATAAGGTTTCCAAACTCAACAAGATCAATATGTTTTAACTCTTGAAAAATCAAGCAAATTAATTCATCATACTCTTTTATAAACTCTTCACATCTTTTACACAACAATCAACATATTAATCATCACGTATATATTTGTGCCAAGTTATGGATACCACATTCATGATTATGTGACAATCTCTCGGACTCAATCTATTGCATGCTCTCGTGCAATTTTTTAGTATGATTTATCCAAATAAAATCATCAACTATTACTTAATCATTGCAAGTCACTTACACACCAAAGTAAATGTCGAATCTTAATTGACCAAGGGCATGTCAATCCTAATACATGATCACACTTGACGTGTTGCTTCAACGACATCCCAAAAATTTATTCACTAAACATTCACTCTTAGTAGGCGATGCCCTATAGCACTATTAAAATAGCAGCAAAATAGTATTATCATGACCCCCAATCACTCTCACTCATTAGTCACTATAGATTATGTCAGATTAATATAATTTAAAATACTTTATAAGTTAATATATGAGATTGTTGTTATGAAGAAAAATAAATAAATTAAAAGAAGAAAATTATGGATTATTCCATTTTATTCTAATTTGACTTATTTATAGGATTATAAGAAGGCCAAAAGTTATAATCTTAGAAAACTAAAAGTCATGATGAGAAAGCCAAGGGTTTTGCATAAATAATGATCATTTATTTCAAAATAATTATATTTTATTACAAAGTATTTATAACACTTCACATTGAATGATTATAACATTAAAGAACATGTCTCGTTAAATTATAACTAGGAAAAACCTAATGGGATAAAAACCTTTTGAAGGAAACAAGTATTTTTATTATGTTGGGACTGCCTCTTTAAAAACCTTGTCAATAAAACCTAGCAAGATAAAATTTGGATAAATGAAAAAAGAGTATAGCGCATTAACATCCAATCGTGCTCTCCTCAAGCTAACATCCTCATGTTGGCGCATTCTAATCTTATATATTAAATTTGTGAATGTCGAGGTTGGTAATAACTTTGTAAATAGATTTAATGGATTATCATTCGATCATATTTGCTAGACATCAATTTCACCTTCTTTCTAAAGCTCATGTGTTTAAAAAATTTTTAATGAAATGTGTTTAGTTATATCTCCTTTGATATAACCTCTGATTTATGCAATGCATGCAGCATTATCTTTAAATAATATTGTTGACTTATTTTTTGATAAAAGAGAACCCACATGATTCTTGAATATGGTAGAGCATTGATCTTAGCCAAGTGCATTAATCAATGGCTTGCTTCATGAATTACAAAATCTCATAATGATTTGATAACATTGGCATCAGTATTTAGCTTGACAAAATTCTATGAGATAATAGTTCCATTATAGTAAAGACATACTCAATTTGTGATATGGCTTTATATAGATCTGAAAGATATTTTGTATATACATATCTGAGTAGCTTTGTTTTGACTCATTTGAGTAGAATAAATTCATATATATATTTTCACTAAGATAAATATTTTGTCAAAATTCATATATCTAGATCAGAAAGATATTTTGTCATATCTGAGTAGTTTTGTATCTGCATATCTGAGTAGTCTTGTCAAATGTTTGATATTGTTCCAATGTATTTTCATTGAATCTAAATTATACTTACTAATAAATTAATAGAAAAAATAATATTTGCACATGTACAATTAGTAAGATACACAAGTGTATCAATGGAACTAAGAAATGATACTTTAGGACTAAGTATTTTTCACCTTTTTCACAGAGTCAATATAAGTTTTTTTTTATATAAAATGATCGGATAACCATGTGATCTCTCGATGGATATGCTTTATCCATATTAAAATGCTTCAAGATTTTCCTGATATATGTTATTGATGAACCAATACTCCATTTAAAAAATATTCGATCCATAACTTAAAACAATTTTGTTTTCACAAGATTTTTCATTTTATATTCTTTCTTTAAATATTCTGCTATTTTTGTGAGCTCTTCACGAGTTCTAATAATATTTAATTCGTCAATTTAAACAATAAAAATTATAAATTCTATTTATGTTTTCTTGATAAAAACACAAAGACATATAAGATTATTCACATATCATTCTTTTAGTAAATATTCACTAAGTCGATTGTACCACATGCGTCCGAATTATTTTAATCCATACAAAGATCATTACAACAATATTGAGTATATGCTACGAGACTTTGTACTAACAACTTCATATGGTATAAATCCTTCTAGGATTTTTATATGTATGTCACTATATATGAATCCATATAAATATGCAGAGATAACATCTATTAGATGCATATCTAGTCCATCAGATAATGCTAAGTATCCGAATGACCTATACTATTATTGCATCCATAATAAGTTAATATGTTTCCATATAATAAATGCTATGTCTTTGTGATAAACTTTTAGCTACAAATCATGCCATGTATATTATGATATTATTATTCTCATTTCTCTTTCATACAAATATTCATTTGTACTAAACAAGCTTTATACTTGTAGGCAATTGGACCACGTGTCCAGATGTTTATCATTTTATCAATGAATGTAATTTTACTTGTATATCCTCTTTTCATTTTAGTCAATCATTTATCTATCTACATTCATCTATAGTTTATAGTTCATGATCATCATCATTTTGTTTGATGTTTAAGGCCATCTGAAAAGCAAATATGTTATCCATAACAAGATTATTCTGATCCCAATATTTATCTTTGTGCATGTAACTTGTTGAGATTTCATAATTTTCAAGTACCTTTGCATCTTCTAGATATATTTATTTGTTTTACACCTATCTGGGAGTTTGTTGTTCAATATGTCTCTACAAGGGTATTTTTCTTTACTTTTGTTCCCTATTCCGAGTAGTTATGTCCTTTGGCCCAATTGATTTCTTATGCTTAAAGTGTGTTTTATATTCGTTTGTTTTCTATCCATCAGGGATATCAATTTGTGAAAGAACATTCACAGCTAGGATATGTGACTTTGTTACTTTTTTACATCCATGAATATATTCGGTAATTAATTTGTAAGATTTTATAAATGAATGATCCACTGAACTTCAAATTCACATTGATCTGCATGAGGATCAAAATGAGATAATACCGATGCATTTCACATAATTTTTCATCATTCTTCTAAAATCAACTTTTCTCCCCCCAAACGAGGGAATACAGTTTTTATTAAAAATGATAATCTATACATATAGTTCTAAAAATATCTCCTATTAAGGGCTTATGATAGATGACGAATCAAAACCCACATAAATCTCAAATCTACATTATTAACCCATTTTGGTACATTATGGGAATACAATTGGTACATGGACAATATAATCAAAAACTTGTAAGTGAGAAATATTTGATTATTTACCCAGTACAAATTATGAAGGAGAGTATTATTCGTAAGATATTATTCTAATTCTCATTAGACTTATAACATGCATAATAGTGTGTCCCTGAGTACATGTTGGTAAATTGGTCTTCATTAGTAATAATCTAGCTATTAATTTAAGACATTTGTTCAAGGATTATGCTAGATAATTTTGGGTATGAATATGAGCAACATGGTGTTCAGTATCTATCATAGCTAACAAATAATAATCATTGAGTTTTTGAAGTAAATTCACCAATATTATCAATTCTAATTATCTTGATTAGATAATTAAAGAATTGTGCTCTTAATTTGATCAATTATTCAATGCACCTAGCAAAAACAATATTCCTTGTAGAAAGAAGACATACATATGATCATCTAGTGGAAATATCTATAAGGACCATAAAATAATGAAAAGGTATGCATGGTGAATGAATAGGTCAACATATGTCCCTATTTATTCTCTCTAAAAATATTAGTGATTCAGATATGATTTTATGTAATAGTAATCTAACTATTAACTTATCTTGTGAACAATAATCACATGATAATTCATTGGGCAAAAGAATCATTTGGTTCTTTAATTGATGCCCATGTGATCATTCTATGATTCACCGAATCATTGAAGATAAATAATGACAAATCCTATTGTGTCAAAAAGTAAAAATCTTTGGGTCATTGAACTTATTGTTCATTATAACATATGACTCGATTTGCTTTATGAACTTATGGTATAATTAGTTATATGTTTATATGTCCAGTACAACATATGAACGCTATGTATTACTTTCATTCATAATTTTAATATGATATCACTTTTTGTAGATATCTTTAAAACAAAGCAAATTTCTTATTGATTTATTAGATCATGATGCATAATTAATATGGAAACTAGTTCCATTTGGTAGTATTATATTTACTCTTCTAGTACCTTTAATTAAATATGATATACTAGAGATGATACATACACTGATATTTGTTATTATTAAATCAGCAAGACATATATCACCATCATTCATCTTGAAATTTAATAATACACAAATTTAGATAAATATAAAAATAAAATAACAAGATGATATTCTTATTAACTCAAAATAAAATACATAGAATTATTTAATATTTACATTTATATTTTCTACTAAACAATTGAAACTATCATTAAAACCTTCAAAAAAATCCATATCAAAGTCAGGCAGGTCCAACTTATTTCAAACAACAAAATTAGTTTATACCCTTTTTCCTTTATCTTTTAATGATGCTTGATATATACATACCAGATGTTTGGTCATATGACAGTGCGAGACTAGTGTCATTCCATTATGCATCTATAGAAAATCGCTCTAGGAGCCTTGAAGTATTTTGTATGTACACTTTATCCATTTTTTTTTATCCTATCTCACCATTATTTAACCTTTTTGCGATAAAATGAGTCTTTCAGTTTCAATGGGTTTGAATGATGATTATGATAGTGTTGGAAATATTACCATCGACCATGACGACAATTATGACTATGACCATGTTCATGCCCATGATTGTGGATTGAACTTGCATTCACTTAAAGGAACTGTTCAATTCTAGTTAGATGGGACTCAGTTTTTCATTAGTAGCTCATTATTTTGTTCAGCTACTAGAAGAAATAATATTAATTCTGAATATTTAGTAAATTTATGTTCTCTATATTGCTGCTAAAATAGCATATTAGTGGCATGAAATAATGTGAATATTTTTTGTAGCATATCTTCATCCATTATTTTTTCTTCGCATAGCTTCAATCTATAGCCTATTTTAAATAGATCAGAGTTATACTCACCGACCATTTTAAAATATTACAACATCATGTGCATCCAGACATATCGAGCTTTAGATAAAAACACAAATTTTTGATGGTCAAATATATCATTCAAGTAATTTCATAAGATGAAAAGATCTTTTATTGTAAAATATTAATTTTTTAGATCATAATGGAGATGATGCCTAAGGAAAATTAGCATTTTGCACAGTCTTGCAGGGACTCATCTCCTTTTTTTTTAATAATTTCTCCAAGATTCATAAATGTCCGATGTAATTCAGCATAAAGAATCAATGATAAATAATTTTTACCAAAAATATCAAGTGCTATAAACTTAAGTTTCATGAGATTAGACAATTTAGAAATTTTTCCATATATGAAGTAAAAAAAAATAATAATATAATTTTACCTTATATAGAGCAAACTCATACCGATAACGTGTAATGAAGAACGAGGAAAAAATAAAAATAAGAAAAAAAAAATCATCATATTCGCCTATGATTATGACTATTTATAAGGTTACAATAATACTAAAGGTTATTACTCTAAAAAAATTAAAATTGATAATAAAAAAACCAAAAATCTTACATAAATAATAGTAATCATTTCAGAGTAATGAATATTAACTACGTATTATTTATAATATTATTTATATTTTTAAATTCTATGCAATTTTATATTTGTAGTATTTTGAATTTGTGAAATTTCTAAAATGTTGAATAATTTATAAATAATATTTAACCTCCACCTACAAGTTTAATCTGCACAGGCATAAAATTTTTTATCCTGGCACACTAATTATAATTTTTATAATTAAAACTTTGGTTGGCACGTGGCAATCTCTCCTCAAAGTACGAACGGCCCTGTTTGTCCGTAAGTTTGTCGAATTACTAAAATTGCAGAACAGACATCTACGGAAGCTAAGCTCGGACGATTACGCGGATCCAGTTTCTGGACGAGGTTGATGTTTTGTTTTCACCTAATTAGCTGTTCAAATATGTGATCATGCCGTTTTACTTTGTTCCTCGTTCGATTGATCGTGATCGTGATCGTGATCGTGATCGTGATCCAGTTACTAACACAGTAGCGCGGATCACCTGGTTCGATTAATCGAGGTGTTTCTTGGTTAAATTTATAAGAACGCATTTGTTTCTTACAATTCGAGTTTGAAACATGGACGGAATTCTAATTTTATTGTTGTTTCTTCGAAATTATGGTGTATATTCTGCAAAATTACTGAAAAATCGAGCTTCTGAAATCTTAATGTCTGATAGACCATTTCGGATTTTAGGTCAGGAGGTTGAAGGCTAACTTAAATAATCTATGATGGACATGCTCATGCTCGCGTGGGCGTTTGCCTCTGTGTGTTTATGTAAGAATTAGCTTTTTTTAGCAGGGCAAATATAGCAATTACAAATGTTGTTGCACTCAAAGATTAAGGTCTGTGATCTGACATTTTAATGCTGTTAGAAAATTATTTTTATTTGCTAACACACCCAATGATAAAAATTACTGATATATTCACCGATATATCTCCGATATATCCATAAATTCTAAGTATTGATATATTAATTAATACCGATATATCTATCATTGATTGGTGCTCATATACAAATATACACCGATATATCTTCGATATATCCTATATATCCATAAAATCTAAGTACCGATATATCCGTAGAAATCGATATTTTAATCATTGAACACACCATCAATTAATAATAGAAATACGAATTAAATAGAGGAATGTTGAAATTATTTTTATATAGCTTGGAATTATTATTGAATTTTTTTTGCAATGTTTCATTTTGTTTTTTTTTTTTTGATTGTTTATTTGTTTCTCTTGGCTTTTTCGTGAGTCAGCCATCTAGTCCTACATGAAGATGTACATATGGCTTGATTTCCCAACATGGGCGGTGACCTGTCCCACCCAAAGGACAAGATAACACGGCCTAACCTGGCTCATGATGATTGGGCTTCACCCAACTCTTGAAGTGATACAAGATGGCACAATACAAGCCCATAAGCTATATTGAGCTTGATGGGGTGGTTTGCAAGCCATCCGTGCTTATAGTGATTGCCTACTCAATGTGTTGGCTTGATGTGTTCCTGTGACTGTCGGCCATGTGGTACTTGTTTAATAGCTCAACCATGGGTCATACTCAGGCACTCATGACCCATGACTTGACTGGATAAGTGAGCCATTTTATTAAAATGGTTGGGCTATCACTAGCACAACCTTACCAACTAGTTTAATAATATGGCTATCGTAGTTCAACCTACAAGCTTGGCCTGCTTGGGCCATCTCGAGCCAACAACATAAACGGCCAAAACCATAGCATTGTTTCTTCTTCTTCTAAATTTACTTCTAATTATCTTTAAATACTAGTAATTATAATTCTTGCCACAATATAAGAAGTTTTCATATTGTTCATTGATAGTTATGATATAGTCAATAAACATACATTGAGAAAATACATGTGTGGAACTATATTATATCCATAGTTGTGAATGCTGAATGGAGTGCTTAAGGGTTGCTTAGGCTCAAACTAATTTAATGCCCAATTATGAGATCTCACCCGAGAAAATGTGCTGGGCCACTGATGCCACTTAGGCATACTAGGTGCTTGCTTGCTTTTTAGCAAGTCATGACAACTCCACAAAGAATGCTTTCTTCCATGGTGTTCTTGTTCAAATGTAGTATCATAGAGATTACGATCACAAATTTGAAGTTCAAATTTATAAAAGTATATTGATATGAATTTTACAATTTGAAATTTGGGGTTCGTGATCTTTGTGACCTTGTAGATTTTTCAAAAAAAAAAAAAGTTTCTCAACTTCAGAATTAATATATTGTAGATTTCTAGTGACACCAAATCATTGGTAGTTATTCGATGCAAGTGCTCAATTCATATGAAATCATTACTAATATTAATCATCATGATTACATAAAAGTAATCCATCATTTTAGGAAAAAAAATCTGATTAGAGGACATAATGATATCTCCAAACAATTCAATCAAATATATGAGACTTTAAATAGTACAATCTGTGAAAAAAATAAAACTAAGCAATTATCTAATAATTCAATTGCACGTTTAAACTTTAGCTCAAACCATGAATTTTGATTTTCACATAAAAGTATAAGAGAATTTTCATATTAACTAGTGACAGATTTTGTATTTACAACTCCTGGAAAGTTCATAATAAGATTAACAGATGACTAAGTGTTGTTGTTTAGTTTTTTTACTTGAAGTTCTTTACTTTTAATGCTTTCTTTGATTGAATAAAAAATTTGGATAATAGTTAATGATATTATATAAATTATATATAAAATAGGCCGTGCTTTATTCACGAAGACTTGCATCTTAGGGGCAAAACTATGACTATCTTATATGCATGTGTTGCAATCTTAGTTTATAGCTTGTTTCAATTTATAATTTTTGTTATTTTTAATTTCAAGATGGATATGAGAGCTCCCAACACATATGTTGCTCAAATCTAATTGACTCTATATATAAGGGTATATCTTGTATATTATTTTTATTGAGTTTTTCATTATAATTTTGGTGATTTTATGATTTAATTTTTATATGCTATCAGATTCAAGCCCCAGGTAGAGGAATATATGGAAGGGTTTTCTATAGAGAGAAGCTTGTGCTATAATAATATAGTACACAAATGCTCACTCATACAATAGTCCATGTGTGCCTTGTAGGCACATAGTTGGCATCAAATTTTCATAGTAGGCACATAGCATGCACTTGAGAAAGGAAAAAATTGGACATAAGGTTGGGTAGATGCAAATGGATTAGCATGTACACAAATTATGCAACCGACACACACAACAGACATGCACTATGTGCATCACGCATGCACAATAGACATGCAAGGAAAATGGAGAAAAAAAGAGAATTTTGATGGTGTGCTTGGGTGACATGAACTCATCGTTGGTGTCAAAGTATATGTGGGTGATCAACTTTTTGTTAGAGTCAATTAAGGGAGCAATGATATAATAATAGCATATAAATGTGAGATTTTTTTTATAATTTATATATTATAGGAATAAAGGACATAATGGAGAGAGAAAAGTTAATATGTATTTTTATAGAGGAAGATGAAATTATTACAAAGTGTTAAGAGACGCAATGATTAACGAAGCCATCCAAGTTTTTTACTAAGTTTTTTCATCGTGATATTTATTAGAGATGAACATACATTTTTTATTTAAGATAGTAATAGATATTTTTTGTTTAATAGGTGCTACTAGTCTTGTGATTTGTACTTCTAATATAAACTAATGAATTATCATATTATAAATAAATATTTTTTTTACTAATTTTTTTATTGTTTATAAATATTATAGCTTATAATAAAAAATATTTGCAAGTTATCAATAATGATGATTAAGTTTTATTTGTTATTCTTTTTGAAATGAACACATACTTGAATCAAAATTTAGTTTCACATAATAGGAGAATACTAGCTTCAAAGTCTTATGGGAATGAAGAGTTATCATATCATTAAATATGTCACGAGATCATTTTAGATGAGATTACACATGAAATAGGGATTTTGGTATTCTAATATTTTCATAAGAAAATATAAAGTAGATAAAGGTGTAATATAGGAATAAAAACATATTCAAGACAAGAAGTGATTAATACAACTCATATTTCTTTTGAGGTGTAATTGTTAGATCAAATAAGAGATCTATGCAACATCAAATGACTTCTTACTTCTCTGATAAGGATGGGAATTTGAGTAGTCTAGCCTAGCCTGATCCAAAATTCTTAAAAAGCATCATGGACCAACCAAATAGTATGCATGGGAAAAAATAATAGTATGGGTCCACCCAAGCATCATGGGCGCCTCTAGAAAGTTGGATGTGTGATTGGACATGTACTCAAGTTTAGTCACGGTCTCAAATGTGAGCACGAACTTGTAACTTGGATCCATATGTGTGTGCTTTTGGGCTATGCTATACGAGACAAAGGGATGGTGATATTTATTTCTTACCGAGATAGTTCTTGAGGTCCGACCCATATTCACACCTCTCTATTAGATGATTCACTATGAGGATGAAAGGTATTATGTACCTTGGTATACATGAAAATGCTTGGTTTATTCAATCTTTCACATCTAGTTAGATCAACGAGCAAGTTTCTTTCTTTTAGGAATGGAATCCTAAATGAAATAGATACTACACAAAACATATGATAAAAAAATTATTTTTCCTAAATAATAAATATGATGGGATACTTGACTCAAGAATATAGACTAAAAGATTTAGCGAATCAAATAGTTTGCAATTGAGATTACACAACATCAAAATTAATTAGGTGTATTTTTATTATTAAGGTTTTATCTTGGTTCTATCATGTTTCTGCAAGTTTTTTTTTTGTATGGGAGTGTCAAGCATGTTAGATGTCTCGACCTTAGTATATTTGCATTATTTTTTATTTTTGATGTTAATAAAAGTTATTATATATTTTGTTCTCTTTCTTCTCTTTCTCTATTTGTCTTTCTTTGAAATCCCAAACCCTAACATGGTGCAAGGGGGTTGTGAATCATCTATGGGTGGGCACCATGTACTAATGCCAGTGACATTTTACAACTGCAAGCATTGGTACTGGTGCATTCAAGTGGCTACAAGTGCATTGTGTAATGTTGCACTTTTGTGTAGCATGGTGAAGTGGTGCATGAATTGTAGTGTTGGTGTGTGCATTGTGGTGTGATGAACAATGTGAATTAGTGTCATGGGTTATGTACAACGGTGTCATGAATTGTGATGCACTTGATTATGTGGTGCAGTAAGTTGTGGGTTGTAGTAAAATTAATGCACACACACACAATTCTTGTGTGCTATATGTTTTTTGTTGATGAGGTAGAATGATGATTTATTTGAGATTGATTCAAATAAATCATTTGTGATGGATGCATAATTATTAATTTATTTGTGATAATCAATTGATTTGAGTTTGATTGATATATTTAATTCTTGCTAGATGTGCAACAAGATTCATGATTTAACTATGTCAATATATTTTTTATTGATATTTTACTTATATAATAATAATATAAAGTTGTTGTGATAGAGATGGATTGATTAGGACGAGACTACTCACTACGTAGCCTAGAGATAATTGTGAGAGAAGATTAATGTGATGATGTCAATATTTGTGGATTTAATTATGTTAAATAGATTGAGTGAATACATTCTTAACATTTTATACTTATATTTGTTAAGGGTTGTGCTATAATGTTTTTCTAACACAAATTCACAATAAGAGGATATCTTAATTTTTGTAGAGATTTATCAGAGGGTGATTTAGGCATATGAAAGATGCGATTACTATTGTGACAATGAAATGTTAGAATCCATAAGGAAATATATTGTGTCTTCTCTACATAGTGACAATGAAAGTTGTGAGAGAGTTGCTCTTAGAATCCATAAGGAAGAAATGGATTCTTAGAATCCATAAGAGTTGCTCTTAGAATCCATAAGCAATACTTTTTCATGAGAGTTGCTCTTAGAATTCATAGGACACATTTAGGAGATATATTAAACATTGCATTATCATTTTTTGAGGATATTTTGAGGTTTTGATGTTGTATTATAGACTTATAGATCTATCAAGACTAGATCTTTCATGTCTATACTTATTGGTCTTGTTATATTTATTCAGGAGTATTTAGAATTTTTTCATTTGAGAGATACTAGCCCTAGTGGTGACACATTTATGTTTATTTATTTATTTTTTGCCTCACTTTGGACTCCTTGCTCATAGATTTAGTGGTCGATACTTATGTCATACATGATTAGGCTTTTATTTTATTTTTGTTAAGCCTTTGTTATTGTCATGATTAATGATATTGTTGTTTTGACTAGGGGGCATGATAATAAATATGATGTTTGTTTTTAAGCACAATTTTTTATAGTTGAGTTTTTTATAATTTATTTTCAATTTGTTATTTTATTAAATAATTGAAATATAATATTTTATTTTATTTTCTAATATTTTTATGTTGCATAGGTGGACTTTGTAAATGACTTTCTCGAGGATTGGTTTTCATTGATATACTTGTATGCTCTCAACTTAGACATTTTTCATTGATGGAGGAAAGCATTCTAGATTTTATTAGACATATCTATTAGGAAAATATATTAGAGTTTTTTATATAATATATTAGGAAGATGTTAATAGGATATATTATATTTGATTCATTTATATATTTATAAATTTTATGAAACTATTATACATGATGATTTAATATATTTTATTATTTTTATTGATTTTTATATTAAATATATATGATTATTAATTTTTAATGAAATATTTTAAATTTTATTAATATTTATAAAATTCTACTAAATGATAAAAATATAATTTGATTGTATTATTAAAATATTGATAAACAATAATAGCTGAAAAGAAAAATATATATATATATATATATATATATATAAATCAAAATATTATGATATTTTTATCACATAAAAATATTTCTAGGTATTATATTTATATATATATATATATATATATATATATATATATATATATATATAATTCTACAAAATAATTAATCTTAGCTTGCTTATAAATAAAAAAGGGATCTTCCAATATTGGGCTAGCCAGGGCTCGATATGGAAAGGAGGTTCTATGTCCAAGCTAGGTTTTTATTTTGTTGGCCCATGAACAATACATATTCAACTATAAACTTTATTCTCACTAATGTAGTGCAATATCAATCATTTGATTTAATTTAAGTTAGTCATTTTTTGTAGAAAAAAATTTTAATCTTTAGTATGATAGAGCGAGGTCTTAATTTAACAATCAAATCTTTGATTGGTGGTCATGTTTGAGATGTCTTAATTTTAATACATATCAATTTTGAATGAAGATATTTGTCATCACAACAAAATACAATCTCTTAGATTAAAACTCAATATGAAGGGAAATTCTTTATTCAAGCTTTATTATTTATTGTGTTGTCCCATTAATAATACATATTGAATGATAGATATTTTTCTCAATCATGTTGATCTTCATTATGAAATATTAGAAAATTCTTTATCTATCATTTTGTTCGATTTATATTTGATATTTTTTTTGTAGAAAAAAATATCAATCCTCAGTATGAAAGAGTGAGGTACTATGTATTTGATTTTCAAGTTGTAATCCATTAGGAATTTTACTCGAACTTGAACAATCAAATCTAATTGATCTAGGATCATATCATATAAGATTTGAGAGAGATAAATCTTAGCAAGTCTTATCATCAATCAATTGGGGATTTAGGAGTCTATTTATGAAAGGTCTCAAACATGAGATTTATTGGTATTACACGAATATACTTGCCATTACATCAAGATATGATCTTTTAAGTTACAAAGCAATATGAAAAGTAAATTTTACGCTCAAACTTATTTTTTCCCTTAGCCATGTCCATGTGCAATATCAATATTTAACTTATTTTGTGGTTGAGATTTATTACATAAAAATTATTAATCTTTAGTTCAGTATGTAAAAGTAGGGTGTTGTGTATTTGATTTCTAAATTGTAATTCAGTAGGAATATTGCTAGAATAATTAAATCTTATAGTTATTTCAATTAAAAAAAGGGCATATTCATTGCATAAGTAATATAATATGTTAGTTGAGAGATGAATCTCAACAACTCTTGCCCTCAATCAATCATGAGTTTATTTTTGAAAGGTATCAAACCTAATATTTATCATTCTTAGATGAATATACATATTATCATATCAAAACATATCTTTAGATGTATGTCCAAGCTTGATTGTTTAATGTGTTGTCCCATGAATAATTTGTAGTCAACTAAGATTTTCTCCTCGATCATGTGCAATGTCAAAATCTATTTTAATTTAGACGTGTTTAAATCATTATTAATGCACTAAATCTTATAATAATTTTAAAGTTAACTATGATTGGTCGTGATTACTATTGAGACGATTGATAAGTGTGAAAGTTTGTTGTATGTATCTATCTTGGGATTGGTAAGGGGGGATTGAGGGGAGGATGAAAAAAACATTCGACTCAATTTGTGCTTGGGGTTTTCATGTAATAAATTATTAATCTTTAGTATGAATGTGTATTGTGTAATTGATTTTCAAATGGCAAAACATAAGAAATATTACTTGAAGAACCAAAATCTGATGGTTTTGATAAAATATACATGAAGAAAGTATCATTAAATCATTAAAATCCTTGTATTTTGTGTGATGAAAATCCTTTTTTGTTCTGGGGTTGGATTTGTAGGAGTGCCATTGAATGACACCAATCTTCACCTCATGTTTCACCTTGTGTATGTTACTCAAGCTATCTTTGTTTTTTATGTTTACTCGCTAGTCTTGGGGGGATTTGAACCTGGACTAGAAAGGCTTCACTAATTCAGTGCTGTACAGTTTTCTGCCTCAGATCTCCAAATGGAGGACAAATCCCAAGTTACAGTCCCTGCTGTAGGAGAGTCCGAAAAACTCAAAAAGGAAGAAATGCATTTAAAAGTGAAGAGCGAAGCAATAGAAAAGGAAAAGCTGCAGGGTGAGGATGCAAAACACGAGGAAACAGATGAGAAGAAATCGAAGGAGAAAGGTGAGAAGAAGAAAGAGAAGAAAGATAAGCTAAAGGAAGATGAAGCAATTGAAGTGAAAAATGAACAGGAGGAGAAAAAGAAGAAAGAAAAAAAAGAAAAGAAGAAAAAAGAAGAGAAGATAGTACAGAAGAAAGAAGCTGAAGCAGGAGGCGATAATGTTGAGGAAGAAAAGAAGAGGGCTAAAGAGGGCAAAACAGGGGGATCAAGCAAGGATCTCCCTACTCTGAGAAACAAGCTTCAGAAAATCAATGAAAAATTACAGGCACTGGAAGAAAAGAAGAAGAGCATTTTGAGGCAGGTTGAAGAAGCTGAACGTGGGCAAATTTGTGATCCCAAGATTGGAGGAAAACCAATAATAGCCAATGAGCCAGAAAAGACTCTTCCATGAGTCACCTCTCCATGCATCATACTTGGTATGTATCTCCAACATCAAACATAAGATCTCTCACACGTGCACACAAATATATGTCTGTTATGTGTCTTGTATATCTATGATATATCTTGCAATACTATTATAATGTTCTATGGAATATGCTATTGCTCATGACATGTGTTTTTGTTTTCTGTTTTTAATTATGTGCACGCTCATTTAGCACATTGTTGCAGGCTTATGGTGATGATGACATTATGGTATAAAAGTAAGCGAGCAAGTTATTGTCTAACAATGTCTTTATGAATGTGTATGCAGATTATAAAAGTATATTTGAAAAGTAGGATTTATGCAACCAATCTCAAGTAATTAGGATAAGACTTAGTTGATAATAATGATGCCGACAACATGAATCTAAGCTAGAATCTAAACTAACCCATGAGTCAAGCCAATCATCTTAAAGTTTTCTTTTTTTTTTTACTAGGTGGCATTTCCTAGGCTCAAGGGAAATCTATCTATACACCATCATGCTTGGTTTCCAATCCCAATGATTAATGATAGCTTGTGATTGGGTGTGTTCCGGCTTGTGATTAGGTGTGTTCAGGCTTGTGATTAGGTGTGTCTAGGCTTGTGATTAGGTGTGTCTAGGCTTGTGATTAGGTGTGTCTAGGCTTGTGATTAGGTGTGTCTAGGCTTGTGATTAGGTGTGTTCAGGCTTGTGATTAGGTGTGTCTAGGTTTGTGATTAGGTGTGTTCAGGCTTGTGATTAGGTGTGTCTAGGCTTGTGATTAGGTGTGTCTAGGCTTGTGATTAGGTGTGTCTAGGCTTGTGATTAGGTGTGTTCAGGCTTGTGATTAGGTGTGTTCAGGCTTGTGATTAGGTGTGTTCAGGCTTGTGATTAGGTGTGTTCAGGCTTGTGATTAGGTGTGTTCAGGCTTGTGATTAGGTGTGTCTAGGCTTGTGATTAGGTGTGTCTAGGCTTGTGATTAGGTGTGTCTAGGCTTGTGATTAGGTGTGTCTAGGCTTGTTATTAGGTGTGTCTAGGCTTGTTATTAGAGTGTGTCTAAGCTTGTTATTAGAGTGTGTCTAGGCTTGTTATTAGAGTGTGTCTAGGCTTGTTATTAGAGTGTGTCTAGGCTTGTTATTAGAGTGTGTCTAGGCTTGTTATTAGAGTGTGTCTAGGCTTGTTATTAGAGTGTGTCTAGGCTTGTTATTAGAGTGTGTCTAGGCTTGTGATTAGGTTTGTTTCACTAGAGATGATACTAATAGACATGATCCTAAAGCATAAGTTATGATACATAGGCTACTAGTCCCATTTAATCATAAAAGAGAGCATAGGGACAGGAACAATCACAAATGATGATGATGATTATTATTATTAATTAAAAAAGAAAAAATAATGAATACTAAGACTCCTACAAACCATAGTTATTTGAGAAAGAAAAAGAGCTAAAAAACTTTCTATCCTAGTAGGGAAAGAACCTCAAAAAAATAACTCTACTAAGCAGTGGTGGAGGTGTGAAGTCCAAATCCATAGGGGAAGAGTGGATCATAGTGTTCATCCCCAACATTCATAGGCAATTGGGAAACATTCCTGAACCAAGTACGTGGCAGCTTTCCTCGGAATGGATAGTCACCAAACAGAACATCTGCAACTCCTTGCCCTTCAGAGCCCGGCAACCAAGCGGCTATGAGCGCACTGATATGGTTTAGGTATGGCTCGATCACGACTGGGCGGCCAGTGACGAGCACAACCACACATCTCACGGCCCCACACACATTCCTTATAGTACTGAGTCCGGGTTTGGTTATGGTTAGGTTGAGGCTGTCACCATGTCCTTCTGCGTAGGGTACCTCCCCTACAACAACAATCGCATAGGAAAACCTTCCCGCCTTGACATACTCCCTCTCTGGATTCTCCTTGTGGACCACTCTAGTTTTTTCCCCGTCGACTGTGTCTTTAATAGCTTGTAGAATAGTCGTGCCTGTTCAAACAGCATTTTCAATGTTTTTTTTTTGTGCGGGTAGGAGCGTAAGCATGAGGAGAGAGAGAGAGAGAGAGAGAGTGCAAACCATGAGTGAGATTGTTGCCACTCATTCCTTGCCATTGGATCGTCCATCCTCCACACTGATATCCTAGATTGTGTGCGTGGCTACCAGCAACGAGTATTTTTGAAGCATTCTTAGAGAGAGGCAGCAATGGCTGATCGGCAGCTTCACCATTCTTTAGTAACACCAACGATTTCCTCACAGCTTCTCTTGCTAATTCTCTATGCTTCTGCTCTCACAGCAAGTTCTCCTCCATCAATTAGCCCTCCAATGGGGGGAAAACTTTATGGGGAAGAAAAAAAAAAGAAGATTCGAACCTTGCTTCCGAGCTCATGAACAAGCTTTGTGTCGGCCCATGGGTCCTCAAATAGGCCCATCACAAACTTCACCCGTAATATCCTCTTCACCGCATCATTTATCCGACTCATGGGTATGAACTTTTGCTTTACAAGACGTGTTAGATCATTTTGAAACTCTGTGTAATTGAACGGAACCATGATCTGCACCAACATTGTCGAGTCAATCTCGAGCAAACTAACCAAATATCAGCTTTCCTCGATCACTAGGTCACTAATTAGGATTAGTGTCCTAGTCCCAACTAACCAATGACATCATACTGTGTTAGAATTAATTTTTTAACTAATCTGGATTAGTCATCCTAATTTCCATCCAACACAAAATGTGATTTTGTGTTAAAATTCAACTATTATATTAAAGTTCTTCAAAAAATAATCATCATGATTATCATAAACAAAATCTTACACTAACTACTTAGGGTCGACTGTAAGGATTCTATTATATATATATATATATCAACATTTTATCAAAAATCTAATGTTGCCGTAGAAGTGAAGAAAATTTTTATTTATATATATAAATACAAGTTGTATCCTAACAAACCCAAAACATTATGTTGTGTTAGAACTGAACTACTTAATCAAAATTTTTTTAAAATATTTTAATATATATAAATCATATTCATAGATAGAGAAATATATAAGCTACGCTCAATTAAATCCTAGGTTCCTTTTCTACTAATTAGGATTATTTCAAATTGTCAACTTTTTTTTTTATAATTGTCCAAAATTCTCAATAAAAAAATATTTTTTTTTATGTATCATCATGATCATTATCAATTGAATTTTATCCTAATTACTCAAGGTCGATTGTAAGCGTTATGTTTTTTAGATCAACAAAAAAAATGTGTATATATATATATAAAATGTATTATCATGATCATCATCAATTAGAATTAAGTCTTATCATAACTACTTGGTGTTGATTATAATAGTTATGTTTCCTAGATCAACAAATATATATATATATATATATATATATATATAATGTGTGTGTGTGTGTGTATATATATATGTATATGTATATCATGTTTCATCATGATCATTATCACTTAGAATTAAATATTATCCTAATTACAGTGTCAATTGTAAGAGTTATGTTTTTCAGATTAACAATATATATATATATATATATATATATATATATTATGTATCATCATGATCATCATCAACTATAATTAAATATATTATCTTAATTACTCGGTGTCGATTGTAAGGGTTATGTTTTTCAGATCAACAGAAAAAAGTTTATATTATATATATATATATATATATATCAAAATTCTATTAAAATTGTAATGCTGTAGAAGAAGAGAAAAGAAAGAGGTGGGAGTGGAATAATGAAAGCAATATAGGAGAGAGATACCATATCAAGCCCAGCATTGATGGACTGTTGAACAGAATAGGTGTAATTAGCATGAGGAGGAGAAGTGATCCTGTCGATGCCTTGCCAGTCAGAAATTACAAAGCCCTGAAGCAGCAGCAGCAGCAGCAGCTCATGTAATGACAACTCCAAAACAGCTATTCTTTAAAAATCAATCCACATTACCTTGAACTTGAGCGTGTTCTTGAGGAACTCAGTGACAAGATCACGATTGGAGTGCATTTTCTGTCCGTTTATGCTGGAGTAGGAGATCATGACTGTTGATACGCCTTTGATAATGGCACTATAGTAGCCAGGCATGTGCGTACTAAGCAATCCATGCCAATCTACGTTCGTATTGTTCTCATTGATCCCATTTATTGTTCCTCCATCACCCACATAATGTTTCGCACAGGCTGCCACGTTCTTCCTGCATCATGAACAAACAGAAAATCATGACCAAATTTTACCTGCATATGCCCGATATGACATGATACGAGATGATATTATATGATATGATCATCATCCTACTTTCCAGCAACATAAGGAATGCCCTTTCGCTGGTTGCGAGGGATTGTTCCTTGCAAACCAGATACAACTTCTGTCATGGCCTGGACAAGTAGCGGGTCTTCACTGTAGCTCTCATAGCAACGACCCCAACGTGGATCCCTACAGACCTGTCACATGCGCAGAAGTTTGATAGTTAGAGAAATCATGGGGTTTTTCTTTGTTTTTTTTTGCTTTGTTGTATGAGGGAGCAGGTAGATACTTACGGCGATACAAGGCGCAAAAGTGTATTGAATCCCAGTGGCTCTGACTTCGAGCGCAGTTGCAGCGCCAATCTTCTTGACGAGCTTTGGGTCTCTGGTTGATGATGGGCAGGTAATTAGTAATCTACACTTGTTAGCGCATGAACTGTTGTTAGACATACAAGTAGGGCAGCAGTGTAGACTTGCCTCGTGGCTCCCAGGCCGACGTTGTGGGGGAAGATTGTTGCCTTGTAGACGTTGTTGTGGCCGTGTAGAGCATCAATCCCGTAGATCATGGGTATGCCCAGACGGGTCGAGAGAGACCCTTTTTGAAAGTCATTTACCATTTTAACCCATCTCCCCGGCGAGGCCCTTGGCAATGGCACGCTGCCTCCTCCACTCAAAATGCTGCCTATAGCACCACAAAACCATAAAACATTCTAGTAATTCCATCTTACCTAGCACACGCACACACACACCCATGTTCTATTTCATTATAAAAAATCTCTTCACAAATTAAATATATGTATGCAGGCCCCACACAAATCCATATGGTGTATACACACAGAGAGAGAGAGAGAGAGAGTAAAAGTGTATAGGATGATCTAAAATATGCAACTGTTCACCATGTCAAAGCAATCCTTCATGACACGAGAAGATGTAAATATACAAACATATATTACATACAAACACCCCAACGCACCTATATATATATATAGAGAGAGAGAGGGAGGGAGGGAATGAGAGAGAGATTAAATCGTTTATGTTGATGATGTTAATCTTAGAGACAAGAACATGCCAATGTTGTATTTCTTTAAGATTTCAGAAGAAAATTGTAGAGACAAAAATATAACAATGTATTCCTTCATGACCAGAGAAGATGCAAGTAGACAAAAATATATAAAACACACACACACACACACACACATATATATATATAGTGAGATGAAAAATATATTATCTAAAAAGTAGAGTAGAGTCAAATACATACTAATGTATTCCTTCATGGCATGAGAGATGCAAGTAGATAGAACCATATGGTGTATATATATACACTATAGAGAGAGAGAGATAATGTGAATTATGGATGTAAAAAGTAGAGAGACACACAAACATACCAATGTATTGCTTCATAACATGAGAAGATACAAGTAGACACAAACATATGATATATATATACTAACACACACGCACACACGCACACACACGCACGCACACACGCACGCACACACACACGCACACACACGCACGCACACACACATGCATATAGATAGATAGAGAGAGAGGGACAGAAAAGTAGATAGAGGAAAAACATTGTGTGTGTGTGTGTGTATTTCACACACGTATATAGAGGAAATTTGTATATGTTGATCTGCAAAGTAGAGACAAACATACCAATGTTGTATTTCATGACCTAAGACACACACATGCATATAGATAGAGAGAGAGAGAGAGAGAGAGAGAGGAAACTTGTATATGTTGATGAAATGAAAAGTAGAATAAAAAACATACCAATGTTGTATTTCTTCATGACATGTGAAGATGCAACAGTGCGATCTATTTGAGTCATTTGGCCAATCTTCTCTTCCAGTGTCATCCTGCCCAGCAAATCTCTTATTCTCGACGCCATGGGCTGGTGCGGATCTCTATATGCCATCCTCTTGTGTACTGTCACTGCACAAGCTGCAGTGCTGCAGCAGCAAATCATCATCAACGCAAACACCACCAACGTTCTTGCGCGATCCATATTTTTTGTTGTTGGAGATCCTGAAAATCAGTGGAACATGAGTCTGATCCTGTTTGCCCCCCCCCCTCCTTTTCTCATTAATATAACCAACCATGACGTGGTTTGAACTTTGAATGCCCCTCCCCCTCAAATCGGCAACAGCAAGACAAATTCAAAAAAATTAAAAAAAAATTAAAGTTTTTTTTTAATTATTCTGGTTAACAACAACCCAATTAACATCAAAACTTATAAAAACCACCCCCAAAAAAAAAAAAAAACAAAAACTTTCATTAACGCCCCCTTTTCAACACAAGTATAATTTACTGCATTATGTTCATAAAAGTTGCACTTTTATGCATATGTTTTCAATCAACATAAGAACAATCGTTCACTTACAATGAACTTCAAGATAGATGAACAAGAGAGAGAAAGAGAGGTAGAATGTGATGAGAATATGGGGTTTTTGACTCTTAAATAGGAGACTTTGATGGGTATATTGAGAGAGAGAGAGAGAGAGATAGGATGGAGGGAGGGAGAGAGATAGGAGGGAGAGAGAGAGATAGGAGGGAGGGAGGGAGAGGGAGGGAGAGGGAGAGAGAGATAGGAGGGAGGGAGAGAGAGAGATAGGAGGGAGGGAGAGAGAGAGAGAGATAGGAGGGAGGGAGGGAGAGGGAGAGATAGGAGGGAGGGAGGGAGAGGGAGAGAGAGAGAGATAGGAGGGAGGGAGAGAGAGATAGGAGGGAGGGAGAGAGAGAAAGAGAGATAGGATGGAGAGAGAGATGATATATATATATGTATATATATATATAGGAGAGAGAGATATATATATATATATATATAGGAGAGATATATATATATATCTTATATATATATATAAGAAAGTGAGCGGGCCCGATAGGAGAGTGAGATATATATAGGAGAGAGAGAGATGAGAGAGAGAGAGAGAGAGAGAGAGAGCAGTTAAGAATAGAATGGAATTGGGGATAGATGGAATCATGGAAGTGGAAGAACTTTGTTATGCCGTAATCTGAAACAAAAACAGGTTTATCCGCCAACTTTGCAACAGAATAACAGATTGTTTAAAAAAAATTATTTTTTTTATTTTTCTTTATCCTTTTTTATTTAAAATTCATATGTAGACTCTTAACAATTTGTTTGAACATGCATATACACACCCACACCCGCACAAACATACTATGATGTGTGTTGTTTAAAAATAATATATATATATATATATTGCAAAGAATATGTCATATAATTTTGTATGTTTATTTATAAAATATTTATAATATGTTAAATATCTTAACCTATGAATAATATTCTTGCATAGCATGAAATATGTGAGAGATTAATAAATCGACAATTATGTACTTAAAAATATGTCATAAAATATTTATAATATATTATTTTCTATTTTAAATAAAATAATAATGATATTTATCTATATTTTTTTTCCAATTTTATATCAAATAATCGCGTCATTACTTTGTGCATTTAATATATTTTGTCAAATACTTTTATATGATGTTAAATATATTATTACATATGTTTATTTTATGATTGTAGTATATCAACTTTAAATAATTTTATAAAAGAATTAATGAAAAGATATTACCTAATATATTTTTTTGTATTTTTAGTTTTATATTATTTTTATTTATCAATATTATTTTTTTTGGTTTATTTCAATTTTTTATAAAAATAAGATATTAACTTGACTCATAGATTAAACATTTTGCCTATTTTTCAATTGAATAATCATATTATTAGGTTTTCAGTGTGTATGCGCGCGCGCGCGCGTGTATTATTGTTGTTTAATTACAATATGTATTTTATATAGTGTTTATGATATAATTGTATTATAATTTGTATTTTAAATTTAAAATATATAATTTTATATTTTTATTGTATAATTACAAAACATTATTAATTTTATTTCAAATCAAATATCTAAAAACATATATATATATATATAATATTGTATGTGATTATGTAAAATATCATATAATTTTATATCGACATTATTTTTGAAGCATGTACTTGTGTGATATTATGTAGATAAAATATTTATAAAAATTTTATAATTTATAAAATTCATCTTAATGATAAAATATAAAAATAACAAGTTTTATTATTTTATAAAATCTAAAATTAAAAAATTCTATATATATAAACATTAAAAATTAACAAATTTCCACAATTATTTACTAAAAATGTTATAATGCTTATATAATTTTTTTATATTTATATATGTTTTCATAAATAAAATATATATAATTATTAAGTTACTAAAATAATTATATATATATATATATATATATATATATATATATGTGTGTGTGTGTGTGTGTGTGTGTTCATGAATAACAAGATTTTTATAATTTTTGTTCTTTTGTAATCTTGATAATATAATTTTAACATATCTAATTTTTTTTAACTGTTCTTGTATCATAATTTGGAAATTTTAATATTTTTTTTTAAAATTTTTGGTATGATTTTTTTAATTTTCATTTTTTATATTTAAAATAATTGTGAATATTGAAATCTCTAATTTGTAATATTATCAAATTTGATAAAATTACAAATTACAATAAAAATTTTTGTTTATATTCTTAATTTTTAATTTATTTACTTCAAACATATATTAAATTACAATAAAGTTTTATCTCAGCGCATGAGTGACAGGTAGAATGTAGAGGATGAAGAAACAGATCAAGAAAGAAAAAAAGAGCCCGAGGACGAGAAGAAAACGAGCGTTTCACAGCACGCAGACATTAACATGGAAGGAGAAAACAGGGTCCCAAAATAAGAAAACATGCATCAATGGGCTTTTGCAGCAGTGGCGAGGCCAAATCCAAAAGGGAAAAGGGGGTAATAGTTCTTGTCGCCGACGTTCATCGGCAACTGGTCGACCGTCTTGAACCATGTGCGCGGAAGCTTCCCGGTGAACCCATAGTCGCCGAACAAAACATCGGCAACGCCCTGGCCTTCGGAACCAGGAAGCCAAGCAGCAACGAGGGCACCGACATGCTGCAAGTACGGTTGGATCACGACGGGGCGACCTGTCACGAGGACGACGACGCATGGCACGACGCTGCAGACGTTCGTTATCGTACTTGGCCCCGGCTCGGCAATGGTAAGGTTCATGGTGTCTCCATCCGTCTCTGCGTACGGATGCTCGCCCACCACAACAATCGCATGCGAAAATTTGTTCGATTTCACGAACTTTGCATCTGGGTTCTCTCTATGTACAATCGTCGTCGTCTTCCGATCGACTGTGTTCTCAATAGCAGTCAGAATCGTTGTTCCTGTTGCAGGGAGACCCATAAATCACAACCAAGAACACCACCATAGAAACACCACAGAAATTGTTCGTGTGTAGACACATATCACACATCTTTTCGATCTAACTGATAGATACGCCCCAGGGAGCGAATCCAGCATCACTTGAGATCGAACTCATGACCCTTAGGTGAGGGTCATCAATCCCCATCGATGATGATGATGACGACGACATACCTTGAGTTAAGTTGTTGCCACTGAGGCCTTGCCATTCGATAGTCCAGCCTCCACACTGATACCCAAGATTGTCTGCATGAGTGCCTGCAACTAGAATTTTTGAAGCCTTCTTGGAGAGAGGCAGCAATGGCTTATCAGCAAATCTATCGTTCTTCAGCAGCACAAGTGACTTTCTCACAGCTTCCCTGGCCAACTCTCTGTGTTCCTGCATTCACAGCGACCCAATCAGGAAGCAATCCCAGCGGTAACAACAAGCCAGAGAACTGTAAGAAATTGCAGATGCTAACCTGGCTTCCCAGTTCATTAACGAAATCAGTATTAGCCAATGGGTTCTCAAATAACCCCATCATGAGTTTCACCCTCAGTATTCTCTTCACTGCATCATCTATTCTACTCATTGCCACGTGATGATTATCTACCAGGTACTTTAGAGTATCAATAAACTCTGTGTAGTTTAGAGGAACCATAATCTGTTGCAAAGCTCGTGATCATCAGAAACATAGTTGCCCAAAATACTCCCAATGTAACAAATTTGCATCATCGAGCACAAACACCAAAGCCCACACACATGAATGTGTAACTAATGCATGCATATGTGTGCGTGGTGAGGAACCATGATATTGTGCGAGTGTGAGTACATGTGTGCAAGCATACATGTCTTAGTGTATGTATGTGTCTTTGTATAGGCAATATAATATGATGTATGTAAGCATATATGCACGTACAAGTGAAATACAGCGAGAAGCATTTGTGCGAGCAAACAATTAGGCATTTTGTGCATATTTTGTGTAAAAATATAGATCATACCCAGCATATAAGACTCATGCTTCAGCATTCAATACAAGATCTATTGGAGATAAATATCTAGATAATACTACTAAAATTTAGGAAAAATATATTTTATCACTCTTAGACAAATGAACTTATCATCGCACCAAGTCATGACTTCCAATAAATACAATACAATAACTTCCAGGTGATTGATCATTCCAGCATTATTCTCTCAACAATATTAACTTTAAAATTACCATGAGATCTTATATATTAGTATTTGTGTGATCATATACCAAGAAATAATTTCTAATAGATACTTACACATGTATATACACACGCACGCACGCACATATATATACACATGTATGAAAAATGGGATGCTTATATAATTAGCCATGTGACTTGCAAAAGTACTCTCATTGCAACAATCTTTACATCTAAGAGACATACATGTGTGTTTATGCATATATACATATGAAAAGTACTCTCATTCACCTATACATACACATCATGTCTATAATTGTGTATGTATAGACAATCAATGATGCATAATACCTATATGTGTGTATTAGTGTATGCACACGCAAGCATGGATGCAATGATTTCATCTAGTGAGGGGATGCGTGTGAACATGTTCATGTTGTTTATGTAGGAGATGGATACCATATCAATGCCTGCATTGATTGCCACATGAACGGAATATGTGTAGTTAGCATGAGGCGGACTAGTGATCCTGTCGAGACCCTCCCAATCTGAGATGACAAAACCCTGAAACAACCCAAATTGAAGATGTGTCATCATCATCATCATCATCATCATCATCAAGCTGAAGAAATTAGTGCTCGAATGAGCATTTTTTTACCCGAAAACGAAGAGTTTTCTTCAAAACCCTCGTGATAAGATCATAATTGGCATGCATTTTAACTCCGTTCCAGCTAGAGTACGAGATCATAACAGTAGAAACACCTTTGATGATTGAGTCGTAGTAGGCGGGCATGTGGATGCTATACAACCCATGTTGATCTATCACAGTGTTGTTCTCGTTGATTCCATTTGTTGTTCCCCCATCGCCCACATAGTGCTTGGCACAGGCAGCAACATTCCTGCAATAAGAAAACAAAACACCCTTTCCAACTAAGTCGAGCAGACTAATATTTTCTCAAAATCTCATAAGAATTCTAAAATTAAATACATATACATAAAAATAACACTAACATGATTGATCAACTGAGAACTTTATATTACATATATCTATCAGACAAGATATCAAGAGCTTGGGGGTAAATTTCTAACGCTCTTAAGGGTACTTTTGTCAAATTATTAATCTTTCCTATATCTCACACTAAAACAATAGTCTTGTGCACTAGTTATGATCTTCATCAATTCACTGTGAATATCATACTTAAAACACAATTCTCACTTAGCACATAATCTAAAATTTGAGACCTGCAATGCTTAAATAAAGATACTTATCATCATATCAAGACATGATATTAATAATTAACCTCAGTTAAAGAGACCTAAAATTATTTATAATGATAATAAACTCTCTAATTATGAACTAAGTACAGTATAATATTAAATAAATTCATAGTAAACTTATTTATTCAACATCAAAACACAATTTTGATATTATGAACATCAATTTTAAATTCAAACTCACCCCATGATCCAATTCACTATCTTAATGAAAAAAAAAAAAAATTATTTATCTTAACTATTTGATGTAGAACTAAGACAAGATATCAAGAGCTCAAATTTTCATTGTGTAAACTTATTCATCACTAATACTTATTTCCAATGTTTGGTTTTACAAATTTTAATTTGCTCAAAGATTTAACATTCAGATAAATTCTCAAGCAAATCAAACTCTTTACATGTTCTATCTCATTATGTTAATGTTATATATATTCACTCGCAAAATATTATCATTGCATAGTTATACATTATTATAATCATCAACAAAATCTTATCCCAACTAATTGTGATCAGCCATATGAAACATTTTTTTATAATTCATGATTTATAATAAATTAGCGACAAGTTTTTGAAGGCTAATTGTCTATCTCAACAAGTCACCAGCACACACACATATAATCAAACTCAAACAAGTTGACCAATGAGTTAGTTCTCTTAAAAAAAAAAGAAACACCTTACCCTTTTGCTACGTATGGAACACCTTTTCGTTGTTTAGGAGGGATAGTTCCTTGCAAACCTAACAAAATGTCTGTCATTGCTTGCACAACTTTTGGATCTTCACTATAACTCTCAAAGCAACGTCCCCATCTCGGATCTCTACAGACCTATATTTCAACAAAAAGAAAGTCATCTACAATAAAGAAAAGATTTTTTTTGGGTAACTTTTATAGATCACAGGGCAATTGAATCAAAGGAGTTACCGCAATGCAAGGAGCAAAAACATATGGAATCCCAGTTGCTCGAACTTCAAGGGCAGTTGCCGCTCCAATCTTCTTCACAAGAAGAGGATCCCTAGTTCATGAGAAATCAAACAAGTCTATTAGAACTCAAGGATCTCATGAGTTGATCATTATTTCTAGGTGTGTTGACTTGCCTTGTAGCTCCAAGCCCAATATTGTGGGGAAAAATTGTGGCGTTGTAAACATTGTTGTGGCCGTGAACCGCATCAATCCCATAAATCATGGGAATTGAAAGGCGGGTCGCTAAAGAGCCTTTTTGAAAATCATTCACCATGTCAATCCATTGCTGAGGGGATGCCTTATTAGCTGGGACACTCCCTCCGCCACTCAAAACACTCCCTACAAATTATAGCATATAGAATGGCGAGAATGATTGGGTTCATATGAAACTATTGAAAAAAAAAACTAATGGGTTGATAGAAAGATGCAACTTTTTATTGAAAAAACCAAATTGGCATGAGCTCACCAATGAGATGTTTCTTCATCACATCAGAAGATGCTACCGTCCGGTCTATCTGGGTCATTTGGCCAATCTTCTCCTCTATTGTCATCCTCTTCATCAAGTCCTTTACTCTTATGCCTATTGGCTGACTTGGATCTTTATACCTCACATAATTGTTTGCTTCTGCTAGACTTAGACAGCAAAGAACTAGCCCACATAGGAAGACACTAACTCTAGTCATCTTCAATCCCTGCGAATCAACATAAAAAATACATTTTCCCATTAAATTTCTCCTAACCAATTAGTAGAAGAAGGTAGATGTGTGAGCATGCACTTGATATAATGCATGTATATGTGCTTGATGTAGTAGTTTCATGGTGTGGGCTTCACTAGACTAAAGCTTGACGAATGTGAGTCATCCTCCCTAATGTAACTTAAAGCAAGCAGCATCCTCAATCTTGATAAACCATATATGTGCGTGTATATGAACTTGATATAATGTGTAGGTGTCTGCCATAATATGGGTGCGAGAATGAGATCTTGTTGTGAAACAATATTGTTTTCACAAGCCATATTAGAGCTTCACTTGTCTCTTCCCATATTCACCTTCGAACTAAATAAGAGAAGAAAATAGATATATAAGCTTATGCTTGATATAATGCATGTGTATATGCGTATGCATTTTCTATAATATAGGTGTGTGGGGGTGAATTTGATATGATATTTTCATGATTTGGAGTTAAATAGAACAAAGCTCAAGGAGTGTGGGTCATCCTCCATAGTTCAACTTCAAGCAAGTCTAAGCAAGCAATCTTCATGAACTACATACGTGCATGTACATGTGCTTGATATAGTGTGTATATATGTGTGTTTGGTATAATGTGGGTCTGCGAATGAGATCCTGATGTGAAACACTATTGTTTTAACAAGCCATATCCAAACTTCACTTGTCTCTTCCCACCATGTTCACCTTCAAGCAAGTCTAACAGAGTAACTCTCAAAAACTAAATTTTTCATTGAATTTCTTCCAACTAAATAAGAGGAGCAAATAAATATATGTAAGCTTAAGCTTGATATAATGAATGTGTATGTGTATGTATTTTCTATAATTTAGGTGTGTTAGGGTGTATTTGATATAATATTTTTATGGTTTGGAGTTCACTATACTAGAGCTTGAGGAATGTCAATGATCCTCCATAGTTCAACTCTAAGTCTAAGCAAGCAATGTGCACGTGTGAAAGAAATATTGGTGTGTGAATATCAAGTACATGTTGCTATAATGTGCATATGTGCACATATATGTGCTTCATATATAGTGTATGTGCATGTTGCTATAATGTGCATATGTGCATGTATATGTGCTTAACATAGTATATGTGCATGTTGCTATAATGTGCATATGTGCGCGCATATGTGCTTCACATAGTGTATGTGCATATTGCTATAATGTGCATATATGCGCGTATATGTGCTTCATATAATGTATGTGCATGTTGCTATAATGTGCATATGTGCGCATATATGTGCTTCATATATAGTGTATGTGCATGTTTAGCTAAATGGTGAACATGAAAAAATCTTTTTTTTATAACATAATTTCAATATATATATATATGCCCACTAACAAATTGCATATTTGAACAGTTAACAATTGCAAAGGCAGATCATCATAAATGACGAAAACCCAGGTTCGTTAATTGAACACCTACATTTAAGACGAAGATGAAGACGGCAAGAACATTGCATGTTCAAATCTTTCTATTAAAAGAGCTGTGCAATAACCATTACTGATTTGAGAGGAGAAAGCAGAGGACAGATGCTGCAGATAGGAAACTTATTTACCGGAAATTCACTTCCAAGGGCTTGATTCGTTGCCGGACGGCCCCACTCGAACCACTACACGAATCGCATAAACAATGCGGGTCACCGCGGTCATCAAGTCGTTCGGCGAAAAAACCTTGATTCCGCTGTAATTCAAGAATCAAGAACAAACAGAACATTCATCATACTCACAGCGGATGGGGATGCGGAGGCGGAGCGCAGCAACAAGAAGCGAGAAAGAAAGAACCAGAAAGAGGGGTATAAATGGCGAAACGAAAGGGTTGGAAGGTTTTTCTAGATGGCGCTGATGGGGGGAAGGGGGGGGGGGGAGGAGTCCGGTTTTGGTGATGATTTGTCCAGTTTTGATTTTCGAATGGGGGACTTCCACCCGCCACTTCCAGCTCCAGTCGCCAATGGAAGTGAAGATCACCTACCCTGAATTGACGAATCGGAACGAGACATCATATTTTTATTCGATTAAATAGTCATTGATGGCCACTAATTATAATATTGCCCATGAGTCATGTCAGAAGTGAGCAGACTTTATGTCTTTTTGGACAACTGGCCTGGAAATTGTTTCTCTAATCAATGCCCATGCCCTACTACTCTCTACCAGTCAAAATTTGATTTTTTTTTTAATTTCTTTTTAGCGGTCAAACTTTGGTTTTTAACATAAGTCTATTTTGACATGAAAAAAAAAACAAATTTTACAAAAAAAAATTATATTTTTAAAAATGATTTCGAATATTATATGTTTGTGTGTGTGTGTGTATACACACACATATATACATAAATAATATGTATTTATAATTTAGATTTATCAGTTTATCAATCATTATAGTATTAATTTTGCTCAATTATATTTAATTTTAAAATTTTTATAATATATAATAAATTAGTATTTGAGTGAGTGTACATAATTTATATATATATGTGTATGTGTGTATACACACACATAAAAAAAAATATATATAAATATATAGGTATAATATGTTTTATTTTATTTTTATTTTTTGACATTTGAATCTTAAAATGTGGGGTGCAGCCCATAAATAAACTCTCTCAAGTCTCACCTATAATAATATACTTGGACTTGGACAGCACCACTTTATCTCTCTCAAGAATCCATCACCTCGTTTCACACTTTCTCTATAGGTCATCACAAAATGCACCACGCCCATAGAATCTCGAAATTGTCTTTTCCAAATGCTAATTTGATTACCGAGAATGATTTAAGTCTTGATTCGAAAATACCGAATTTGAATTTGAGTTTAGAACATAATGAAAGCGTATTTCATACCGAGACTTTTACTAGTTCTAACTCTAAGGATTCGTGCGATAATGTGATGTTCCCAAACGTCTCGATTGATGAATGTATCGATTCGGGTATTCGGAGAAAGGGGCTGCTATCCAGCATCTATGCTTCCACATCCAAATAGCCGGTAGATTCCTCCCTGTCTCTTAAACATGATGTATGCAGCACTGAAATTTCTGGGGATTGCCTTGAAGTAATGCCCCAAATATACAGAACATCCCTTGGTCTCGATGGCCATCTTTCCCTTACTGTAAATAAACAAACGGTCTCTTTGAATGCTAATCAGCAATCTGATATCCACCTAAATATGCCTTGTCTGAATGAAGAGAATAAGGGCCCTAGAACCTTTGGCAAAGCCAAGGCCCCTTGGAGTAGCCTATTTGCTGGAAATCGAGCCTTGGCATCCTCATCTAAACTTGAATACATCCCTCCGGCTCAACCAGGTAAAGCTGTATTCGTAGAAAATGACCTACTTCGTGATCATTGGGATAATTGCCTAATAGGATACTTTGTCACTAGAAGTCCAGACCTTTCTTTACTTAGGAAATTTATGGAGGAATTTTGGAGAAAATTCCCGCAAATAATCCAACACCCCAGTGGATGGATCGTATTCCATTTTGGAAATTCTGTTGACAGAGACCGAATACTAAACTTTGGCCCCTATTTAGTGTATGGTCGGCCTCTTTATGTTAAGCCACTCCCCGTCGGCTTCCACTATGGCCTAAAAGAAATGGCCAAAATTCCCATATGGGTCAAATTACCTGATTTTTCCCCTGCATCTTTGGAACCCTACGGGCCTCAGTAAGGCTACAAGTTGCATCGGTCGGCCCTTACATATGGACAAACTCACAATGAATATCTCAAAAATCTCCTTTGCAAGGGTGCTCGTGGAAATTGACCTAGGAAATAATCTTGTTGATGCTCTTGAACTGGAATTCCCTGATGGATCTAGTATTAGGCAACTAGTCTTATATGAAAATCTGCCCTTATACTGCCATCATTGTTGCATATTTGGCCACTCCTTTAATGATTCTCGCAAGGTTAAAACTCACGAAGAAAAGATTCTGGAAAACAGTCCACCTTCCTCTCCCTCGGTTAAGTGTTGCAAGCCAACTAATGATGTGCCTAAAGCTCCTAAAGAAATGGAAGATGCTCATGAACCAGCCTCTCCCTCTCCCTCAGGCAATCCCTCTTCTGCCGAAGGTGTCAAGGATGCGAGAACACTTTATCCACTAGAAGAAGGACAAATCCAAAATTCTATGCTTGCTGATCCTCGGGTAAACGTTATTTTGGATAATGCTGATCAGAATTCAGAAGGTTTCCAAACAGTCAAGGGTAAGGTGAAAAGGAAGGATCCCGCAACTAGGGAAGGTCCCTCACTTAACCTTAGGAACAAAGCAAAGTATAAGGAGCTGAAGGGGGTCACCCCCTATGGGCCTGCTTAGAAGAATCCTAGAGGCCCCCTTGTTTTTCGGGGCCTCTTATTTTGTATTTTATGCTTTTTTTCCTTGCTTTTGGTGGAGTTTTTGTTGGAGTTTTGGAGGTTGGAGAAGGAGGGAATTTTCAACCTCATTCGCACTGGTTTTAAGGGTCTCTGGGGTGAGGTGGGGGCACCTCTTGGATTGGCATGGTGTGCGTCAAAGTGTAGTGTGTGCAACGGAAAACCCAGAACAGTCTCTTTCTGTCTGGAGCCTTTTTTACTCATTTCGGGCCATCTTATGCGCCTACATGGACTCACCTGGTTTTTCTTAAAGGATGCGTGTTTCTGCTATATGCTTTTCATCATTGCTGTTCATGATATTGTCAAGTTGCGGGCTTACTTTGTAAGGGTAGAGAATTCTTGTAAGGGTAGGAGAAGAAATGTATTCAAAGTTGTAAAGGGGGTGAGGAGTAGACTATGTATAATTGATTACAGACTGGGGATCTTACCAAGTCAGCGATGGGGAAAGCCCAAAAGCAACAAAATACTGTTACCTAGGATGGTTAAAAGGACTCAGAACTCTCTGGTCCTTCTGGATACTCCCTACTATTGGAATTATATTGCCAATGAGGATAGCTTATTGGAACCTTAGAGGGTTCAGTTGTCCCCTCAAGCACAAAGAGGTGCTAAGACTCTTCCAAGCTTATTCTATCGACATATTCGCTATCTCCGAAGCCAAGCTAAGTGGCGTCAAACTTGCCTGGCTTATGCGCACAAAATTTAAGAAATTCAACGTGATTGACAACTTTGCACACTATAAGTATGGCAGGATAATGATTCTATGGGACACCCAAACCATGGACATTAATATTCTCTCATGCAACGCCCAACTTATCACGCTACAAGTGGCGAGTAAGGAAAAGCATATCACCTTTAGATTGTCCATTGTTTATGGCCTTCATTCTGTGGTTGCTAGGAGGAGTCTATGGATGAATCTTTTGGATGAAGGTGCAAATCCATCTCCTTGGATCCTCATTGGGGATTTAAACACACCCCTGTTGGGACTTGACAGAGTCGGGGAAAAATTGTCTCTAATTACGAATGCCAAGACGCTCTTGATTGCCTTTCTCGTATAGGCATGTAGGACCTCCCATCCTCAGGAAATTTCTTCACCTGGACGAACGGAAGAGTTTCCAGCAAACTTGATCGGGCGATGGCTAATAATGAGTGGTTCAACCTCCAACTCGATAGTCACGCTAAATTTCTGGTTCCAGGAGCGTATTCAGACCATTGCCTGGTCTTACTGTCCACAGAACACTCAGATAAAGGAACTCATTCGTTTCAAATTTTGTAATATGTGGTCTACCCACGAGAAGTTTATTCCGATTCTACATGATGCATGGAAAGTTAAAGTATCTGGCTCGATCATGTTTCAAATTGTGACCAAGTTAAAGTCCTTGAAAGAACCTCTCAAGAAATTAAATGATAGGCATTTTAGCCATATCTGCACAAGGGTTATTCGGGCTAGAGAATCCTTAAAGGCTGTCCAAGAAGAGATGTACATACATCCTTGGCCAGACCTTAAGACCTTAGAAATGCAAGAGAAAATAAACCTAAGGAAGCTGGAGGAGTGCGAACTCTCATTCCTTAGGCAAAAGGCCAAGATCAAATACCTAAAGGAGAGCGACAAATGTACTAAATTCTTCTATGCCCTAACTAACTCAAAATTACAGAAGAATAAAATCGTTACGATTGTCAAAGATGATGGTTCCTACTCCACCTCCAAAGGTGATATCGCTGATATGTTCGTTTCTTATTATAAGGACCTCCTAGGCAAGTCTGCACCGAGAAACCATATTGATACCAGTATCTTGGAAAAAGGGCCTAAGCTGAAAGAGGAGGATCATGTCCTCCTTGACCTCTCATTCTCTTCAGATGAGATCAAAAACACAGTTTTCTCCATGGGAACCTCAAAATCTCCCGGCCCGGATGGTTTCACTGCTGAATTCTTCAAAGCCTCTTGGCATTATATTGGCCGTGATATTGTAAATGTAATTAAGAGTTTCTTTCGATCAAAAAGGATGCTAAGGCAATATATTGCATATATTGCCTTAATCCCAAAATCCTCACATGCAACTACCGTTAAAGATTACCGTCCGATTTCTTGCTGTAATGTCATTTACAAAATAATCTCCAAATTGATAGCAGCCCGTCTTAGCCGAATCATGGACCTGATTATTAACCATGCGCAAGGAGCCTACATCAAAGGACGCCTTATTTCCGATAATTTTTTGCTCGCCCAAGGGTTAATAAGGAGATATTCTCAAAAGAGAATCTCCCCTCGCTGTTTTTTCAAAATTGACATCCAAAAGGCGTTCGATACGGTAGAATGGAGCTTCCTCATTGAAGTCTTATATAGTCTCAACTTTCCAAAGCATTTCATTCATATTATACACGAGTGTGTGAGCTCCACCTCATATTCAATGGCAATTAACGGTCAATTGCACGGATTCTTCAAAGGCCAAAGAGGCCTAAGGTAAGGGGATCCTATCTCGCCGTATTTATTTGTCATATGCATGGAATATTTGTCTAGGCAACTCGCTTCCTTGCAATGCTTCTCTTACCATCCTGGATGTTCCTTGCTCAAGATTACGCACCTGATGTATGCCGACGACTTAATTATCTTCTCTAAGGGCGATATTTCCTCCACTTCTACCATTTTGCATACACTTCATGATTTTGCTATGGTTTCGGGATTAAACGTTAACTCCTCCAAATCGAACATCTTCTTTGGAGGAGTAAATCAAATTACCAGAAGAAAGATCATTGAAACATCTGGATTTTTGGAGGGTATTTTACCTTTCACCTTCTTGGGCGTCCCTCTATCATCTAGCCATCTCATATCTGCACAGTTCTCAGTCCTACTTGCCAAAATAACTTCAGCAATCCATCAATGGGCTGGGAAGTTGTTAACTATAGCCGGCAGGCTAGAACTTCTTCGTACGGTTGTTCAAGGAATTGAGGGTTACTGGTTCTCGGTCTTCCTACTTCCTTCCTACATTATTAAATCCATCGATGGAGCATGCAGAAGATTTCTATGGGGCGCACAAGCTCATGGTAACTATCGACCTAAAGCTGCTTGGGAGAAAGTGTTTCTCCCCACCCACAGGGGAGGTCTTGGCTTGTTAAACTTATTCATTTGGAATAAAGCTTTTTTCATCAAATCCCTGTGGAGAATTATCAACGATAAAGTCTCCCTTTGGATCAAATGGATCCACCATGTATATCTAAAGGGTGAAAGCATTTGGGTTCTTCGGCCTTCTAGAGGGGATTCCCCTTTCTGGAAGAGTTTACTCTCAGTCACAAATTCTCTTGTAGACAAAGCTGGTTCCACCGATTCTGCCAGTGCATTACTTAAAGCATGGGGCGAGGAGAGCAGAATTGTGCACAGTGCATATCATTTCCTCGCTGCCTCCTACCCAAACAAGCATGAATCATGGCCTGATCTCATATGGAATAGGAACAGAGTTCCTAAACATGCTGTCACCCTCTGGATCGCTAAGCGGGGCACATTCTGGACTAAAGACACATTCTTTACACCTCCATCCAGCCTTAGCTGTGAATTCTGTGGTTTAGCAGAATCTTTTAACCACTTGTTCTTTAGTTGTGCATTTTCTAGGTACATTCTAAATGATGCTCAATCTTGGGCTAAAATAAATGGAGATATCTCATCCATTTCTATGGGATTCGACATCTTGGAGAAGCTGTACAAAGCAAAATCGGTGCAAAACAACCTCAGGAAAGCTATATTTGCAGCAGTGGTCTACCACATTTGGAAAGAGAGGAACAGAGGTTTCCATGAAGAGAAAGCCAAGGATGCTGATTCCATTCTTAGGAAGATAAAAACTGAGATGTATATTGTTTTTCACAAGGAGCGCATGTCGCTACCTAAACTTTAGATTGTAAAGATTTTTGATAGTGCTTTTTATTTATCAAAAAAAAATCGAAAGAGCTCTCAATCATCCTCTCCCTCCCTCCCAAATTCTGCCCTAGTTTCCTCCCTAGTTCCCCGTTTTCACAGCTTCCCGAGCTTGGATTTGCTAAGGAAATGGATCCTCCAAGCTAGAAACTACTTCCCGCAGCTATATATTCCATGACGGGACCGCCCGACTCCTCAAACAGATTTACAGAGGCTAGCCGATGCTTAAATCCCTCGGCTGCCCCCGATGTCAAGCTTTCTGCTTGCGCTAAGTCTCCCGCGAAGAGAATCTAGAGGCGCCTTGTCCTCTGCTCCGAAGAAGACTCAAGCGCGACTGAGTTTATTGTTGACGATGGTGAAAATTGCAAGGTTATCTACAGTAAGCTTCCTGTCGACGACCTAACGCATCCGTATATTCCTCGCAATTCGTTCTCCAAAGGAAGCGAGGACATTGGAGATACACTGTTCAATCAAGGGCAAACTAAGGAACCAGACTCGTCGAGCTCCGATTCCTCAGTTCCAGGACCCTAGCCTACCTCCTTCCGCTCTCCAAAGGAAAGCTCAAGGCTCAGTAAAACTGCTAGTTGTGTTGAGCGCCCCTTGCATATGGATAAACTAACGGCTAATATTTCAAAGATAGCATTCGCAAGAGTTCCTTGTAGAAATTGACCTTGGAAGCAAGCTGATCGATGAAATCTGTTTGGAATTCCCCGATGGTTCCAAGATTATTCAGCCTGTTATCTACGACGAGAACCTTCCTCAATTTTGCAGCCACTGCTCCATCTTTGGCCATTCCGTATCTGTCTGCCGGAAATCCAAGATTGTGGTTGAAAAGGCTTGTGGCTCCCCCTTATCTCCTCCTTGTCCGGTGGTGTCGGGAAAAAATCAAGAAGATAAACCTCAAGTGACATCCCAATAAGTCACACCGGGCACCGAAACAAAGTCCTCTCCTTTAGATGAGCAGCCAGCTAGGGGTGAAAAGGCTGAATGCCATAGTGGCCTGGAGGTGGTGTTGCCGCACCCGGATGAGGAGATGGAGAACTTCACTATCGTCAAGGCCCGGAGGAAAAAAAAGGACTTGAATACCCGGGAAGGTCCATCTTTAAACCTCCGGAATAAAGCTCGTTCCAAATCTTTCAAGGGCAATGCCCCATATGGTCCTGCTTAGAAGAATAAAGGGGCGCCCCCCCCCTCATCCAAAAGGGGCCTTTTTTTTGAGTTTATTTTCCTGCTATTTTTTATGCTTTTTGCTTGTTATGGTGGGTCTTTATGTTGGAGTTTTGGAGGCTGGATATGGAGGGGTTTTTTCCCCCTCCTTGTACATTTGATTAAGGGGTTTTTGGGAGAGGTGTGGGCACCTCTAGGCATGGCCTTGTATGTGTATTCTGCTCGTTTATGGATAACTACCTGCTATAACCACTGGACAAGCTGCCTTCACGATATGGTTTTTGAGAAGGGGCCTCTTGTAAGGGTAGTTTTTAATTGTATGGGTAGGCTTGAATGTAATTACGTGAGTGGGTCGTTCTTCCCTATCACGGCCTATAAGGCTCTGAATGTACCCCTTGTATTCCTTACTGAGTCGCACGGCACTAGTTTTAGAAGGGTGAGTGAGCCGGCTAACCCATACCTTCAAATTATGGCAAGTCCGTATGGAGCATGCAGATGGAGAGGCCGAGTGGCATCTACTTCCTAGCAGGTTTCTAAACAGAAACTATACACCCACTGCATATGAAGATCGCATACTGGAATTTGAGGGGGTTTAATTACCCTTTCAAGCACAATGAAGTCTCCCGATTACTTAAAGCACATTCAATTGACATATTTGCTATTGCGGAAGCAAAAATTACTCATGCTAAACTTGCATGGCTAATTAAAACAAAGATCAAAGGCTTCAATGTAACAGATAACTTCTTATGCTACAGATATGAAAGATTGCTAGTTTTATGGGACTGCCGGACAGCCAATGTCTCCATTCTTTCATGCACTTCCCAGCACATTCTGTTTCTTGTGAGCGATATTGAAAAAGGGATTAACTTTCACCTATCGGTTGTTTATGGGCTGCACACGGTTGTTAATAGAAGGGCCCTTTGGAAAAGCTCAGCAGATCTTAAAAGCCTTCGCTCCTCCCCCTGGATTGTTATCGGTGATTTCAACTCTCCGTTGTCCGGCCTGGACAGAGTTGGGGGTAAAGTTATTACGAACTATGAATGTCAAGACGCTTTGAATTGCGTTTCCAACATTGGCCTGGAGGATATCCCCTTTTCAGGAGAATTTTTCACTTGGACTAACGGGAGGGTTTCGAGCAAGCTTGACAGAGTAATGGCTAATCGGGATTGGGCAAAGCTCCAACTAGACAGCCATGTTAGATTTCTGACTCCGGGAGTCTTCTCAGATCATTGCTTAATGCTCTTATCTATCGAGCTTGCAGATAAGGGAAGACTCGTCTCCTTTAAATTTTGCAACATGTGGCTCTCGCACGATGATTTCTTTCCGCTTCTTATTGATATATGGAAAACCAAGGTTCTTGGCACCACCATGTTTCAAATCGCATCAAAGCTAAAGCGGTTAAAAGCCCTTCTCCGGAAACTAAACAAGAAGCACTTCGTCCACATTAGCCCCAGAGTTACCCTTGCTAGAGATGCTTTAGCCGTGATCCAATCAAATCTGCTTGCTCGGCCGGATACCACCTTAAGAGAAGAGGAGATTCAGTTAAAATTTAACTTAAGGAGACTTGAAGAATGCGAGCTCTTCTTTTTGAGGCAAAAAGCAAAGATAAGGTACCTCAGAAATAGTGATAGATGTAGCAAATTTTTCCATGCGTTGACCAGTTCTAAGCTCCAAAATAGCAAAATTGTTACAATCACCAAAGTTGATGGTAGCCTTTCTTCTTCCAAAGCCGATATAGCTGATTCCTTCTTATCCTTCTATAAAGAGTTGTTGGGTTCATCTAAAATGAGATCCCCCATTCAGGAGGGACTGATTTCAAGTGGGTCGTTGCTCAATAGCTCCGACCATGGTACCCTCTCATTAATCTTCTCTTCCGAATAGATTAAAGCCGCCATTTTCTCTATGGGGGAGTCGAAATCCCCTGGCCCGGATGGTTTCACTACTGAGTTTTTCAAAGCCTCCTGGAAGTACATTGGTGAAGACATTGTCAAAGCAATAAAAGAATTCTTTTACACAGGTAGATTACTAAGGCAAATAAATCATGCTTATATTGCCTTAATCCCGAAATCACCCAATGCCTCTACTGTAAAAGACTTCCGTCCTATCTCTTGCTGCAACGTCATCTACAAGGCCATCTCCAAATTGATAGCCTCACGATTGAAACTGGTGCTTGAAGGGTTAATCAGCTCCTCCCAAGGAGCGTTTATTAAGGGGCGGCTTATCTCTGACAATTTTCTCCTTGCCCAAGGGTTGATCAGGAAATACGTGAGAAGAAGAATCTCCCCGCATTGTTTTTTCAAGATTAATATTCAAAAAAGCTTTTGATACGGTGGAATGGGATTTCCTGGTGTATGTTCTTCATGCCCTCAACTTCCCGGCCCCATTCATTAACATCATCTATGAGTGCATCAGCATTACTTCTTTCTCGATTTCGGTAAACAGGCCAATTGCACGGATTCTTCAAGGGTAGGAGAGGACTTAGGCAAAGAGACCCCTTATCCCCATACCTCTTTGTCATCTTCATGGAATACCTCTCAAGGTTACTAGCTTCATGGAATACCTCGGGGGTCTTTGGTTACCATCCAGGGTGTGCTCATTTCAAATTATCGCACCTTATGTATGCTGACGATTTGATCATTTTTTCGCGTGGTGATGTACCATCTACCTCTATCATTTTGGACACGCTCAACACCTTCTCAAGGGTCTCTGGTTTAGATGTTAACTCCTCCAAATCGAACATCTTCTTTGGAGGAGTAAACTCTGTTACCAAGACTTTGATTTTGGAGAGCTCCGGATTTCAGGAAGGGATTCTCCCATTCATTTTCCTTGGCGTTCCCCTCTCTTCTAGTCGGTTGATTACATCCCAGTTTTCTACCCTACTCGCTAAGATTACTTCAGCCATCCACCAATGGGCCGGGAAAATCCTTTCTATGGAGGGTATGCTAGAACTTCTACGCACAGTCGTACAAGGGATTGAGGGTTACTGGTTCTCGGTTTTCTTACTTCCCTCCTTCGTAATTAATGCTATTGAGGGAGCCTGCAGAAGATTCCTATGGGGTGGCCCTCCCACAGGTAGATATAGACCGAAAGTGTCCTGGGATAAGGTGTGTACCCCTACACACCAGGGAGGCCTAGGCATCCTAAACATCTCTCTTTGGAATAAGGCCTTCCTCATCAAAACCCTCTGGTGGATTGACAGCAAAGAGGACTCTTTATGGATTAAGTGGATTCACCACTTTTACCTAAGATCCTTTACAATCTGGGACTGCCCCATCTCTAGAGGCGATTCGCCATTCTGGAAAGCCCTACTAATAGTTAGAGATATCTTCCTCTCTAAAACGGGCTCCCAAGATATTGCTCGAGATCTTATGGTGGCATCGGGCAATAGCGGCAAAATAGTCTCTAATGCCTACCACTATCTTGCGGATTCTTATCTGAAGAAGACGATTCCTTGGACCAGAACCATCTGGACGAAAGGTTTCATTCCTAAGCACGCAGTCACCCTTTGGATTGCGAGATACGGGAGACTAAGAACTAAAGACAAAGCCTTCTCTACCGCAAACCTCAACTATGAATTCTGTTCCAATCCAGAAACATTCAAGCATTTATTTTTCAAATGCAATTTTTCTAAATTCATCTTGGAAGATATCAAAGCTTGGACAGGAATTACCGGTAACTTCACTTCTCTTCCTGCCGGTTTCAAAGAACTGAGTTCGCGATATGGCAAAAACTCTCCAAGGAATATAATTCGAAAAGCTTGCTTCGCAACAACTACCTATCACATCTAAAGGGAACGAAACAGAAGACTTTATGAAAAGAAATTTCTAAGTCCAGAATGGGTGGTTAGGATGATTAAAGTGGAAATTTTCATTATTTTCCAAATAGAATGTAATAGAGCGAACATGTCATAGGATGTAAAGATTTTGATAGTCAAATTTACTTATCAAAAAAAAAATCTATAGGTTATCACAAAACTATGCCTCTCTCTCTCTCTCTCTCTGTGCGTTCTCTCTCTCTCTCTCTCACTATGCTCTCTCTATCACTGTTCTCTCTCATTCTCTCTCTCAATGAGTCTCTCACTCACTCTCACTCTCACTCTCTCTCACAGACACACACACACTCTCTCTCTCTGCTGTTGATATTGTTCGTGGTAACAGGTTGCTACTTGTTTACCGCTGCTGATGCTGCGGTGCTGGCCTGCAGTGAAGTGTCATCTGCTAAGCATGGTTCGGGCCATCATTGCCGTGTGAAATGAACCTTTGATGGCAATGCTAAAGATTTCAATTTGTCTGATTCAAGACTGGAAAAACTCAATCAAGAAAACCACATCAGTTTCTCTTCCACTACCAAATGTGCTTGCTTATATTTCTTTTTTTTTGGGAATGTGGGGGTGTGGTTTATAAAATAATACATGTAACATTTGATTTTCACAGGGAGATGTGCATAATTATGTTGAAAGGTTACAACTTTTTGAAAAAATTATAGGTTTTTATAATAAAGTATTGAACATTTTTGGGTGTGTGGTTGTGTGGGCGTGGGAGTGTGCGTCGGGGTGTGTGTGGGTGTGTGTGTGCATGTTTATAAAATAATGCTTCTTAATATTTGATTTTGAAATTGAGATTTGCTTGATTGTGTAAATAATACACTTCAAAAAAAAATTAGTATATTTATATTTATATTTACATTATATATATATATATATATATATATATATATATATATATATATATATATATATATATATATATATGTGAATAAAATTTACCAAAAAAAAATGAATGAGCATGTTCTGAATCATCATTAAAATTCACATAAAAATAAAAATAAAAAACATATATGACTAAAAGTAATATTAGCAACCATTTCTCCCTAATAAAATAACAATTGATATCACAAGACAATAATAATAATAATAATAACAAATAAAATTGTGATAATCAAAAATTTTCTATCTTTTGATGACAAAATAAATAAATAAATAAATAAATATAAATAAATAATATATATATATATATATATATATAAGCAGCATGGGGTCATATTAACAGATCTGTTCTGAAGGATCAACTTGAAGGCATTGCAACCCACCATCAGCTTCCTTATTTAAAAAAAAAAGATAAAGCATCACATGTATGCTAGATGTGACTAGATTGGGGATTTTAAAGTGAAATAAGAAAAATAATAAAAAATAAAAATAAAAAAAATAACTGACAACAAATACATAAGAAAATTATATTATTTATGACACATCCATATTCTACAACATCAATATTTTTGCAACATATGAATATGCTAGTACACCGTGCACAAGTCTCATGATGTAGCATAGACACTAAAATAACATCTTAATATCCTGATAATCTTATTCCTAAAAGACATAGAGATTATATCTGATGAGTTTTAAACTCAAGATCTATTTATTATTAGACAAATAAACTTGTCAAGTTATCATTACAATAAGACATGACCTCTAACATATGAATAACCTTGTACATAGTGCACACGACTCATGTTTTAGCATAGAGACTAGGATAACAACTTAATATCTTGACAATCTTATCCTTGAAAGTCAAAGAAATTATTTTCGATGAGTCTTGAACTCGAGACTTATTTGTCATTAGACAAATATACTTATCATCACACTAATACATGACATCTAACATGTGAATAAGCTAGTACATAGTGCACAAGACTCATGTTTTAGCACATAGTTTGGAATAACAGCTTAATATCTTGATAATCTTATCTCTAAATGTCAGAGAGATTATATCTAATGAGTCTTGAACTTGAAACTTATTTTTCATTAGATAAATATGATGAATTAATTTTGTTAGAAGTTATCATCATGCGGTTATTAGGTGGATGACTAAAATTAAAAGAACGGTTATTTAGAGCGGTTTTTGAATCTAGTGGTCTGAAATAGTCTAGCAGTTATTTTTTTTTCTTATATATATGTAATGCTACAACAGTATGTGTACTCTCTTCAAAGTGAAAAATCTTTTTGTTTAGTGTTTTTTTAAGCTTCTTATCTTTAAAACTCTGTTATTTTTTAAAGATATCCAACATCTTGTATCAGAGGCTAAAGTAATCACCAGTGTTGAAGAAGAACAATCTAAGACGCGTGCATTCGTCAAATTGATGGCAAGAGGAGCCTCAATCCCAATCTAATATCCAACGTTAAGCGAAATGAATTACAGCATATGGGCTGTCAAGATGAAGATAATCTTGCGTTCGCTAGGGGTATGGTCAATGATTGAAGGTGGAGATACGGATGACGAAAAAGATCAAGGCGCCATAGTAGCAATTTCTCAAGCCGTGCCAGACGACGTGATGATGACAATCGTGGAAAAGAATACGGCAAAGGAGGCTTGGGACGCACTAAGCGAGATGCGGGTTGGTGAAGATCGCGTCAAGAAGGCACGCTTACAGGTGCAAAAATGACAACTGAATAAGTTACATATGGAGGATTCGGAGACAATAAATGAGTTCTCCATGAAGCTTACAATGCTGGCGGGTGAGATCCACTCACTGGGCATGAAGCTGGATGACAACGAAATTGTGGAAAAATTGTTCAGCAAAGTTCCATACAGATTTCTCCAAATTATCGGGACGATCGAGCAATTTGGTGATATTGAGAAAATGTCGGTCTCAGAAGTCATTGGCAGTCTCAAAATCTTTGAGGAAGGACTTAAAGGCCGAGTACTCACAAAAGGTAGTGAAGAACAACTACTTCTTACCCAAGCTGAGTGGAAAGTAAGATGCTTGAAGGGAAAGAAAGATGAAAGTTTCAGCAATATCAAAAGAGGAGCACGTCATGGGAGATTTCGTAGCCACCAGCGTGGATATGGTGGAGGTCGAGGAAATGGAAAACGCACTAATGAAGACCGAAAGCCACGCAACTTCGACAAATCCAGGGTCAAGTGTTTCAATTGTAATGAATATGGTCACTTTGCAAAAGAGTGTCTCAAGCCAAACTGAAGAGAAAGTGCCAATTTTGTTACAACACAAACTGATGAAGAACCGACACTGTTGATGGCCAAAACCTGTGTTCTTAGTCTCGCAACACAGAACGAACATGTATTACTACATGAAGACAAGGTGGTGCCAAAGGTTATCAACACCCAAGACAAGGCTTGGTATTTAGATACCGGCTCAAGTAATCACATGACTAGTTGTATCGAAAATTTTGATGAAATTGACACAGCCATTAAAGGGTCATTCAAATTTGGAGATGGCTTGGCTGTAGAAATACATGGAAAAGGTTCAGTTTTATTTGAATGCGTCACAGATGAACATCGTGTATTAACTAATGTCTACTACATTCCGAATTTGAAGAGCAACATTATAAGCGTTGGTAAGTTATGTGAGAACGGATGCAAATTTATAACTGAAGGAGGAGTGATGACTATCTTGGACAGGACACGAAGGCTTCTAGCAAAAGTGAGCAGGTCAGGAAGTCATTTATATTTTCTACACATTACTCATGGTTCTACCAGAATATCTTATGGCTAGAAGGAAAGAAAGTGCTTGGCGGTGGCATGCAAGATACGGGCATGTGAACTTTCATGCCTTGAAGATTCTAAGTCAGAAACATATGGTGCACGTACAACCCGTAATCGATAATAAAGACCGCATATGTGATGGTTGCTTGATTGGAAAGCACACCGAAATCCATTTCCAATGGTGGCAAAATTCCTAGCAGAATCACCCATTGAACTGTGGTATGGAGACTTGTGCGGGCCAATAATTCCTACTACACATGGAGGCAACCGTTATTTCCTACTGTTGGTTGATGATTGTACTAGATTCATGTGGTAGGTGCTGATCCGAAACAAAGACGAAGCATTTGAGGGATTCATGAAGGTCAAAGCATCAGCAGAAATAGGAGAAAAATAGCAAATTGAAGGTTTTTCACACAGATCGTGGCGGCAAATTCACGTCAAATGAGTTCAAGACTTACTGTGAAGTCTGGAGAATTAAGCATTATCTTACGGCACCTTATTCTCCTCAGTAAAACAGAGTTGTTGAATGAAGAAATCAGACGGTTGTTGGCATGGAAAGGAGCCTATTGAAAAGCATGGGAGTCCCATGTGAATTTTGGGGAGAAGCGGTATCAACTGTCGTATATCTCCTAAATCGAGCACCAACAAAAGGTATCACCGGCAAAACTCCCTATGAAGCATATTACAACTGCAAGCCAACTGTTGATCATTTTTCGTATCTTTGGATGTGTGGGACACATAAAAGATGTTACACCTCACCTCACAAAACTTGCAGACCGAAGCAAGCCAATGGTGTTTATAGGTCATGATTCGGATATAAAAGGCTATCGAATGTTTGATCCAAAGTTAAATCGGGTAGTGGTGACACATGATGTCATGTTTGAAGAAGAAAAGAAGTGGGAGTGGAGCAAATTTATAGAAAAAGAAGCAGGATCAGCAGGGAACACTTCTACAACACACTATTTTACCACAGCAGGAGCATCTGATACGACAAATCTTGAAGATAAAGAGGGTATCAGCAATTCTGGTATGGATCTCTCACAGATGACACAAGAACAAACTGGTAACCGATATCAACATGCTCACCAGTGATGAACACGAGATCCAGAACATCTGTTTCACCACATACTCCAGTAGCAAGTTTTGAAGAATCGGTATCAACCGAAACATTACAACCCTCGACATCCGATGAAAGTTCATTAGTAGGACCATGGGGTATGGGTGACATCAGAAGCTTGTACGATGCAACAGTCACAATAGAGATGCAATATTTGGGATTGTGTTTGCTAGGAGAAGAATAGCCATCAAATTTTGAAGAAGCCAAGGCAGACCTGATGTGGAGAAAAGCAATGGAGGAGGAAATTTTTTCTATTCAAAAAAATGAAACTTGGAAGCTCGTTCCATTACTTGACAGCTACAAACCCATAGATCTAAAGTGGGTTTACAAGCTAAAGAAGGACACTCAAGGTAGAATTGTAAAGTACAAAGCAAGACTAGTAGCAAATGGGTATGTTCAACGACAAGGCATAGATGTTGATGAAGTTTTTGCTCCTATTGCTCGGCTGGAAACAATACGTTTATTGATTTCTATTGCGGCACATAAAGGATGGAAGGTACATCATATGGATGTGAAGTCGGCATTCCTCAACGGTGATTTGGAAGAGGAAGTGTATGTCATTCAACTGCTAGGTTTTGAAATAAAAGGAGAAGAGCACAAGGTGTTAAAGTTGTACAAAGCATTGTATGGTTTGCGATAATGCACCTAGAGCCTAAACTCAAAACTGGACAAGTCATTTAGGACACTTGGTTTTGAGAAGTTTTCTTTAGAGCATGCCGTATACATGAGAAATCAAGCTAAAGGGAATTTAATTGTTGGACTCTACGTGAATGATTTAATCATTACTGGAGAGTGTATTCAAGACATAGACAAGTTCAAATCGCAGATGAAGAAATTGTTTAGCATGAGTGATCTTGGGTTACTAAGTTACTATCTGGGAATTAAAGTTTGTCAGAATTCTCAAAGTATTACACTCAACCAGATGGTTTTTTCAAGAAAGGTTTTAGACAAATGCGGAATGATAGATTGCAACCCTTCGCAAATCCCGATGGAACCTCGTCTAAAACTGAGCAATGAAAGCACAAGTCTACCTATAGACACAACTATATACTGAAGTATTGTTGGAAGTTTAAGATACCTATTGCACACTGCGCCCAGATTTAGTAATCTCTGTCGGCATGGTGAGTAGATACATGGAGAATCCCACAGTGGAGCACATGGCCGTAGTGAAGCACATACTACGGTACGTAAAAGGAACTCTAAGCCTCGGTTGTGTTTATGAGAAGAAGAAAGGAAACTTAGAGTTGATCGGTTACTCCGATAGTGATCTAGCCGGTGATACTGATGACAGGAAAAGCACCTCAGATTTGATATTTTTTCTTGGCTCAAATCCTATTAGTTGGTGTTCACAAAAAACAGAAAGTAGTTGCATTATCTTCCTGTGAAGCAGAGTACATTGATGCTTGTGCAGCAGCATGTCAAGGAGTATGGCTGGGATGATTGTTGATAGATTTGTTAAAAACTGAAGATAAAAAGGTGGTTCTAAAGATTGACAAGCAATCTGCAATTGCATTGAGTAAGAATTTAATTTACCATGAGAGGAGCAAACACATCGATACTTGATTCCACTATATTAGAGATTGTGTTGAATCAGGAATAATTGAAATTCAACATGTTTGCACAAAAGATCAGTATACTGATATTCTGACCAAGTTACTAGTAAAGATGTTCTTGGAGATGAGAGATGGAATTGGTGTGCAGATCATCAGTAGAGAACAACAAGCTTAAGGAGGAGATTGATGAATTAATATTGTTAGAAGTTATCATCATGCAGTTATTAGGTGGATGGCTAAAATTAAAAGAACGGTTATTTCGAGCGGTTTTTGAATATATTGGTCTGAAATAGTCTAGCAGTTATTTTTTTTTCTTATATATATGTAACGCTGCAACAGTATGTGTACTCTCTTCAAAGTGAAAAATCTTTTTGTTTAGTGTTTTTTTTTAGTTTCTTATCTTTAAAACTCTGTTATTTTTTAAAGATATCCAACAAAATATACTTATCATCACACTAAGATATGATCTTTAACATATGAATAAACTAATACATAGTGCACAAGACACATGTTTTAGTATAGAGACTAAGATAATAGCTTAATATTTTAACAATCTTAATCCATGAAAGTTAGATAGATCATATCTGATGAATCTTGAACTCAAGACCTATTTGTCATTAGACAAATATACTTATCATCACACTAAGACATAACTTCTAACATATGCATGCAATACAATAATTTTTTACATGATTAATCATCTGAAGAAATCGGCCTCAAACTCAGATTACTCATACCAATATGAGTTCTTTAATATTGAATGAAATGTTTTTGACATGACTTCTAACACGTGAGTAATTGACTCATGGATAAAATTATAATGAGAAATTTTGTATATTCACATCTCTAGTAATAACTATTATGAGATAATTATATGAGCACCCCCTAAATGGATCTAATCATTTGCTTATATTTCTGAATAATTCATAGCATCCTCAATTACTACCCTGGTATGTCCATTCTTCTCATAGCGTGCATATTATATAAAGAATTTCATGCTTCCATTCGTATTTTTATCATTTATATAAAATTAAATATTTAATATTAATCTATATTGGATGAAATTGCATTATTAAGGAAATAAAAAAATTTGTAATATCATTATTATTAGTTTCTAAATTAACAATGAGTACTAAATAATTAGATAAACATCTTACATATAATAGAAATAATAAATAAATGTATTTTCCGTACTAATAATATAAAACACCACCAAAAACACCGTCGATGAATTACCACCCCCAAGGTAGAGATGTCAACCGGGCCGGGTCGGCCCGGCCCGACACGAGGCACGACACGGTTCAGCCGTGCCTGGGCCGGCCCGGCACGGAAATTTCCCGTGCCCAGGCTCGTGCCGAAACCCAAATTTTTTTTTTAATTTAGGGTTCGGCCTGACCGGGCCTGAACCCGGAGAATCGTGCAGCGGGCCCGTGCCGGGCTGAACCCCCAAAAAACCATGCTGGGACAGGCACGACACGACTACTGTACTGTGCCGTGCCTGGCCGACACGAAAGCCCGGTCGGGCCTGGAAAAAAACGGGCCGGACCGGCCCGGCACGGTCCGTTTGACCATTGGGCCCGTTATGCCTCTTCTGGGCCTTCTCCAGACTCCACAATCACGGTATTACGAGTTTACACGCGCGTATTATTATTCGTTCACACGAAACAGCCCTGTCGAACCCAAAAAAAAAAAAATAGAGAAATCGCCTCGTTTTGACGCCAGAAAGGAGAAATCAAACACCGAAACAATTCTCTCATCTCTCGTTTAACATCGGCTAGCCTATATTTTATTATTCGGGTATGCTTCTCAATAAATTAGATATATCGATTTTGCAGAGTATGTTTATTAGCATCATTATTTTGAATTCTCACCTTAGATATCACACACACATCGATATAATCTTAAATTTGTCATCGACTTCAAATCAATCCAGTGACAAATTTCCAAATTTATACATATATACATATATACATATACATTCATACATATGTATAATATAACTATGTATTTTCCAGCGTGTGTTTGTGTATACATGGATATAAATATGTGTAGGTGTGTATGTTATGGTAGATTACATGTTTTTGTAGTTATGTTAACACACAACACTTGTGTCTGGTGGGATATATATATATCTATATGTATGTATGTATGTACGTATGTATCTGTATAAGTTTGTGTCAGCCCAAGTAGGGTTTATATTTATATATGTCTATATATATATTTATACATATAAACATATACAAACACACCACTACAAGAAATTATTTAATTAGAAATGCCTGAATCTATTTTTGATTCTGTCGCGATGAGTGAATAGCGATGAATTTAGAAACGGAGTAGTCTTGTTACTTTGATCATCCATGCTAAATTTTTAGAAATAGAACACATAATGATATTTTCTATAAATAGTGATGGGGAAAATTTCATTGCTAAATATTATGATGGCAATGAGATTTTGGATCCTGTCGCTTATTTTGTGATGGAATCATTAGAAACATATTATTCTTTTCTAAAATAGCGATGGATCAATAAAGACACATATGACTTTGTTTCAATATAGAAATGAATTTAGAAATGGAAAAATCTATCTTTATTATCTACAACAGGTACAAATAATATTTATGTAGTTTTTATATATGCAATATATAGTTACATTTAAAAATTTAATGACATATGATTAAATAAGTATATTCACATATTTTTTATCAAATAATATTTACATAACATCCATTATAAGATAAACTATTTAAATAATTAAAATAAATGTCCATAAATTTTAATAAATAATTCATAACAAAAAATTAAAAATATTTAAACAAAAATCATTTAATTCGGATCAAAGATAAACTTTGCAAGAAATTAATAATACATCACAAATAGTTACGAGTTCTTCTCCTGAATAGTATTATCCTCTGGAGATTTGGATGGATCTTCTTCAGAATGATGAAAAATAGATGATGTCACTGCTAACTTATATATTAATTTTTTTATTTTCAAAATTTTTTATTGTATTTTCTCCTCAATAAAAATTTTTAGCTTTTTTTTTTTAATTTTTAATTTTCCTTTGCATCTATTTATTCTTTTATTTTATTTCCTCATTTTTATATGTAATAAATCTTGAATATCATGTATCTTATTACTTAAGTTCTTATCAAATATATTATTGTAATTGGAAGATAATGATGAAGAACTCAAAATAGAATATGGATAAAATGTCGATACACGGGTACCTAATTCATAAACTTGTCATTTTTTGACTCGACTCTGATAGCCTGAATGTAAATATGTACAACATTAATCTCGTGTCTTTGTAGAAAGATTTGTTAATCATGAAGTAATTATAATTATATTTTTTATAATTGTTAAAATACAATATAATATATTAATTACTATATTAAAAGAAATTTTATACCAGTTAAATAAACTAATCTCTCCCTACTATAAAATATTTTTAAAAAAATTTATTAATTATATTTAACGAGTTGATAAAAAATAAATTATTAGTTATTGTAAAAAAATATATTTGAGTTTGTATTTTATTTACATCTCATGTCATTATAAAATTTTAAATTTTTTTTTTTTAGTATTTTCAATTATAAAATTAAATTATAAGTACAAAATGAGAATCTTACATTAATATTATTTGAGCATTTGTCCACAAATAATTTATCTATTTTTTTATGCATTTACTTGAATATCTCAAACGATGTCGGTAGACATCCTAATTTAGTTTCTTGCAAATAAAAATTAGTTATATTAAGGTATATCATTCATTATGATACATATATTATCTTTTTGATTATAAAAATATGAATAATAATTAAAAATAAATGATAGTTATATAAGTTCTACCAATTATTGATAGGTTACATTTGAAACTCAAATGTTTTGAAGGTTCTCATCTTCACTTGTTTTTTTTTTGATTGATAATTGCATGTGGTTACTTAGGACAAATCTTTGAATTTCTCACTATTTTTTTAATTCCATCACTCTATATAAACACAAAGGAGGAAACTATTAGGTTATATATTTTTATCATATATTTTTCTCAATTTTTGAAACATGTTATTATATCTCATATTTGTCAAATATTTTCATATATCTTTCTTGGATACCACCAAAATATTATTTTATTTATATTTTTTTTGTAAAAATCAAATAAAACAATAATATATTGTTATGTATTAATTTTAAAAGTATATCATATTATATCTAAATGAACAATAAGTAAATGTATCAAAGATTCATCTTATATTTTTTCTAAAAAAATTTGTTTATGCTTAAAGGCACTTTGTCTATTTTATTCTTTTCATAATTAATTTTTTCTTAAATATCTTTTTAATTATATGAGAAGCAGAAGGAATAAACCTATAGGTAATTTAAAATTATCATATATATATATATAAACAAAATACATATTTTTTGTGTTAGTTAAAATTTACTTTTAATAATAATAATAATGTTTAATTAATAACAATATAATATGTTGTTATTATTCTAAAATATATAAGTTTACAAATTATGATATATTTATTATTTTCATTCATATTTCATTTTATATTTAATTTAAATAAAAAAATGATAAAGAATAAATGTAATAAAATTAAGAATACTACGTACTGATTTTTGTTAATTATGGGCCGAATGAATATTTTCTTAGTGCTTAGCATACAAATTATGGATTATGAATATTTTGTGGGTGACGTTGTAGTACTAATACATGAGTCTTCTAAGTTAGGCGGATCGAAATTATCAGTATCTTTTAGTGAAGAATGAGACAAAGAAGGAATATGTGTGATAGTAAATCCATGTATAACATAATGATGTGATGTCAAAGTTTCTTCCATACGTGTATGAGAATGCAAAAAGATATTTATAGTATTATCATCATTGAATACATGTAGATTTCTTTTTTCACGAACTATTTGTTGACTTTCATTGTCACCTTCTATAATTTGAGAACCTTGGCCACTTGAATGAACCTGGGTTACTTGAATGATTATTTCTCATGCCTCGTATTATTTTCTTTGTGTCATAAAAATTATCTGTCATTATATTATTTTTGGTAATAATTCAGATAATAACTAATATATTTTATTTATTTTTCTTAAAAATGATGTTTTATTTTTAAATTTATTAGTCTGATCATCATAGATAATTTTGAGTGATTACATAGATTATCTTTTCAAATCTTTTCTTTTGAAACCATTAGTATTTTAAAAAATTATTTTATTGATAATATTGAGATATCGTCAGTGATTTTTAAATTTAATGAATGACCAATAATATTATTTAAAATTGTTTCATATGCATCATTGGGATTAGTAAATTTCATTGCAGCAGTTGAATCAATATTTCTATATACCTAATGCTAAGTCATTAATTCAGATTATTTTTTAGTGAATGCAATTATTTCTTCAATTTTATTTATAAATTAATCAGTTAAAAATTTATCTTTCAATCTTATATTCATCAATTGACGTCTAGGTCATATAATATTTTTATACTAATTATAAAGATATGTTTGTAATAAAGGTATAGTAATATTTATATCAAATTACATAAATCAAACAAATATGTTGTAGTAAAATAAGTATTAAATAATTTTGGATTAAAATTAGAAAAGAAAAGTTATTTCAATGTAATTTTGTTAATTTGTTACATTTAACTATTTTAAGTGCATATCCTTCTTATATTTATTATTATTATTATTAATATAAATAAATATTTAGTAATTATTTTAATAATTATAAATTATTTATTGTTAAAGTTATGTTATTAATATGAATTATTTAATTTTGAAATAATTAAATATCATTTAATTCTAGCAAGGAAACTAAATGTAATATAAATTTGGTGATATTAAATATAGGTCAATAACAAAATGCACAAAACTATTAAAAATTAATTTGGTTGCAAAAAATTTTACAAATCTAAGTATAAGGAAAAAATGTAAAAAAATATAACTAGTCTTCAGTGCTTCCTCTTGCTCTCATCAAAACTGGTGTCACATTCTCTCCGACAAGTTTGGAAGGAAGAGAGCGTGTGTCGGTGGGTTAGATCATTAAGCTTGATATACTCGGCTCATTGTCATATTTTCCTAGTTTGTAACGCACTAACCTTTTCACGATGCAATTGTTAAATACCCTAATTTCTTTTTGACAAGTTTTTAATGACATAAGTAAAGCTTATTATGCTTAATTCGTGTTCAGTTTGCAAGATGCTATACCAACGTTTGCTGGGTGATTAATTCCGTCTCTGATAGTATTTTTTTGTATGTTCTTTCTCTGGTGCTACTTGCTAGGTTATTTTTAGGTAGCTCCTGACAACTGAATAGGAACCATGGCTCTTGCTAGAAAGATGTCGCGAGTAGAGAAGCGGAAAAAAGATCGACAGAAAAATAAACAGAAGAAGCACGAGACCAGGATGAAGTATGAGGTGGAAAATTAATGTTTATTCTATGATATTTGCTAATTTTTTGAAAATCATCAACATAGTAGTTGTAATTGGGAAAGTAATTGTTGCAGAAGTCACAAAAACTGAAGAGAAATGAACAATTCAAGAGAGAGTTCAATGGTGCAAAGCCAAATAATGGGCACACGCCAAAAAGGATAAGTAAGAATTTGAAAGAGGAAGATAAGAGGGGTCTGAAAAAAAATTTGAAAACTAAGTTTGAGGAGTATTTGGAAATGGATATGAGAATTAGCAGCGCATGCGGCGAAGAAGATGTGGAAATAGAAAGGAGATTGGCTAAAAGACTCAAAGTGAAAGATGGAAAATTGATGGGAGATGATGATGGCTTGAACGAGCTGTTTGAGAATGCAAATGAGCCTCACGAGGTTCATGAAGGATTTAAAAATGGAGTGTCTGTGTTGGAGGAAGCCATTGGAACACAGACGGTGCTTGATGAATCCAACAAGATACACCTAACAAACAAAAGGTCAAAGAAGAATCCCGTCTTTGATGTTCAAAACATCTCTTTTAGTGCATCTGGGTCACTCAAAAGTAATGAAAATGATAACAAAACGCAGGAAATTACAACAAATGCTCCCTCAAAGATTAATAATTTAAAGTTTGTTTTACCTCACATGAGATACCAAGCAGGAGAAGATACAGAAAAGCATAAGGAAATTCGCAGGCGTGCTCGAGGTTAGAATGCTAGCTCCTGAATTTGAAGATATGTTATTGATTTATGTTTGTCCCATCTTCCACACTTGTGAGAATATGTGACAAGATGAATTTGGGTCATGCAAGTATGTTTTGCATTTAAACACTGCATGTTATAATTTTCAAGAGATTCTGCATTGGTGCACCGACAAATATTTTTCTCAAAGAGTGGTGAATTTATGACTTTTATTAATCTCTCTCAGACTCCGTGTTAACCAGGTCTAGGAGTCTTGTACACTAGATATAATTTTTTTATGTTATAATTTTCAATCGCGTGCAAATGGTTTCACTCATGACATCTTCAGGGCTTCTTAACAGACTCAGTGAGCAAAATGTGGAGTCCATTACAGGAGAAATGGCTAATCTTTTTTCTGTATGACTCTAATACTATACTTATGATTGTATGATCTTCAATTTATTGTTTGAGATGTTAAAGGTTTACCCATTTGCAGTCTGCAAGTCGTGCTGTTAGCTCTCAAGTTATCATAGAGGAGGTACTTCGAGCTTGTTCTATTGGACCCCGTGGAAATGAACAGTGAGCAAAGTTGTTTCTAGTTACTATTTTTAATGCCTTGAAATATGTCAACTATTTGATTCAAATAATTTTTTGTTAAAAAAATTTATATCCCATGTTTCAATATATGAATCCCTAGGATTCAACTACTTATACTTGGATTTTTTGTCACACATGGTAACTTTTGTTGCTCTTATGGATGAATATGATGCTAATATAGTGAATAATTTTCATGTGTTAAACTAGTGGAAATGGTAGTAAAAGAGTAATAATTCAATAAAAAATAATAATAATTGGGCATTGTCAATTGCTAGAAATTAGGCAAGAAAATACATATTTTCAATGTTGAGAAAATTAGATTGGTAACTAAATTGGTAAAGTCATTGATTCATAGTTCAATGGTTGGGCCAACGGTCAATTTGCTATCAAATACTTTTCGAATTGGTGATGACATACATATATTCTATATATTATAAAAATTTAAAAATAATTTAAAAAAATTGCACACACACACATATATGTGTATGGAAATATTATTAATTATAATTATATATTATTTAAATTTTATGAATATATCAGAAATATTAATAAAATATTAAAAAATATAAAAATTATTCAAAATTCATGAAAATATTTGTAACAATTTCAAAAAAGTATAAATTTAATAAAGTATATTTTTAATTATTTTATAAATGTAATTAACACAAAATTTATTTAATTTAATATATTTAATAATATAAAATAAATAATTATAAGTAAATAATTTTTTAATATTTATATATTTATATTTAATAATAATTTAAATGATATACAAAGATTTGTTTAGAATATTATAATGATAGTTTATATATATTACAAATAAATTAAATATGATTTCAAATAAAATAATCAGGATTAATTAATTAATTTCAATACTATTTTAATGTGAATATAATTTTAAAAATTAATATGCAATTAAAATTAAATAGTTAAGTAGCCCAAGCGGTTAGTTTGTTATAAAACTACTATCGAATCAATGATGTCATAAATATATTTTATATATTATTAAAATTAAAAATAATTATAAAAATGTACACGCAAATATAGATGAAAATATCTATAAATATATATATGATACTTAAATTTTGTGGATATATTAGAAATATAAATAAAATATTAACAAAAATATTAAAATTATTTAAAATTCATGAAAATACTTGAAAAAAATTTTGAAATTTTGAAATAAATAAAATATATTTTAAATTATTTTGTAATTGTGATTGACATTATTTATTTAATTTAATATATTTAATAATATAAAATAAATAATTATATCTAAATATTTTTTAAATATTTATATTTTTTATATTCAATTATCATATAAATAATATAAAACATATTTGCTTGAATATAATAGTTATAATAATAGTTAATAAAATAAAATAAAATAAAATAATTAGGATTAATTAATTATTAAAATATTATTTTAAGAGAAATATAGCTTAAAAAAATTAATACGCAAGTAAAATAAAAAAACAAAGTAGCCTAGATAGTAATTTAGTTGTTTTCTAACTCCTAGGTCAACGTTAAAGGTTTGAATTGCGTTGGACATTTCTAAAATTATTTTTAAGCGAGTATGTATAGAGGTGTCAAATGGGTCGTGCTGTATTGGTATCGCTAAGTTTTTGGTGGCCTAGTTTGGTCACTGTGCCGTGCCAGACATGACCCGTCGGCTCGAGTCTGGTCGTATTTGGCCACGGCCATGCAGTGTCGGGCTGGTTCAACATGGTTTTTCTTTTTCTAGCTTAGCCTTGTGGCTAGGTCAATGCTCAAGTTGGGCCAATTCGATGCTATGTGTTGCGCGTCCACATGGCCAGGACCATCCCACACGGATGTTTTCAGCCAAACACGTGGTGAAAATAAAAAAAAACCTACCACTTGTAAAAAGAGGGGTGGGGAGTTTTTTTTAAATAAAAATCAGTGGGCCTATTGGACCTTGCCGAAACTCGACATGAGTTTTGGGGCATAATACTCGACCATGCCCTTGGACAGTGCTTTTAGGCTAGGCAGCCGGGTCGCGCCTGGCCTGGCATGAGGTCTGGCACCCCTTGGCCTAGTAGGACATGAAATCGTGTCTTGAGCTGCCATGACATAGGTCCAAGTATGACTTAGTCAGGCCATGCCTCAAGCTGGATCTGGACTATCCGACTCATTTGACATCTCTAGGTGTGTAGTCTTGGCTAGTTTTCTAAAAATCGGTAGGTTATGCTAATCTTGTTGGTTCGATGGGATACTTGCCTAATTGGAAAAATTGGACTAGTCATCTTGTTTTTTCATCCATACATTTTTTATAGCCAAATTAATTGTTAATTGAAGGAGAAATTCTTTTCTATTGAAATCGTTTCTTTTGATATGTTAGTACTTAGTATCCTTCTAGAAATAAATGTAAAAGATAAATAATTCAATTAGGAAATATAAATCGTGGTAACTTGTCGATGGACTATGCATGAACCAAATTTTTTTTCTATGTTGTACTTGAAATGCATATCATAATTATGCATAACTCAATTGATTGCCAAATAAGTGTTTCTAGTTGATAAATGGACACTCAAATGTGAAATGGAGGAAGTGATTGTGTTCAATAAGTCAAATCCTCATAGATTAGACTCGCCACATGTTCTTGTCATTAGAGTCTTTGTATGGTGTTTGGCTTATATAAGAAACTTCAAAAAAGTGCAAACAATTGAAACAAGTACCAATCTATCAAATTGGGGTGGAGAAGAGCATAAAAACTCAATTGAAAGTGAAAAATTTGTCTAAAAGCAACAACACAATTTGGTTTCTTAACGAGTTAAAGACAATCAATTTGTATATATCAAAGTTTTAAAATGTGAAAGTATAAGACGAGATATTTTTGTGTTCGTGAGACGAAATATTTTTGTATTCGTGAGGCCAGATATTTTTATGTTCATGAGGTTAGGTGTAAGTATCGTATGTTTTTTGAGTATCACAATAAATAAATAATTAATATTTTAAAATATATAAAATAAAATAGTATGCATAAAAAAATAAAAAGTTAAAGTTTTTAAAAATAATTTTAAGGCGTCTCCTGACTATAAATATAATTAATAAATATTTTATAATATATTAAAAATAAAATAAAATAGTGTGGAATAATTTAATAAATATTATATATATATATATATATTAAATTTTAATAAAATTAAAATAATTTTATAATTATCAAATTAAAAATTTAAATTTATTTTTTTATTAATAAATAGTATAAAATATTATTTTTTTTATTAATAAATAGTACGCAATATTTTATAATTAATACTATTTATTAATATGATAGTATGATGTTTCTCTACTTTTTTTTGCCTTTGCCTTTGCCCTTGTCCTTGTTCTGTCTCTTATCCTTCGTCCTTTCCCTCGTTAATGCCCTCTTTCCTCTCTTCTTGCCATTGCCCCTCACCCCTCTCTCTCACCCCTCTCTCCTCTCCCCTCGGCCTCGCCCTAGCCCCTCCGCCCTCCCCCCAGCCCCTCCCTCCTCACCCTCGCCCCAGCCCCAGCCCCTCTCCCCTCGCCCTCGCCCCAGCCCCTCGCCCTCGCCCCAGCCCCTTTCCCCTCGCCCCTGCCCCTCTCCCCTCGTTCATGCCTCTTTCCACGAAAAGCTTGATGGAGCTTCCTGGAGGTCCTCATTGGAGCCCGTTGAGCTCCGTCGTCCGTCGAGCTCTACGGTGGAGCTCCATGAGCTCTACGGTGGAGCTTCGTTGAGCTTCATGTTTTTTTAATGTCTTGAGGTGTTTTACGAACGCCTTGTGTTGAGGCACACGTCAATGCATTTTTAAAAACACTATTATGTGCATATATTTTGCAAGGATGCTTCATTTTGTTGGCATTTCACAATCAAAATTATTATTATTATTAGCTAAGTTTTGTTCTAATTACTTGAGATTGGTTGTATAAATCTTATTTCTTGTTATATTTAACCATCAAGAATATACTAATAATTATCAACAATTCTCTTTAGTTGGAGAGGACATGATTTATAGGAAGGATTGCAAACTTATTATATTCACTTGTTTTGTAACATTGGCATGGATATGTGTCTTTGATGTTTATTGTTTTGATTAGAATTGTTCTTCATGAATTGATTAAATAATCATGATTATTTTTTCTTGTTTTTGGATGGATACATGATTCATTAGTTCTCTTTTGTGTTTGTTTTTTTTTTTTGTTTGAAGGTACGCAGCTGTTTTTGCATCTTTTGTTGCAGGCATGGCTTGTTTGGTCGGCATAGATTTTGGAGCAAATGTTTTGGCTTCACTTGCCAAATTGTTTGAGGTGCAACTTATTTATTCGTGGGAAAATTGCGACATCATTTTTTTTGGTTGCCAATATCTAACTGTAATGATTGTTAAATTTACAAGTACACTACAAAAAACAGTTGAATGGGTGTGCCACGGTCACAATTGCACTCTTCACATGCCTGTGCAGTGCAGCTGCCATCTTGTTACTCCTGAACATGATGAATACTGAACATTGCTGTCAATGCATTATTATTAGCATATTTCAGCGAACCGTAGTAACTTGCAGGTGGTACCCACTCTAGGTGGCTAGTTTAGTATTAGGCAGTTTATCTTTTAATAATGTGTTCATTCTCTTGTGCATTTGGCTTAACTTTCAAAAAAGTTGATAACCATTTATTTGATTGTAATTTTTCAAATAAAATATTCCATCATATTTGATAGCATCTTTTTATCTTTTTTATTTAAAGGAGATTAATTATTATTGTGAAATCATTATTACCATTGTGTATTAAATTATGTGTTATAAAAGAGAAGAGAGAAGAGGGAAAATGTACAAAATAAGTTTTATTTGATTTGTTTTATAATTTTAATATATTTGTTTTTAATTATTTTTTCATTGTCATATACTATAGAAAATTAAATTATAAAATTACTAAAACTTTAAATAGAAAATTGAATGATGGCTTGCTGGGAGTATTAAGTGTTTGTACAAGGTGAGTGCTCCCATGCATAGTATAATTAAGTGAAAAAATAAAAGAAAAAGATAGAATTTTGAATCGCAATGCTCTATTAAGTTGATATGTAAATGTCCATAAAATTAATTTTTGGAGAAGATACATGTAAGTTAAGATATTTTTAACATATTCATAATGATATATCTTGGTTGATCTATTGTATAAATATCGAATATAACAATAATATTATCATATATTTATTTTTATGAAAGAAGTAATTAACCTCCAAGTGATTTGTTTAATCATGAAACATTAGGTTGGAGACTATGTGTGTTGCTTTTCAATGGTAGGATCAAACATGTTGGGTTGACATGACATGATTTTTGTGGTCTAAGTCATTTCATCATGTTGTGCCAACACATAAAAACATATTGAGCTCGACATGGCTAGATAGCTTGCTTGGCAAGCCCGACATGGCTAGATAGCTTGCTTGGCAAACCCGACATGGCTTTGTAGGCCCAATGATGAACTAGGCTTGGGGTGAACCTAGGCTAGCCTAGGCTTGGTGAAAAGATGATTGTGTAGTTAGTGATGAGTGTAACCAACATGCTTTGTCCAACAAAATTTGACCCATCGTCATTTTTTTTATAAGGTATGTGAATCTTAAATTTTGTACATTGGGTTGGGGTACAGGTGTCAACCGGGCCGGGACGGCCCGGCCCGGCACGAGGCACGGCACGGAAAAATTCCGTGCCCGGGCCCGTGCCGTGCCCTGTTTAGGTGCGTGCCGTGCTTGGCCAGAGCCGTGCCGTGCCTGACCCGGCACGGTTCGGCACGCGGCACGGCACCCCGGCACGGGTCAGTCCCGTGCCGGGTGTTCCGTTAGCCCGACCCCAGGATGCCCCTCCCGCAAAAAAAGACCGTGGGTCGGGTCTGATTCGACCCGAGCCGCGGTCTTCCCGTATTCCGAACCGCTCGGACAGGCTAGCCTGAGCGGGCTTGGCAAGGCACAGCACGGCCCGCTGTGCCTACGGGCCGTGCCGGGCTCGGCTATTTTTAAACCGTGTCGGGCCGGGCACGGTAGCACGAACGTGCCCTAAAAAAATGGGCTGGGCCGTGCCGGGCCGGCCCGTTTGACACCTCTAGGTTGGGGTTCATGTTGCTCCTATGCATGAATTGAGCATGAACATTCTTTCCATATTGACTCTTGGCTTTTTTTGGTCTTATTGTGCTTCTTGGTATTTGTCATCTCTATTTAGTGTGTATGATTCAAAATATTCATTGGTAACTTTCAGTATTATTTTGAATTTAATTTTTTTATTTAATTTTGAAATAATCATTTGTCTCATATTTTTCTAGGATATAAAATTATCAGAAAAAAATTTAAAAAATGATAGTCTACCTCATGTTAGTACAAGATGCTGTCTTCACATACTTTAATATGTAAATAATTATGTTTATATGAATTTGTCATATAAAATTTTAAAAATAATTAATTATATTGATAGTACAAGTTATAGTTATCAAGGGAGTGCCTTAGGCGAACCTAAGGCCTAGGCATCACAATGCTTGGGAAAAAAGTGCCTTGCCTTTGGGTGAGGCATTATGATTTCCGAGAGGTGCATGAGGTGCCAGAAAGTCTTGCCCATGCATACCTTCCCTATGGAATGAGCTACACCAACATTGTTCCAAGAACTAGCCATGTTAGCTTGATCCATGAATGAGTCATGACAACTTATTTGTATATATATACTTATATATGTATATATTACACACACACATATGCATACTTATATACATACATATACATATGCATGCATATGTATGTATACATATGTATATGTATAGACGTATACATATGTATGGATACATATATATTTAAATGTTTATGCATAAATATGCATATGTGTGTGTGTGTATATATATATATATCATGCACACACACACATATATGTATATGTGTCTAGATATATATGTATAGGTATATATATATGTATATATGTTTATATATGTCTATATCTATGTCTATGTATATGCATATCTATATCCATATATATTCATATATATGTATATACATCTATAAACACATATATGTTGAATTATTAGAATTTTATTTTGTTTTGGAACTTTGTATGCCTATGTTGATAAGAAATATTGATGATATATATTTTTTTAAATTAGAGGTGTCTAACGGGCCGGCTCGGCCCGGCCCGACACAGTTTAAAAACATCCGGGCCCAGCACGGCCAGTAGGCACGGCAGGATGTGCCGGGCCCGCTCCGGCCCGGCCCGGCCATACAGGCCATGGCAGAGGCAGACCCGAGACTCGAGAGGCAGGTAGAAAATTTTTTTTTTTAAAAAAAATTTTATATATTGTAATGCTTAAGTGTACTGTATTAAATATAAATATTTTTAAAAATGTTAAAAATAAAAATTAAATAAAAAAACAAAGTTTAGAAAATTTTTTTTAATCAAATTCAAATTAGTTTAACTTTTATTATATTTATTAATTATGTATTAAAGTTATTAATTTTTAAAATAAAATTTAAATCGTAAAAAAAATAAATCAATACATTATGTTAGTAAAAATAAAAATAAAAAAAAAATTAAACAACACAAATAAAAAATTACCAATCATCCATTTGAAACCGATGATCCGAACAAAACAAGTATAAGTTTTAACACAACATACAAATAAAGCGTACAAATACGATCAATAAAAAAATATCGAAAACAAAAAACAGCAGATTATCATCAATCGTCAATCGGCATATCATGAGAATCATCAGCCGCAACATCAATATTAGTATCATATGGATCATCATCATCGACAATCAACTCCTTCGCCATCGTAGTGGATGTGGATGCGACTGCAGTGTCTGTCCTAGTCCCAGCTCCAGCACGATCATGGATGCTAAACCTCGATTCCTCCTAGATGTCAAGGCCTCAACCATATCTGGACGTAATATTGATCTCCTATCCGAAATCACGTTCACTGCAACAGAAAAAGCAGACTCTGATGCTCCGCTCGACACCAAATGAGTCAGTAGATCTCGTGCCATCCTAGATGGTACGGGAAAGGTGGACTCATATGATTTCCACCACTGTAATAAATCAAGATTCTTAGTATCAGAATGTGATAGGATTGAGCAGTAATCGGTATCTAAGTACCGAGACAGCTCGCTCCTATGTGATGGTCCACCCCTACGTTTCTCTATCGCTAGCTGAATGGAATAATCATCATCTCTGAACAAGGTATCAATGTCCGTAATCACAGTCTCACCACCACCACCACCATACCTAGTATCGTAGTATGTGAATATGTCAGTCAACTTCTCGTGAATGAACCCTTCAAGTGGTTTTTCCAGGTTCATGCACGAGGAAATGAAAGCGTATTTTCTACCACTTCCACCTTAATCCTAGGGTCCATGCATGCAGCGAGGCAATAAAGAGATGGAACGGTAGACCAGTACTTCAAGTACTTGGTCTCCATCTCTGCAATTATATGGCTAAGCATCGGGTCAGCTCGATACTTCCTAAACATGCTACTAATGTTGCATATGCACCGGAGTGTAATGCAAGTGGTGGGCGTATAAACCGACGAACACATGTTCGTCGTGTCATAAAATATCTTCAGGAATTTCATAAATGAAATTCTTGAAGCCCAGTCAGTGTCGTCAATAATAAGATCGTCACTCTTACTATTGACGTAGTCGGATATCACGTGTTCGTATCCAACACATGATTCCAACATCAGGTATGTGTAATTCCAACAATGTCTCACATCCGATTGGAATTTCTTCTTCTTAAGATTCGCAGACAAACAGAGACTACCAAACTCTTGTTGTCTGCGAGTAGTGCGAATATACTTTAGTGGATTACGTATATTATCCAACGCGGGGGAATACATCTTCATACCCGCTTGAACAATCAGGTTAATCACGTGACACATGCATCTGACATGAAAGATCTCTCCTAATGGTGCGTTTCTAATATTCCTAACAAACATATTGATCACTACTCCATTATTAGAAGTGTTATCGAATGTGACACTAAAAATATTATTTTGAATTTCATATTCCCTAACGATTTTCATCATACACTCAAAAATGGCCGGGTCATCATGAGGATGAAGAATCTTAGTGAATCCTAAAATTTTTTTATTGATTGTCCAGTTAGAATCTACATAATGACTCGTGAGACATGCATAAGAAGAATCATTGTGACTTATCCATATATCGGACGTCACGGACACCACTCTACTATATGCCATAAATTTCTTAATTATTTTTTGTTTTTCTAACTTATATATCTTTAGTATGTCATTCCTAGATGTGGACCTAGGAATCCTACAATAGGAAGACTAAAAATAAGTATGCATGATGCGCACTATCCTTGGATCTTCCAAAAATCTGATCGGAAGACCCATCATTGTGATGAGTCTGGCCATGTCGTCCCTACCCAACTCGCTGGAGTATATGAAGAGAATAAACTTTGAGACTGAACTCGATACAGTCTCAAAAAATGTAGTGCCAAGTTGGGTTTGTCTAGGTTCTAAGGGTCCATGTTTTTTGGTGCATAATTCGGCATGCCTTTTAAGGTGCCCAGTCCCAAATGAACTCTTGCATGCTAATAGTCCCATACAATATTTGTACTGTGTCATTTCTTGTTCCTCATCCCTAACATTTTTTTGTGTTATGATTTTAAAATGAGTCCAAACTATAGAAGTTCTCCTAGTTTTTTGTTTTTTAGAACTTTGGGTTGAGACGACTGGAGAAACCAAAGTTTCGGCAGCCTCAGACCTCTGTGTAATATTTTAATTTTTCAAATTTAAATACGTGTCAGGGATATATTTGTCATTTTTTATGATTTTTATTTTTTTGTAATTTTTTTCTAGAGAGAGAAATTATAGAGAGAGAAAGTATAAAAAGCATAAAATAAATTACCCGGTAAAGCAGTGATGTCGGTCACGTGCACAGTGCACAGCAGCAAGCTCTAATATTCAAAACTCAAGTTGAGTTTCACCAAAATCCAAGCCGAAAGCAAAATCCCGAGGCCCGAGAGAGAGATGCACGGTTTATGTGAGAGAGAGAAAGTTTTTAGAGGATATATGTTTTTGAAAAACATAAATATTATAGGGAGGGAGGGTAGAATTTATAGATTAAAGATATTAATTTTTTATAAAAAAGATATTTTTTTATATTTTATTGAATTTTTAATAATTATTTAGAGGGCAGAATTACGAGGACCGTTGAATTCTGCACCCTAGCTGTTGGAGGCGAATCCAACGGCTGAGATTAATACTATTTGAATATTTTTTTTTCCCATTGGTATTGGGTCAGGAGTCGGTACCGCGGGTCGGGTCCAATTCGAACCGACCCGCGGTCTTTTTTTCGGGAGGGGCCGGGTCATGCCCACGCGTGGCCGCGTGAAACCGGCACGGGAAGAACCCGTGCCGGTGTGCCGTGCCACGGGCCGAGCCATGCAGGGTCAGGCACGGCACGGCTCGGGCCAGGCACGGCCGAACCGTGCCATGCCCCGTGCCGGGCCGGCCCGGCCCGGCCCAGTTGACACCTCTATTTTAAATATGATATATTTTATTTGATTGTATTATTTTAATAGATAAAAATTTTAAATAATATTTAATAAAATATTTATTATATATATACATATTAGGCTGGTTGTGCCTTAAACAAATATGCATTTTAATTGTGCCTTGTGTCTAATTATCAAAAATGACTTTTGTGTCTTATATCTTAAATAATTATGGTGTAAGTTATATTTGATATTTTAATTGTCTGATAGTTAATCTTTTATATGATTCTATTGTTCTAAAATTTTTAGGATTTTGACATGATTTTAGGAATATGGAGAGAGTTGAAAAATGAGGAAAAACAAAAATAATTTTAATAATTTTTAAAAAATTGCAAAGTTCAACATAATCTATATGTATGGTTTGGGATAATTCATATTTTGAGTTCTACATAATAAAAAAATAAACAAGATAAACATTAAAAAAATAAACTAAATATAAATGTTTTTTTTCAAATCATGGTGTATATATCACAAACACCCACATTGGAGGGAAGGAAAACAACTTGTACTTCAATGTCCCCCACGAAGTTGTCTCTGATCCTTTTGCTGGAAGACATGTATGTAGTAATAATCAAATTAGCATGGATCATTTCTAAAATAAATTGACAATTAATCTTAATATATTTTATCTGTTAATGAAATTTTGAATTTAATATCAATGTGCTAAGTTACTTGTTAGTCATCATAAAATGTCACCAACATTAAAATTGGTTGACAAAGTGACGGACATAATGAAGCTCACACATAATTTGTGTGACATACCTCTCTATACATATGAGAATCCTATTGGAATTTAAATATGATTAACCTCCATAATCACATGTCTTGAAGTTTGTTTGACATATCTGAGAATTTTGAGAATATGTCAAGAAAAATTTAAGAAATAATTAATTATATTTACAACATAAGTAATATTTGGATTGTTCACTATTAGATAGTTTAGCTTTGTTAAGTATACATCTGGATAAAATGGTGAGTTAATAGGTGCACATTTAAACATATCGAGTTTAAATAAAATATTAAAAAATATATATTTTTTGAGAAAGAAAAATTATACTTTTTAAGTATCTTATTTTAATATAAAGAAAAATCTCAAATGTTCAAAATATTTAGTATGAAACTAGTTATGTAGAAACATTGATGTATACTTAATTTTTTAAAATTAAATTTATTCATATCTAAATCTTGATTTATATTTGGAAACAATAGAAATCTTCTAACTTATATCTCTCAAGGTCAAATAATGTAAGTATAAAAAAAAATCTATAAAATCTTGTTATAAGAGATTATTTTAGGTCATTTTTTTTGTCACTTTGAATTAGAGGTGTCAAACGTGCCGGCCCGGCCCGGCCCAGCACGAGGCACGGCACGGTTCGGCCGTGCCTGGGTCGGCCCGGCACGTTCTTAAACCGGGCCCGTGCCGTGCCCGGGTGAAGAAAATTGCGTGCCGTGCCGTGCCTGGCACGGCACGCCGGCACGGGTCCATCCCGTGCCGGTTCACGCAGGCACGAGTGGCACTGGCGGCGTGCCACGCGTGCCGTGGCGTGAGTCGTGACTCACGACTCACGCCTTGTGAGTCGTGACCCATCCGGGCCCCCCCGGTAAAAAGACCGCGGGTCGGGTCCAAACAGACCCGACCCGCGGTCTTTTCTGCCGAAACCCGAGTCCGATCCGAGCATTTCCAACGGCAAAAAAAAAAATTCAAACTTGAACGATTTTCAGCCCTTGGATTCACCTCCAACGGCTAAGGGGCAGAATCCAACGGTCCTCGTGATTCTGCCCCTTAAATATATTAAAAAAATTCAAAAAAATAATAAAAAAATATTTTTTTTATAAAATAAAACTTTATTTAGCTTATAAAATCTACCCTCCTTCCTATAACATTTATGTTTTTCAAAAACATAAAACCTCTCAATATTTTCTCTCTCTCACATAAACCGTGCATCTCTCTCTCGGCCCTCGTGATTTTGATTTCGGCTTGGATTTTCGTGAAACTCAACTTGAGTTTTGAACATCAGAGCTTCCTGCGGTTCACCTTGCACGTGAGTGACCTCATTACTTTTACCGGGCAATATATTTTACGTTTTTTTCTACTTTCTCTCTCTAAAGCTTCTCTCTCTAGAAAACTTACGAAAAATAAAAAATGACAAATACACCTAAAACGTTTTTAAATTTGAAAAATGAAAATGTTAGTGTTACACAGACGTCCGTGGCTCCTGAAACTTTGGTTTCTCCTGTCGTCTCAGCCCAAAGTTCTAAAAAACAAAAAATTAGGAGAACTTCTGTAGTTTGGACACATTTTAAAATCATAACACAAGTAGATGTTAGGGGTGAGGAACATGAAATGACATAGTGCAAATATTGTATGAGACTTTTAACATGCAAGAGTACATGTGGGACTGGGCACCTCAAGAGGCATGCTGAAATATGCTCCAAAAAACATGGACTCTTAGATCCTAGGCAAACCTAACTTGGCACTATATTTTTTGAGATTGGATCTAGTTCAGTCTCAAAGTTTACTCCCTTCGTATACTCCTGCGAGTTGGATAGGGACGGCATGGCCAAGCTCATCATATTGATGGGTCTTCCGATCAGATTTTCGGAAGATCCGAGGGTAGTGCGCATCATGCAGACTTATTTTCAGCCATCCTATCGTAGGATTCCTAGGTCCACATCTAGGAGTGACATACTAAATATATATAAGTTAGAAAAACATAAAATAATTAAGGAATTTTTGGCATTTAGTGGAGTGGTGTCCGTGACGTCCGATATATGGACATGTCACGATGATTCTTCTTATGCATGTCTCACGAGTCATTATGTAGATTCTAACTGGACAATCAATAAAAAAATATTAGGATTCACTGAGATTCTTCATCCTCATGATGACCCGGCCATTTTTGAGTGTATGATGAAAATATTTAGGGAATATAAAATTCAAAATAAAATTTTTAGTGTCACTTTCGATAATGCTGCGAATAATGGAGTAGTGATCAATATGTTTGTTAGGAATATTAGAGACGCACCTTTAGGAGAGATCTTTCATGTCAGATGCATGTGTCATGTGATTAACCTGATAGTTCAAGCGGGTATGAAGGCGTGTTCCCCCGCGTTGGAAAATATACGCAATGCACTCAAGTATATTCGCACTCCTCGCAGACTACAAGAGTTTGGTAATCTTTGTTTGTCTGCGAATCTTAAGAAGAAGAAATTTTAATCAGATGTGAGACATTGTTGGAATTACACGTACCTGATGTTGGAATCATGTGTTGGATACGAACACGTGATATCCGACTACGTCAATAGTAAGAGTGGCGAACTTATTATTGACGACACTGACTGGGCTTCAGGAATTTCATTTATGAAATTCCTAAAGATATTTTATGACACGACGAATATGTGTTCGTCAGTTTATACGCCCACCACTTGTATTGCACTTCGTTGCATATGCAACATTAGTAGCATGTTTAGGAAGTATCGAGCGGACCCGACGCTTAGCCATATGGTTGCAGAGATGGAGACCAAGTACTTGAAGTACTGGTCCACCATTCCATCTCTTTATTGCCTCGCAGCATGCATGGACCCTAGGGCTAAGGTGGAAGGGGTTGAAAACACCCTGACTTTCATTTCCTCGTGCATGAACCTAGAAGAATCACTTGAAGGGTTCATTCACGAGAAGTTGACTGACATATTCACATACTACGATACTAGGTATGGTGGTGGTGGTGGTGGTGAGACTGTGATTACGGACATTGATATCTTGTTCGGAGATGATGATTATTCCATTCAGCTAGCCATAGAGAAACGTAGGGGTGGACCATCACATAGGAGCGAGCTGTCTCGGTACTTAGATACCGATTACTGCTCAATTCTATCACATTCTGATACTAAGAATCTTGATTTATTACAGAGGTGGAAATCATATGAGTCCACCTTTCCCGTACCATCTAGGATGGCACGAGATCTACTGACTCCTTTGGTGTCGAGCGGAGCATCAAAGTCTGCTTTTTCTGTTGCAGTGAACGTGATTTCGGATAGGAGATCGAGATTACGTCCAGATATGGTTGAGGCCTTGGTATGTTTGAAGGATTGGGAGGAATCGAGATTTAGCATCAGTTATCGTGCTGAAGCTGGGACTGTGTTAGACACTGCAGTCCCATCCACATCCACTACGATGGCGGAGGAGCTGATTGCCGATGATGATGACCCATATGATACTGATCTTGATGTTGCGGCTGATGATTCTCATGATATGCCGCTTGACGATTGATTCTCATCTGCTCTTTTTTTCGATGTTTTTTTATTTATTTTATTTATACGCTTTGTTTGTACTTTGTACCATACGTTGTGTTGAAACTTATACTTGTTTTGTTCGGACTATTGGTTTCAAAAGCATTAATGGTAATTTTTCATTTGTGTAGTTTAATTTTTTTTTAATTAAAATTTTTACTAACTTAATGTATTTATTTATTATTTTACCATTTAAATTTTATATTTAAATTTAATAACATTAAATTTTAATATATAATTAATAAATTATAATAATAAAAAAAGCTAAACTTAATTGAAAAAAAAAATTTTTTTTTCTAATATTTTTTTGTTTTATTTAATTTTAAATGTTATATTTTTTACAAAAAATTATATTTTTTAATTATTACTAATACTCTAAAGTATATACAGTAACTTAATAAAAAAATTTAAAAAAAAAAAATTTTGTAATCTACCATTTAGGGCTGGCGCTGGCCTCCCGGGAACCGGACCCCGGTTGACCTGGTCCCGCGTTGCGGCCCCCGCCCCGCCTGCCCTGCCGTGCGCCCGTGCCGCCTCGCCTGGCCTGTGAGTGGCAAGGCATGCCCGAGCGTGCCGGGCACGGCACGGTGGCACGACCGTGCTTGTGAAAAACGGGCCGTGCCGTGCTGGGCCGGCCCGTTTGACACCTCTATTTTGAATGACTAAATGCTTTAAAAAGATAATTCAAAATCTTATGGTTATCAAGTAAGGATGATAAATTAAAATCCTTCTTCCAAAATAAAAATATAAAAATACTCAAATTAATAAATATTGAGTAGAATATATCATTGTTTTTTTTCATATAATTAGAAAGTCTAGCTCATTATTGCGAATTAGATCAATTGATGCAGTGAAAAACTTACAAAGGAAGACTATGAATGCATCTGTATAACATAGATATTTAGCTTGATTTCATCAACTCTCTTAATCTTCATCTCCCCCCTCTGGGGGATTTATATTTTTTGTTCTCTGTCACTCCTATACTAGCTTTCTCCATGGCATAGTGCATCATAAGAGATGCCAAAATTTTTTTTTTCAAAATTGGTCATACTATTAGTGCCAGACATATACATAGGACATGATTAGTGTTTACCACTATATGAGGAGTAATAAGTGAACACTAGAATGAATTTATCATAATGATATCTAATGGTACATTTTCTTTTATCAAGTCCTTAATGAATGATGTATCTTCAAAGAATATCAAATTTATACTCTTAATGACTCTCATAGTCTCCATAATGGATGATAAAATTGGACTAGACTAGTTGGTTGGACTGGTCCAATCATCTACCTATAACTGAATAGATCTTATTTTGTCAAATAGGATGTATCCCTTTGAATCAGGATCAAACCAGCAAGATTGTTGGTCTATCCAGTAGACAGGAAGAATCAATTTTTTTTAGGCAACTGATCCTTACTGTGTGTCCACTAAAAAAACTCAACGATGCACAAAGGGATTTGAATTGTTAACCTAAAGGTTGCTTAGCAGCCCGATTACCATCTGGGCTGCTTTGCCTTTTTTTTTCCTTTTATATTAAGTTTTAAAATTATCATTTCTATTAAAATAATATTTAATAAATTAACCAATGCTAATTATTTTATTTCATGTCTTATTTAATTAATTACTTAAAAATGTAAATATTATATTAATATTACAAATAAAAAAATTTATATTATTTATATGATAATTAAATATAAAAAAATATAATTATTAAAAAATCACACACACACACACACATATCATTATTTATATTATATTATTAAATATATTAAATAGAATAAATTTTATATTAATTATACTAGTAGAAAATTAATTATTTTTATTAATTTTAGATAATTTTTATATTTTTATCAATATTTTATTGATATTTCTTAAATATATAAAATTAAAGTATTATATATTTGTATTTGTTGATATTTTTTTCTATATATGTGTTTGGAATTTATTAATATTATTTATAATTTTAATAATATCTAAAATATATTTATAATCTCAATGATTTAATAGTGGTCTGACCGTCAACCACTATTAAATTGTTGAAATTAAGCCATGTAATAGCATATAAATATTATTTATTATTTTTTATTTTACTTTTAATTTATTATTTAAAAATTTTATTAAAATTAATTATATATGATGGTGATACGTATGAAAATTTCTTAAAGAATGAATTATATTAAAAAAAAATCATATTTGTACCATCTAAAATCTTATTTGTCAAAGGAGAGTCACACATTCAGTTAATCATATAGTTAGTAGTTAAATTCTTATATTTTAAAAAATATCTTGAAAAATTTATTCATCTCAATCAAGTTATTTTTTACAATAATTTTATTTTATTAGTGTGTATTAGCTCATAAAATTTGATTGATAATCTAATGGTTGATACTTTAAGTGATATATTTTTTAGATATATATATATATATATATATATATATATAGATTATGATTATTTTTTTTAATTTTAATATTTTTATTAAATTAATTTGAGATTTATTTTGAGAACATAAAAATTAATTTAAATTGACATAATATTAATAAAAATGATAAATTATTTGTAATCATATGGAGTATCAATTTTATTAGATTTCTAAATATCTGAATAAATCATAGTGAATAAATTATTACTTTACAAGTCTTTGTGAGTAAAATAAAAAAAATTTGATATATTTTTTATATTTGATATCTCTTACTATATAATTTGGATATATTTTTTAAATTATAATTAAAAAATTTTAATTTTATTAGATATGTTTATTTATAGTATTTTCATAATTATAATTAAAAAAAAGTGAATAAATTGTTATTATATATATATATATATATGTATATATATTTATATTTATTGGTATACATATATATATATATATATATTATATTTATTTTTATATATAAATAAATAAATATATATATATATATATATATATATATATATATGTTATATAAGTTATATATGCTTATATATGTGTGTGTGTGCGTGCCTTTTTATTTTAAAAAAGCAAAGCTGATTTTTAAAAATGGTTTCATATTTTATAGGAATTTATGATTTGAAAATCACCTAGAAAACAAATTTAAAACTTTTAATATATATAAAATTTTTAATTTTAAAAAATTGCTTTTCTAAATCGAAAAGATGTTTCGCATTATGTAGGTATTTTTTGAATTTGAAAATCTCCATGTAATTTTTTTCAAAAAAATTCTACGTGATACCCTCGAACCAAATTTGGATTTTTGATTTTTTTGGGCTCCAAAACATAAATATATTTGTTTTGAGGCTCCAAGTTATTTTTTTTAGTTGGGATGGGGAGTTCAATACATAAGGTTACTTCAAAAATATTTTCTTTGAATCCCATATATTAGCATAATGTACTCAAGTTCAAGATTAATGAATAATGAAAAAATAATCCTATATCATATATTAGCTTGATTGTTTCAAAATAAAGGCATCACGGAGTTATTGTGCTCCTACATGGCTGAGCCTTATCATAGAAAATGATTGCGTTGAGCAATGGAGGTTCAGTCAGTAGTATTGATGGTGTTGGTGGTGAACACGAGCAATAACATTGAGTCATTGTTATATTGACGCAATCATCAATGTCATATATGTGTTGAAGAATAGAAAAGTTATACTTTTACTTTTTTTTGTTTTTCTTAAGAAGTTTATTTTAGTTTCTTAAATTTCTATGCTATGAAATACTACAATAATTAAAACAACACCATAATTAAAATATAAAATATTAGTTATATTCATATTGAATATGATTAGAATGATGAGAATAAATATGAAAATTTAATTGAGATAGACATGATCAATCATAAAGTATATTACATGAAATAAGCACAAACATACAAAATTAAGATGATGTTTTTCTTGTGCAGGATGAGTATATAAAAGAAGACAACCTATCGTTGCGAAACCTAACTCTGCTGCTCTCACATTTGTACGTATTTGGAGTTTGTTCATGGTATGTTTGTTTGAATTCGTAATAAGCATGGACTTGGCTAATTTAATTTTGAATTTTATTTGAACTTATATTCATGGTAGTCGAGCATGAAGCCATAGATGGAGAACATACCCTTCACTAGCAATTTCAACAAAATTATTATTATTTTTTGCCTAATGTAACATGTGATTTCTAGAGATCAAGATTTGATACGGTGATAAATGTCTTAGTTCAAGAGTGTAAAATTTTGCTTCGAGAATCATCAGATATAATCTTGCTATAACTTTTTTAGTGTCATGACTAATGAGATATTAATTTTTTTCATACTTAATGCTAGGCAAGTCGTACCTTGCGCATTGGGCACAACTTTTGTGTAACTTGTGTATTCTATTTGGAGATAAGAACCCTAAGTGGTTATATATCATAATAATGCAGGGCTTTAATTTTGTATACTCTATGCCAATTAGGGTAAAATGTAATGACCAAATCAAATCTCACGAAGACTAGTACCATGAATGAATAGTACAAGCAATGACTAAATGTGATGATAAATGTCTTAGTTTAAAGAGCGTAAGGTCTTAGTTCAAGACTCATCAGATGTAATCTCTCTATTTTTTATTGTCAAGGCTATTGAAATATTAATTTCTTTCATTTTTCATGCTAAGCAAGTATCTTGTGCATTGGGTATGCCTTTTTTATAACATGTACATTCCAAATTAGCAATGAGAACTCTAAGTGATTATATATCACAACAATGCATGGCTTTATTTTTGCATGCTTTGTGGCTATTAGGGAAAAATTTAATGTCCAAATCAAATCACATGAAGACTAGTACTATGAAATGGTTTTTAGTACAAGCCATGACTTGCTACGATGACAAATTGTCTTAGTTAAAGGGTGTAAGGTCTTGGTTGAATACTTATCAGATAAAATCTCTCTAATTTTTAGTGTTATGATTATTGAGATATTAATTTCTTTTTTACTCCATGCTAGGCAATTATCTTGTGCATTGGGTATCACTTTTTTATAACATGAGATGTCTTTTATATTTCTACTAGTCCAATTCATTTCTATCAATGTATTATAATTCAATTTTTTCTCAAGGCATGGTCTTCATATATTGGGTTCTCTCTCTTATGTTTTTCCTTGATAAACAGGGTTTATAAATATTTTAAACTTTATTTGTGAGGTTTTTCATATATTTAGCAAAACATACTCATTTCTATAATGATCATCTTATGAATACCATATATTGTGGTAGCCAATTACTATGAACTATAAATTGTGGCATTGTGCATGCACTTCACTTGTGCATTTTCCACCCCGAGCACCCTATTGTATAGGTGTTGCACATGCCTCGCAATGTGCCCTTCTTTCCTAGATGTCTAGCACCTCCATAGTGCATTTTTTTACATGCAAATAAAAAATGACAAAAAAGCCTTATATATATATGTGTCTGTGTGGGTTTGAATAGTTCGCATGTTGAGTGCTTCCATCCAAGTAAATAAAAAATATATGCTAAATAAATAAATAAAATTCAATAAATATCAATAGTAATTATGTTGTATATACATACATACATATATATGTATGTATATATATATATTGCATATATAGTTACTGATGAATATGCTCGTTATACTGTATCTAATTGTTAGTATAGTGATCAAGGATGGTAATCCTGTGTTCATGATGTATTTTGTGGTCTTGAGATCACGAGTAGTCACGTTACATGAGCTTTGAAGCATTTGTTACTTGCTTATTATATATTTTTCTTTGTGAAAACTGTGCAGTGATTTGATTTATGACTTTCTAATAAAGCTGAGCAAACAGTTATTGGAGATTGATGTTGCCACTATCTTGGCGGTGCTACAATGTAAGTTTTCTATCTTTTTGAGTTCACAGCTTGTAAACATTTTGTCATCAAATCTCATTTCCCAAAATGAAATTCTTTCCATGTGAATTAGAGCAATTTTATCACTTAAATTAGTTATGGTGCCTTTTTTTTATATGAATTATCATTTGATTTTTTCAATTGTTATTTTACACACGCACACACACACACACATATTGATATGTGTACGTATTAAATAATGATTTTTATTTAGAAGACTTTAAATCACATTTATGTTGGGAAATTTATTATATTCTTAATGTTAAATGGTTTTTATATGTTATTTATCATAAAATATTTGAGCAATAATAATACTTTAATGAGTGATTATATTAAACTTCTTTTATTGTATGCATATATTAGAGATTATATTTTGATATGATGACAAGTGCATCCCTCTTAAGCATCAGATATAACCTCTTTAATTTTTAGAGTTTAAGATTATTGATATATTAATATTTCTTAGTTCATGTGCTAATTATATTCAATTGGGATAAAAAATGAGAATAACAAAAAAAAACATTTTTAAAAAAGTAATTTTTTTTACTAAATTCTTAAATCTTTGGTGTTTGCGGTCATGATTGTAAAGATGAAAGGTTTTTTGCAGGTTGTGGCATGAAAATACGCATGGATGACCCAATCGCTATGAAGAATTTCATCCAGGGGGTTCATACTAGGGCGCATGATATCAAGGCCTCTGCTAAAGATGGTGAGGCTGGTGTTAATGGAAAAAGAGTAAGCTTCTGATAAAATTTTTTTTTTCACCCTCCCCTTTTGCCAATTTTAGGGTAGATATATACAATATACTTCTACACTGGTCTATTGTCTTAGTAGTGATCGCGATCAAGCACAATTAACTTTGAAGTTCTTATGAAATTCAGTATATTAGTGATGATTTAAACGTATTTTATTAAGCTTCTGATAAATTGTTCAATCAAACAAATGCAAATCTAGATGAAACTTATCGTGTAGTTGGGCTTGAAAATGTGAAATTCAACTAGTATTCCTTGCTTATGATACCTTAGCAATTTGGCATGGTTGCTGCAGATGGAATTCATGCTAGAAACAATACTTGATATTAAAAATAACAGAAGAAAGCCCAAGGAGGAAGGCATGCAGCATACGCAGATGAAAAAGTGGCTACAAAAGGTCTTAATTATTTGATTTTGCTTTTCTTATTACTTGAGATTTCACATTACTTTACAAAATATGTTGAAACAAATCATTAAGCACGTTTTTTCTTCTGAACATGAAATTACATTTGTTAGATACGAGTAAAATGATGAAAAGAACTAGTTTTTCTAAAAGACTAAGCTTTTAGGGCATGGTTTCACATTTAATTATATGTTCTTTTAACAATTTCCTTAAAAGCTTAAGTTTTTACTTTTTAGGGAGGTGCACAATTATTTATTTATTTATTCTACCCTAATATGTTGATGATAAGTGTCTTCGTTCAAGGGTGGTAGGTTTTAGTTTCGAGACTTATCAAACACTATTTTTGATTTTGGGAGTTAGAGTATCGTGATATTAACCTCTCCTTAATCCTGAGTTAAGCAGGAGTTTTGTGTATTGGGCACGACTTTTTTTTACCCCAACATGCCCCTTATGAATATGTCTCTTTATTTTTTGAGTTATTAATCTCTTTGATTTTGGGGGTAATATTGTCAATACATTAACTCTTCCCATATCCCATTTTGTTGGAGCACTGTGAATTGGATACAACTCTTTTTTGCTCAAACATCTTCTTATCTGCTTGTCTCTTTTTTTGAGTTATTAATCTTTTTGATTTTGAGAGAAATGATTGTCAAAATATTAATCTCTCTTAGAGTCTGAGTTAAGCAATGAGACTTGTGTATTAGGTATGATTTTGTTTTACTCCAACTTGTCCTCTTATGCGCATGTCTCTTTTTGTAAGTTATTAACCTCTTTGATTTTGAGGATTCAAGACTCTGGAGATATTAATATTTTTTAGACCTAGTGCTAAGCATAAGTTGGAGTTAAGTGCATTGGATATTATTTTTTTTTTCTTTAACATATCTTTTTATGTGCATGTCTCTATTTTTGAATTGTTAATATCTCTAATTTTTGGAATAAGATTATCAAGATATTAATATCTCACAGATCTCGAGCGAAGCTATAAGCTTGTGAATTGGGTATGACTTTTTTTTTACTTCTAACCTGCCCCTTCATGCGTATTGAGCGAAGCTATGAGCTTTTGAATTGTTAATACCTCTTCAATTTTAGGAATATGATTGTCTAGATATTAACTTCTCTTAGATCTCATGCTAAGCTGAGGCTTGTGAATTGAGTACAATGATTTTTTACACTAATATGATTTATTGTGTTCATGTCTTTTTTTTTTTGTTTTTTGAGTTGTTGACTTCTCTAATTTCTAGGGTAAGATTGTAATTTTATCAATTTCTTTCACATCCCGTTTTAAGCAGGAGTCTTGTATATAAGGGATGCTTTTTTTAAAAAAAAATACCCTAACATGTCCCCTCACATGCATGTCTCTCTTTTTTGACGTAAAAAAATGTGCACAAATGACTATTTGGCCTTGAAATCCTCCAATGCCATGCGAACAACTAGTTTCCCTGAAAGCTTATGTTTTTAGGTACGTCCACTCTTTAATTATTTGTAGATATAACTTGTCAAATTCATATGTTTTATATGCTGCCAATTATACCAACATTCATGAATGAACGAATCGCGCTTTACTTTCCCAAAGAGGTCGGCATATTGGGCGATAATTGGTGCGTATATACGCAGATAGGGGTGGAAAACATAATGATCCATGGGATGAAATGGAGCAAACTAGTGGCGCTTGAGAAGAAAGGACAATGGTGGCTCTCTGGGGGGGATGCCACCACCTCCATCACAATGGATGATGTCCAAGAGGTGGCCAACACAATCGACAAGGAGGTTGGAGAAGCCCAACACATGCTGCAGCTTGCTTCTTCACAGAGGATAAACACAGACGCCAGGAGAGCAATATTCTGTGTAATCATGAGCGGAGAAGACTACATTGATGCTTTCGAGAAACTTCTGCGTCTGAATCTCCCAGGAAAGCAGGTTCTTGTGGAATCTTGTTATGAGTTCTTATTTCATCATATCTTGTGATGATGATTTCTTATTTCTTATTTTTCATCAAACCTGCAGGACAGAGATATTATGCGCGTTCTTGTGGAATGCTGTTTGCAGGAGAAGGTATTTAACAAGTATTACTGTATCTTGGCCAAGAAGATTTGCGAGCATAACAGAAACCACAGAATGACTTTACAAGTACCATCTCTCTTTCTCTCTCCTTGCTTTCTCTGCTGCATCTTGTCTAGTTTCTTCCATCTGATCTCTCTGCTAGTTATTTTCATTGTTATCAAAATCTTACGATTTGATTCATGATTCAGGGAATAAATGATCCGACTTTTTAAAGAATTGAAAATATGCACGAATCTAACACTGAATTGCTGAATCGCAAATCAATTCACATTAATCAATTTAATACCAATTCTTAAGATACATACTAAGATCCTCAAAAATTACAAAATTAAAAATTATAAAAAAAATTAAAAATTATCAAAAATTGTCAATTATACAAAAAAATTGTCAACTCTAAGAATTAATGAATATAGAAAAAAAAATTATTATGTCATTTGGTATTATGAAATTAACGTGAAAAATCAATAAAATTTTTAAAAATTCAAAAAAAAAATTAAAAATACAAAATTTAAAATTGTTAATTATAAAAAATATGAATTAATTAACATGGAAAAAATTCATAAAAAAATTAATCCACGATTCGATTCTCGATTTACTAATAAAATATTATGATTTTTGATTTGAATTTTAATTTAATAACTATGGTTATTTCTTCTTCCCAACAATGCTCGAGCATTGCTTGATTCGGTCTCATTATAATATTAGTTTTTCTGCTAATCCATCGATGCTAACATGGAATTTTTTGATTGGATCAAAATTAAAGAAGGTGTTACATATTTCCTTAAGATGATATGTCTCGAGTTTAAGATAGTAAGACATAGTACTATGAAGTCTTGCATAGAATAAGTTTTAGTCGTGAACCATGTGCATTGAGTATGAACATGTTTGAGCTTTGCTTTATTGGATCTAAGTTTACCTGCCGGTGTTGATCTGCGATGTTTTGATTGGAATGAAATTCAAGATCATGCCTTGATGTGGTGATGGTCTCTCTAATTTATCAGGGGTAGATAAATTCTATAGATTAAGTATTAGTTGTGAACTTTATGTACTGAGTATGAATATACATGATATATACGTGCGTGCGTGCGTGTGTTTGTGAGCATGAGTGTGCGTGTGTGTGAAAGAGATATGGTCTCTTTGATTTGTCAGGAGCAAACTTTAACCATGTTTGGTTAGATCTAAAGTTACTCTTGCTTGTAGTTAATTGATGATGATTTGTAATGATTTGATGCGATGACAAGTATATGAGTATTAAGTGATATGGGTAATGAGAGTTTGAAGTACTTGATGGGAGTATTTTTTTTTTTTTTTTTTTTTTCAAATTTGTCCTTTTTTTTTGTGGTATGCTTATAAATGAACAAATGATACAATTCGGCTCAATCCAACCTTATTATGGTTGAATTTGGGCTCATGTTGAAAAACTTCAACCTGATCCAACTTGCTTGAGGTGCAACTATAGGTTTTTTTTTTTAATTTTTTTGAGGATAAAATCATACATTATCTTTCAATTCAGATGCTAAATTATAGGCTTGTTTGGATCATAAATTAATAAGTGAAAACATGAATTAGTTGAATTTGTAAGAGATTTGTGATAAGATTGCATTGCAATTGGATAGAAAATTAAACAAGAAATTGTAAAAAATGAGCATGTTTTGGCAAATGTTGATGCTGATCTTTTGTTGTGTGTGTGTGCGTGCGTGCAGAATTGTGTTATAGACCATTTCAAAGAGCTGGATGCGATGCCCCTTCAGAGATCTATGAACCTGGCGAGATTTGGAGCAGACATGATCGTCTCCTTCATGGTGACTCCGAGATTCTTGGAGGCCACAGAGCTGAGCGATGTTCGCCAGTTAACCCCAAGAAGAATCATCCATTTCCGCCTGCTTTTCGAGTCCATTTTCGAATATTCTGACGAGCTCCTCTGCAAGGCATTTTCTCGCATAGCTGCTGTTCCAGATGCAGCAGCTCTTCGCAATGGCATCCAGTGGTTCATCAAGGAGTACGTCCTGAAACACAATTCTGCGTTTTCTGACAAATTTATGGTTCTAATGAAGGCCCTCTTTAGTAACAAGCAAGGGGTGCATTTCTGTTGAAACATTTTCCTCTGACTTATTAGTGCCGGCATTTATGCGCTACACTTTTTATTATCCATAGCACGAGAGAACCAAGAAACAGCACTGAATTAATTTGACACTGCAAAATTCAAACTAGCCAAAAGCAGCTTTGTTGCCATGAAAATGGTGCTGCTGCTGCTGCATAACAAGACTCCATAAAGCAATAATGGAAGTCTGTTTGCAGCAGTTTGGTGAAAATCTACTGCCCAACTTTGGGTTGCTGTTGTGGAATAAGCATCTTGGGCTTCATCCCCTGCTCCTGTACGTGACACATCCGCTTGGTCCTGTCCTGGGGGTTGCTGAAACTCAATAAAAAACCAATTTAAACGTCATTTTCAACTAGCTGCCCCCCCCCCCCCCCCCCTCACACACACACACACACACAAGCACACGCACCCTCAATTTATGCCTCTAATAATATCCAATGAACTATTATCATTAAAGTTATTACTTATTAACATTTGAAGCTATATAATTACATATTGATTAAAAAAATGTAGACAAATACACATTCATATAGACAAATACACACATACGTATATGCAGACACATACATAAATGTAGACAAATACACAAGCATATTTGTAGACATACACACATACATATATATATATATATGTACACACACACGACACATATGTAGACACACATGCATGCACACAGACAAACGCGCATGCACACACACGCACATACACACATAGTCACACACTCATATTGTCCCTCCCTCACCCAAATCCAACCACTTGTGTGGTTCATATATGGGTCATAGGGTCCTGTGGTGAGAGCAGGTAAGATTTTCATCTTAATAGTATGATAGAAATCCGAGGTGTGTCCCTGACAACCCTTGGATCAAACTCATGAACCCAAGAGTTGGCTACTAACCTCTTTGCCAATAGAATTACCATAATGACTTTATATAATAGATCAAGATTAGTCTATGATGAAATGATTTACTATGCATAGATTTACATAATAAGCCATGTTTTTTAGTAATTATTTTTTATAGTATTTTTTATATATTTAACCATTACTTTCAATAGTCATGCATGAATTTTTTTTTTTTATATATTATAGTTTTATTTCATCATTATAATTAATATATTTGGAGGGGTATTCATATATCATATTTCTTTCTTCAACACCTTTTAATTCACAAGTCATTGATATCTCTACTTTCCTCAGTATATATTTTTGATTTATTATTATATAAAAGATTTTGATTTAGTTCTAGAACTAGAAGTACCTCCTCGATACACACTTCACTTTAATTTTCCATTTTCAAGCTCTCAATTTCTCATCTTTATTGATAAACTTATTAAAATACACAACTCTATGAAAGGGACTTTCTCTCTAATCATATGATTCGTGAATTTACTATCTAAAAATCACATTCTAGAGTTGTGTTTGTAATTTGTATAGATTAATATAGGCATAAAACATACCTTCTTCATTAGGTTTTTCAGTGATACAACCACTAGTTGAAGAGACTTGAATCTAGTTTCTTGAAAGATGCCCAACTTTCTTACAATTGAATCATTGAAACTTTGACTTAGAAGGCCTCTAATTTGTATCAGCAATCAGTCTCAGAATAATTATTCTTCTTACATATATTGAAAGCATAAAAAAAATAATATTTCTCTGCTAATGAAGAGTTAAATCCATTAGACTGTCTCCTTCCTCCTCATCCATGTCTTTCAGGTTTATAATGTCTAGAAGGCCTCTAATTGCTTTGCTCAAGATTTTTCCAAAATATGCTCAAGCTCAACCCTTGAATTAAGATAAAATTTTGACTGATTGAACTATTAGAGTAACTAAATACTTTGCTCATAAGACTTCGGTGAGCATAAGAACTTTTGTATATTGAGTTGAGATAGGTTATTTGTCTACTTTATAATGATAACGATGCATCTTTAATTAGTTGATTAATTTCATAAATTTCAAAGAAATTTCACTAAGATCCCCAATTTTCTTCATCCTCGTGCCCCTAGGATCTCTCCTTACGCATGAAATTTTATTGCAAAAACTCTTTTATATCCCTGAAACTCTTTCTGGAACAAATTCCAAGCTTCTTTAACTCTAGTTGAACTCATTATCATGGAGAATATGTTATTATTTACACCTTATTGGATAAACACAAGAGCTTCGACATTCATTTCTGATCAACTCTCATACATCTTGTAACAAAAATATAATCTTCAACTTAACACTCCAAAAATCATAATTTTCTCCCTCAAACAGTATAATTGAGCATGCTGAGGTTGGTCTAGACTAGCCTAGATCAAGTTCAAGCTAACTTGGATGGTCACACGGGCCAACATGTTGGGCCATGTCATGCCCCAGTATTTGTGGTTTGCATATGTTCCAAGCCTGGGCCAACGTTCACGAGCAATGCCATGGGTAATGCCAAGGCTTCCCGACCCATTTACCACCTCTAGTAACAGACGTGTGCCGAATAAATTTAAAAAAAATTATAAAATAATTATAAGATAAATCATACTATATGAAATTAATATTGGACAACAACAAAAAAAATATTAAATAGATGAGAATAGTAAATACAAGGATAATGAGATAGACAAGTATTACAACTAAGAAAATAAAATTAAATACAAAATTATTAGAAATAAGATTAAAATAACTCAGATAAAAAAATAAAAAATCTTCCATGATGGTTTGGTCATATTTAATAAACTTCCTAATGTACCGATTAAAAAGTATAATATATTTGAATAGAGATTGGAGGGAGAAAAATTGAAACAGAAGTCAGCATAAGATAAATTATGTAAAAATTATAAATAATGATTTAACAACTAAATAATTAAGAGTAGATATAATTTTTAATAGAGTTGATTAAAAAAATAAAATCTATACAACTGACCTCAAATAATTAGATAAATATTAATTGATAATAATATTAATAATTATAATAATAATATCATGATATTAATAATATAAACCATAATATTGTGCACAATAAATGTATTATGTGAAAAATAAAATTAATAGAAAGCAAAAACTAACATAATTTAATTTCATTTACAATCCAGGGGGACGAATGACTAAACATATACATACTATGGACATTCATCTAACTAAAATACAATATATATATTTTTTAATAATTATAAGTAGATGAGTTAGTTATGGGCATCAAAACTATTTCGTTTTGAAAATAGATGGATCCCCCCCTTGATTCACCTCCATGTAAGTCTGGGTATTGATCATGAAACTCAAACTCAAAACATTATGCCAACTTATGAGGGAAAATAAATTAAAACATTGACATTTCTCATATATCTAGGTGCATTGGAACTTAGTTATAAGTATAACCAACTTTTGAAACACCCAAATACATCATCGTATGGAAACTATTCCAATAATTTTAAAAATATTGTATGATAAGACAATAAGAACACCAAAAAATATTACTGCAACATCAACTATATTATACCTCATTGAAACAATGTGCAAAATCTCGCATTGAAATGTATTCACAAAAATACACGAGATGAGGAGATTGGCTTAAGTATTTCCCAACAAAAAGTGACAACAAAAAGATTATATACCATAAAGATGAATATAGATCACTCAATTATTGCTCAAATAAAAAAACTCATATGAAGCACTATGTGTAAACCTATTGGGTCTGAAACTTTTAACATGTTTTCTCTTATGGCTAAGCTCATATATGTTTGATAGATTATTTCCCATGCAACTACTCTTGGATGATCCAGTTAACCAGCTAAATGTAAAAAATATGTACATTTTCCATGATGACTCAACAAAGTTTATGTGAACCAATTCATAGGTTATGTTTCTTATAAAGATTGAGAGAGAGAGAGAGAGAGGGAGAGAGAGAAGAAATAGTACAAAAAACCTTGATACAACATCAAATCTAAGTAAGTTTACCATAAAGCCATAAAATTCCAAAAAAAAAAAACTCAATAATAATATAAAGAAATACACTATGAATATATTATCTAAAGATGAATTAGAGAAACCTACATGTTGGATGCTCTTATCTATAAATTAAAGCAACCTTCATGCAAATATATGTTGATTGACCTGTTGTAGGATATTATAGTAATAATCTCATCTTTGATCTTTTTCCTAAGTAATAAATAATTTGAAATTGTTCGACTGAATTGAAATTTGTATGACTCATTATTTGATTGTTATAATAAGAAATAATGAGAGAAATAAGTGGATACCTTATCTCCTCAAGAATGTGAATGGTCAAAAATACCTCATAAGTAACCATCATCACCCTAAAATCTATTCGTGCACTATATCTAAAAAATAATAGTCTTTTTTTTCTTTTTCTAGGAGATCATATTATTTCTGTGAAAATTGAAGAAAATGATATTCTTCTTTCATATTGAATTTAGTTAAATATATCATAGGTTCTACCTATTTATAGAGATTAGAAAGATTTAAAAAAATTCAATACAAATAAAAAAAAATTAATATGCAAGAAAAGTAGAGAATAAATCAAAATGATATTCAAGAAAATCTTATGATTCTCAAAACTCCCCCTCAAGCTAGAACATATAGATTATATGCACCAAGCTTATTACAAATAAACTAAATCATTGGACCTTGAAGATACTTAGTGAAAATATATAATAGTTAGTCACTCGAGTTGATGAAACTAATAGTAATGCATCCAGAGGTAACATTTGTACTTGTCCGCTTTAATATGTTTGGTCATTTCATAAAAGATTGGGTTGGAAACAATGGGTAAAGTTACTTATTTATCACATACAAATGTAATTTGATCATCATTTCCAAATCTTAGCTTTTAAAGAAGCTTTTTGAGCCATATAAATTTACAAGTTGCTAAAGTCATAACTCGATACTCAGCTTCGCCACTAGACCAGACCAATGCATCTCATTTCTTACTTTTCCAAGATATTAAGTTACATTCAATGAATACACAATATCCTAAAGTGAAACATTTATCTACAGGTGATCTTGACTAATCTCCATCACAATATCTAATAATTTGGGTGTGACCTTTGTTTTCATATAATATTCATTGGCTTGATATTCCTTGGATATATCAAAGAATACAGATCACAACATCCCAATGGTTATCACATAGTGACTACAAGAACCAACTAACTACATTCACGAGAAAAGAAATATATGATCGAGTGATGATGAGGTAGTTTAGTCTTCTCACTGGTCGTCGATATCTCCCTAGATCTTGCAGAGACTTCCCCTATCCAGGTACGGACTAGACATTTAGATCCATAAGAGTGTCTACTAGTTTATAGTCTAGCATACCAATTTTCTCCAACATATCCAAGACATGACCACACTAGACCTAAACTGAGCAATATAAATCCTTAAAAAGTAGTTAAGTTTTCTTAAGTCTTTTGTTTGATAGTGACTGAAGAGATGCTATTTAAATTTATAAATACTATCATGATCACAAAATGTTATAAACAATCAGATAGATGTATTATCCTGATGATGTATGATGATAGAATATAGAGTGATTTGATATGTTTCGAGCCATAATGAACTCATACATCACAGAGCTATAGTAATCAAACCAAGCTCTATGAGACTACTTTAGGCCATATAAGGAACGACATAGCCTACATATTAAACCATACTCCTGCTCTCCTTGAACAACAAATCACAATGGTTACTCCATATATATCTCCCTAGCTAGGTCGTATGGAAAAAAATATTTTTGATGTCCAACTAATACAATGACCAAGAGCTCATAACATCCATAGAGAAGAAAAGACAAATATGGGGCATCTTAATAATAGAGAGAAAATGTCATAGCAATTGAACCCATAAATTTGAGTGTACCCCTTGGAAACCAAACGAGCCTTAAGATGATCCACTTGATCATCTGGACCAATATTAATCATATAAACTTAGTGGCAACCAACAAGGGACTTACTATCATGTAAGGGAATGAGGTCCCATGTGCCAATAGAATGCAAAGCACGTATTTCATCAACCATTGTCTGTTTCCAACCTGAAAGAGAGAGGGCCTCATGGATAGTATGATAAATAGAAATTAAGACAAGGTAAAAATAATAGTAGAATATAATTGAGATAAATAAAGATAAGATAGAAAAAACAAATAGGTTGAGGATTACGAGATGAACGAGTAACTTTTCAAATGGTGATTGGTGAATTAATGGGAGATAGAAAGATCGATGATGGGGAGGATGGTGCCATAGGGGACGAGTCATCAGGAGGCCTATCGATGGTATGTGGATGACAAGTAAAAATCTATAAAGGAAAAGATGAAGTTGCTAGAGACTCAGAGGATAAGGATGAAAGACAAAGGATGAGAGGCATAAATAAGACATCAGGGCCAAGAGACGGCGGGATACATAAAAGAGAGGTATATTCAAAAATGTGACATCAGCAAACACAAAGTATCAATATATATCAAAAGGATAGCAGCAATAGCCACATTGAAAATGTGAATAGCCAAGAAAGATGTACTTTGTTACCTTAGCAAAAAATTTATCTTAACCAATAGTATGGATGTGGACAAAACAAATATAATCAAAAATACACGAGGGAATACAAAATTGGAGTTGATTAAGAAAGAAAAGAAAATGAAGAATTTATAGTGGATGAGAAGAGTGCAAGCTGTCTCAACTAAGTAATGATCATTGTGCTCAGCCACCCTGATGAAGAATCCCATAAAAAAACAAAACACCAGAAAAATTGACAAGAATATATTCCAAGACATTATCACTGCTTAATATATGAATAAAAATATAAAATTAATTATGAATCTCAGGAAAAAAATTTTGAAACACAAAAAATAACTTAGTTTTACCTTTCATTAAAAATGGCTCGATACAACAAAAAAATCATTAATAATTATGCCAATATAGCTAAACCCTAAAGTAGATACAATTTGGGATGGACCCCAAACATCAATGTGGACGTGCTCAAAAGGAGACTTGACCTGGAACTCCAAGTGCACGGGGAACGAAACACAAGTATATTTCCCAAGCTGACACGAGCATGATTCACACTCTAGTAAAGATAAGCTAGAAAAGAAATAGATCATTTTTAAAGCGTGAAAATGTTGGGATGACAAAGATGATGATGAACAAAAAGAGAGTCATTTGTTGATGTGTAGATGGTGGAAGCATCCTCCACATATTCCAATCCTATAAGATAATAAAATAGTGACAAGGGATAATTGAACAATAAATATCATGAATTAATTTGCTGACAGATATAATATGTGATAGAGATATTGGAACATAAAGAACAGAAGTAAGAGATAAAGATGGTGGAGGACAGGTGAACCCAATAGCTATGGTTATGGTTTGAGTCCCATTATTCAAGGTGATCATAGATAAGAATGAAGTGATAGTAAAGGAAAAAAATAGATCTTTATTACCAGATAGATGATTAGATACACCAGAATCAAAAATCCATTTGCCAAAAGATTGTGCAAGATAGACAAAGAAATTATTGATCTAACAATAGAAGTAATAAAGGCTGATTTGACAACATGAGTAAGACAAAGAAACATATTATATTTTCCAAGTGTAAGAGTAATAACCTGAGATAAAGAAAGAGGCTGATATTCAGCTAGAGGTAGTTCAAAAGACTAGGTCACATTCGCAATGTGTGGTGGGTGACCATGCAACTGATAACACAATCTCGAAGGCGACTCTATCTATTATAATAAGTATAATAAAGTCATTAGCCTCTACCTCGATGTTCACCACAAGAACTCTCTGAATCATAGAGGTGTCAAATAGTTCGGGAGGCTCGGGTCTGGCCCGAAGCCTAACATGGTACTATAGAGTGCTCGGGCCCATGCCGAACGGACCCTCAGCACAATTCGTGTCGTGCCCTAGTTGCCTTGCACATGGGCACGACACAATCGACAACGTGATGAGCGACGTACTAAGACAGCCATAGCGATACCCAACAGGGGACAACACGGCAACACCAGATGAAGAAGAGGAAAGTAGAAGAAAGATATGGAGAAGAGGGAGAAGAAAAAGAAAAAAAAAAGAATCATAAGTAAAAAAAGAAGCAAAAAAAGAAGAAGAATAAGAACAAGAGCAATAAGTAGGAAAAGAACAAGAAGAAGATGATGATGATGATGATGAAACAGAAAAAGAAGAATAAGAAGAAGCATGAGAAGAAGAAGACAAAGAAGAAAAAAGCAGAATAAGTAGAAGAAGAAAATGATGATGGTGATGATGATGATGATATTGAAGAAGAAAAAGATGAATTAGAATAATAAGTAAAAGAAGAAGAACAGGAAGGAGAATAAGAGGAATAATTTGAAGAATAAGAATAATAATAATAATTAGAAGAAGAAAAATAAGAAGCAAAATTAGGAAAAGCATAAAAAGAAGAAGAAGAAGAAGTAGTAGTAGTAGTAGAAGTAAGAGAAGAAGAGAATAAAAAATAAAGATGCATAAGAAGAAGAAAAAGAAGATTTATAAGAAAAAAAAAGAAAAAAAGAAAATAAAGATGCATAAGAAGAAGAAGAAAAAGAATAAAATGAATATGCATAAGAAGAAGAAAATGAAGATGCATAAGAAGAAGAAGTAGTAGAAGAAGAAGAAGAAAATAAAGAAAAAGTAGAAGAAGTAGAAAAAGAAGAACAACAACAAAAAGATGAAAAAGTAGTAGTAGTAAAAGAAGAATGAGAAGAAGTGGAAGAAGAATGAGAAGAAGTGGAAGAAGAATGAGAAGAAATGGAAGAAGAATGAGATAGAAATAGAAGAAGATTAAACATAAGTAGAAGTAGACAAAGAAGAATAAGAAGAATAAGTAGTAGAAGAAAAAAAAGATGAAGAATAAGAATAAAATGAAGAAAAAGAAAAAGAAAAATAAAAAAAATGTAGAACCAAAAGAAGAAGTATAAGAAATAATAGAAAATGAAGAAGAAGTAGTAGAAGAAGAAAAAATAATAATAAGAAATTGATGATGATGATTATGAAAAAGAAGAAGAAGAAGAAGAAGAAGAAGAAGAATACGTAATAGTAGTAGCAATAGTAGAAGAATAAGATGATGATGAAGAAGTAGAAGATGATGATGATGATGAAAAAATAGAAAAGGAGGAGTAAGCTAAAGAAGAAGTAGAATAAGAAGAAAATAAAAAAAAGAAGCATGAGAAGTAGAAGAAGAAGAAGAAGAAGAAGTAGTAGTAGTAGTAGTAGAAGAAGAATAAGGAAAAAAAAATAAAAAGTAGAAGAAGAAGAAGAAGAGAAAGAAGCAAATATAGAAGAAGAAAAAAAGAAGAAGAAGAAGAGGGAGAAGAAGAAAAAGAAGAAGAAGGAGAAGAAGAAGAAGAAGAAGCATAAGAAGAAGTAGAAGAAGAAGAGAAAAAGAAACAAAGTAGAAGAAGAAGAAGAAGAAGAAGAAGACAAAGAAGTGAATGAAGCTCAAGAACAAGAAGAAAACGAATAGGAAGTAGAAGAAGAAGTCAAAGAAGAAGGAGAAAAAAATAAAATAAGGAAGAAGAAGAAGAAGAGAAGAAGGAGCAGAAGAAGAATAATAATAAGTATGAAAAGAAGAAGAAATATAAGAAGAATAAGAATAAGAATAAGAATAAGAAGATGATGATGATGATGAAGCAGTAAAGAAGAAGAAGAAGAAGAAGAAGATGATGATGATGATGATGAAGCAGTAAAAGAAAAAGAAGAGGAAGTATAAAAAGAGGAAGTTGGTGAAGAAGAAAAAAAATAAAACAAGAAGAACACGAATAAGTAGAAGAATAATAATAATAATGACCACAAGGAGGAGGAGGAGGAGATGATGATGATGATGAAGCATAAGTAGAAGAAAAAGAAGAAGAAGAAGAAGAAGAAATATAATAAGGAGGAGGATGAGAAGAAGAAAAATAACAAGAAGAAGAAGCAGAAGAAGATTAAGAAAAAGAAGATGTAGTAGAAGAAGAATAAGAATAAGAATAAGAAGTCAAAGAAAAAGAAGAAAAAGATGAAGTCGAAGAAAAAAGAAAAAGAAAAGGTAGCAGAAAAGGAAGGAGGAGGAGAAGAATAGGAAGAAGAGGAAGAAGTAGAAGAAACATATAGAGAAAAGGGAGAATAAGAAAAATCAATATTAGAAAAAGAATGAGAAAAAAAGAAGTAGAAGAAGAAGTAGAGGAACAAGAAGAAGAAGCAGAAAAAGAAGAACAATAAGAACAAGAGCAAGAACAAAAATGAGAATTCAAAAAAGAAAAAGATGACAAAAAATGAAGAAGTAGAAGAAAAAATAGAAGAAGAAGAAGAGGACGAAGAAGAAGAAGAAGAAGAAGAAGAATAAGATGATGATGAAGATGCGGTAGAAGAAGAGGAAGAAAAAGTATAAGAGGAGGAGGAGGAAGAAGAAAAAAAAAGTTGAAGAAGAAGAAAAAGAAGTAGAAGAATAAGAAGAAGAATAAGAACAAGAAGAAGTTGAAGAAGAAGAAGTTGAAGAAGTTGAAGAAAATGAAGAAGCATTAGAAGAAGCAGTTAGAAGAAAAAGAAAAAGAAAAATAAGTTGAAGAAGAAGACGGAAAAGAAAAAGAATAAGTAGTAGAATTAGAAGAAGAAGTAGAACTAGAATAAAAAGTGGTAGAAAAAGAAGATGATGATGGTGGTGGTGGTGGTGGTAGAGGAGAAGGGGAAGAAGAAGAAGAAGTAGTAGTAGTAGTAGAAAAAAAAAGAAGCATACGAAAAAAAAAAGTAGTAAGAGAAGTAGAAGAAAAAAAAAAGAAGAAAAAGAAAAAGAAGAAATATAAGAAAAAGAAAAGTAGTAAGAGAAGTAGAAGAAAAAAAAGAAGAAGAAGCAAAAGAAGAAGAAGAAGAATAATAATAATAATAATAATAATAATAAGAGGAAGAAAAATAATAAGAAGAAGAATAAGAAAAGAGAAGAAAATAAAAAAGAAGAATAATAATTAAAAAAAAGAATATGAATAAAATGAAGTAGAAGAAAAAGGAGGGGGAGGGAAAAAGGAAGAAGAAAAATAAGATTAATAAGAAAAAGATGATGATGATGATGATGATGATGAAAGAAGAACAAGAAGAAGCATAAGAAGAAGAAAAAACATAAAAAAAGAAGAAGCAAAGGAAGAAGCAGAAGAAGATGAAGAAGAATTAGAAGAAAAAGAATAACAAGTAGAATAAAAGAAGAAGAAGAAGTAGTAGTAGTATAAGAAAAATAAGCAGAAGAAAAAGAATAAGAAGAAACAACAGAAAAAGAACAAGAAGAATACGAAGAAGAAGAAGAAGCACAAGTAAAAGAAGAAGAAGCACAAGTAAAAGAAGAAGAAGAAATAGAAGAAGAATAATAGGAAGAAGTAGTGGAAGAATAATAATAATAATAATAAGAGGAAGAAGAAAATGATGATGATGAAGAAGGTGATGAAGAAGAATAACAAGAAAAAAAATAAAAAAAATAATAAGAAGAATAATAAGAATAATAATAAGAAAAAAAAACAAGAAGACAAATATTGAGAAGAAGTAGTAGTAAAAGTAGTAGTAGAAGAATAAGAATAATAAGAAGAAGAAGTAGAATTAGAAATAGATGATGAATATGAAGAAGTAGAAGATGAAGATGTATAAGAAGTAGAAGAACAAAAAAAAGAAGATGAAGAAGCTTAAGAAGAAGTAGATGAAGTTGATGATGATGGTGAAGAAGAAGAAGAATAACAACAATAAAAAAGTAGAAGAAGAAAAAGAAGATGAAGTAGTAGTACTAGTAGTAGAAGAAGAAGAACAAGAACAAGAACAAGAAAATAGAGTAGAAGAAGAAAAAGTAGTAGTAGTAAAAGATGGAGAAGAAGATGATGATGATGATGATGATGAAGTATAATAATGAGAGAAAGAAGGAGGAGGAGGAGAATGAGAAGAATAAGAATAAGAACAAGACTAAGAAGCAAAAAAAAAGAAGTCAAAGAAGCAATAGAAGAAGGAGAAGGAGAAGGAGAAGAAGAAGAAGGAGAAGGAGAAGGAGAAGAAGAAGAAAAAGAATAAGTAGTAGTAAAAGAAGAAGAAGATGATGATGAAATATAAGAAAAAGAAATATAAGAAGGAGGAGGAGGAAAAGAATAAGAAGAATAAGAAGAAGAAGAAGAATATGAAGAAGAACAAGAAGAATAGGAAGAAGAACAAGAAGAAGAACAAGAAGAAGAAGAAGAAGAATAAGTAGTAATACTAGTAGAAAAGAATTTGAAGAAAAAGAAGTAGAAGAAGAAAAAAAAAGATACATAAGTAGAAGAAGAAGTAGAAGTAAAAAGAAGAAAAACAAAACGAAGAAGTACTAGATGAACAACAAGAGGAAGAAGCAGAAGAAGAATAAGAATAAGAAAAGAAGAAGTTGAAGTAGAAGAAAAAGTAGAAGAATAAGTAGAAAAAGAAGTAGAAGTAGAAAAAGAAGAAGAAGAAGAAGAAGAAGAAAGGGAATAAGAAGAAGAAGAAGAAGAAAGGGAATAAGAAAGGGAAGAAGAATAAGAAGAAGAAGAATGAGAAGAAGTAGAATAATAATAATAATAATAATGAGAAGAAGTAGTAGAAGAAGAAGATGCATAAGAATAAAAAGAAGTAGCAGTAGAATAAAAAAACAAGAAGATGACGAAAAAAAATAAGAATAAAATAAAGAAGTAGAATAAGTATAAGTAGAAGAAGAAGAAAAAGAAGAAGAATATGATGATGATAAAGTAGTAGTATTTGTATAAGAAGAAAAAGAAGAAGCAGAAGCAGAAGAAATAAAAGAAGAAGAAGATGATGATGATGATGAAAAAGAATATTAATAAGAAGTAGGCAAATAAGAAGAAGAAGAATAATAAACATAAGAAGAAGAAGAAGCATAAGCAGTAGTCGTAGTAGAATAAGATCTAGAATAAGAACTTAAAGAAAAAGAAGAAGATTAAGAGGAAGAAGAAGAAGAAGTAGTAGTAGTAGTAGAAAAATAAAAAGAAAAAGAAGAAGAAAAAGAAGAAGTGGAAGAAGCAAAAGAAAAAGAAGAAGAGGAAGAAGCAAAGAAGAAGAAGAAGAAGAATAAGAAAAAAAAGAACTAGAAAAAGAAGAAAAAAAACTATAAGAAGAAGAAGAAGAAATAGAATAAAAATAAGAAGAAGAGGAACAAGTAAAATAAAAAGAAAAAGAAGATGATTAATAAGAGGAAGAAAAAGAAAAAGAATTAGAAGAAGAATAACGAGAAGAAAGAGAATAAGTACAAGAAGTAAAAAGAATAAAAATAATAAGAAGAACAAGAAGCAAAATAAGAAAAAGAAGAAGTCGAATAAAAAAAAGATACCATATTGAAAAATTAGTAAATGCACAAAAGATTTACCTCAAATTCTTCCAATAAAATTTTTTAATACTTGAGGGCATTCTACTATATTTTATACCTTCCACAACTAATTTCTACTTTAATATCTTTCTGATTATATGAAAATCAGAAGGAATGAACTTATAAGTAATTTAAAATCATCATGTGCACATACATATAAACAAAATACATATTTTTTTTGCTGCCACTAAGTTAAAATTTATTTTTAATATTATAAATAATGATAGTATTCAATAAGTAGAAATATCATATGTTGTTATTATTATAAAATGCCAAAATTCAAAAATTGTAATATATTTATAATTTCATTCAATTGTTATCTTATATTCAATTGAAATGAAAAATATGAAAAATGATAATGAATGGAAATAGTAAATTTAAGAAAGCTACGTACTATTTATTATCAATTATGAGATGAATGAAGATTTTCTCATTACTTGGCATGCAAATTAAGGATTATGAATATCCATCTAGTACTGTTGCTACATTCCATTAGTATTTTTATCATTTACATAAAAGTAAATATTTAATATTTATCTATATTAGATAAGATTGCATTAATAAAGGAATAAAAAAAATTGTTATATTATAATTATTAATTTCTAAATTAACAGTGATTACTAAATAATTAGATAAATATATTACATATAATAGAAATAATAAATAAATTATCATTGTCTATATATTAAATTTTATCAATGAAAAAACATACAAAATAAATCAACTATCGATGGTGAATATTAATAAATAAATGGGAAAATCTTCTAATTTATTTGAAGTATGTAGTATACATAGTCATATATCATATGTGACATGTAATATGATTTTTTTTAATATTATTTAAAGACATGTATTATTTATTTTATTACAATTTTAGTGAAATCTAGATCAACAATTATATACATTTTAAAATTATCTTCTAATTTTTTATGTTTTACAATTATTCATTACGTTTCAATATTCAAATTGCATACCCTCAAATCTTTTTTTTCCATTTATATTCTTATTATAAAAGTAGTTTTAGTATTTGTTTTAATAATTATAAATTATTTATTATTAAGATTGCATCATTAATACGAGTTATTATTTTTAAAATGATTAAATTTCATGTAATTCTAGTAATGAACCAAACTGCAAAATAATTTTGATGATATTGACTATAGGTCAATAACAAAATACACAAAAAAGTTATAACTCAATAGGTTATGAAAAAAAATTTACAAATTAAAGTACGAGGAAAAAATGGAAAATAATATGAAAGATATATAATTTATTAATTATATTTATAATCATTTAACAAAACAATAAGATAATCCAATATAAATGTTAAAAGTGAAAAGAAACTATACGTAACATAAAAATACACAAATATAGCTATTCCCGAATTTAATATGTATAAGATAAACTAAAAATCATAATTTAATACTTTAATTATGGATTAAATGCACATCGAAATATATGGAGGATTAGCTATCAACAAACACTTTGGATGAAATCAGAATAAAAACCAAAATCCCTAAAACCTAAAGTATGTTCTAAGTTTCAAAGTATTATTCGGAATTAATTATCATATTTTAGCATTAGAAATATTTTTCATTGCTAAAATAGCAATGAAATGACTTTCCATCGCATAATCATTTTAAATAATATATTAACGGATATACATGTCATTTCTCATTTAGTGACTGAATTAATATCACTCACAAAAAGTAGAAATGGATACATATTTTGTTTCTAATTATAAATGGATACAAAAGTTTCCCTCACTAAATATCACGCAAGCGTAATTGAATTCCACTTCACGTTGCTATTAGTGACAAATTAAAAAAACTTAAAAATTTCTTATGTAAATGGCAACGGAAAATCTTTTTGGTTTGATTTTTTCCTAATTTTGTAAATTCTATTTTAGATTCGTTTCACATCTATATATTTTTTGATTTAATGCTCAAAATCAGAAAATAATTATTTCTTGGTTTGTCGTACAAAAACATGTTAATTTTAAAGGACAAATATTAAAAAAAAGATTTGTGAAGGGGAATTGTTTGATTGATTATTCATAATTACTTAGAAGCATGAGTTAAAAAAATAATTACTTTGACTTTGAGTGAAAATTTTACAATTACTCATATGGATTAATAATATAAAAAAATGCCAAAAACATCCCCAATGAAACTCACAAATGCAAAGATGCCTGAGTTTTGTACGAAAATAATTCATTTAAAATAAAAAATCTAATATTTAATTCAAGTTTCAAAAATATGCTTAAACTAGTACGTTTAGAAATACCATGGCAATGGCCGTCGTTCACAACGACGGCAATTGCCATGCTGTTGCTTTTTTAAAATCATAGGCTGATGTTCACAACGTCAGCAATTGAATTTTAAATAATTTTCAAATGTCACTATTAGGAACGATGACTATTTAATTAAACAAATGGCCACCTTTCACAATGTCGGCTATTAAATTTTAAAAATTATCAAATGCCAGCACCAGGAATGACGGCTATTAAGTTAAATCAATGGCCATCGTTCACAACGCCATCTATTGAATGAAGTCTTCCCCATTTTTTCTGTTCTCCATTTTCTTCTAACAACTCATTTCTTCAAAATGTTGTTGCACCAGAAAGTCCTCTCCATCATACCTTGCAGCAGTAAAGAATTCAAAATTTGCATAATATATATAAATCTTCATCATTATTATAGTATCCACATCTCAAGTGCAAAAAATTATATTACAGGATACATAGATTTAATAGAGTCCTACTGAAAAAAGTACAAAATAAATTAAAACATCTAAAGGTAACACACACACACTGAGTTCTAATCATCCAACAAATATATAAGCTTGCTAAACTTCAGATCATATATACGATGCAGAAATGAAAATCTTCTCCTAGGTCCCAAAAAAAAGTTGCAGGTGCCTCTAGCCTTTTTCTGTGCAACAAAATATGTTTCCTCCTTTTTGTTTCAATCAAAACACACAAAATATCACATGCAACAAAAAATAGATAACCATATTTTATTAAAAAGACTCGAAGAAGATAAATTTAACACACACTCGACTTCAACAGGAATTGTGTCAATGTGGGGGTATGGAAGGTGATGTGTCAATGTGAGTAGGTATGAAAGGTGTTGTGCAAGTGTGTGAGGGTATAAACATCTCAGGTGAGGGGTAAGAAGTAGGCATAGTCGGCTCAAGTGTGCCAAGACCTCTCTCACTGTCTGGACCATGACCTTACCCACCATCTCAAGCACGATCTCGACGATCAACTCTCGCTCTCCCTCTCCCTCTACCTCGAACGAGCTATATACGTGATAATGTTGATGACACATGAGGTCTAATAAATGGCTCATGTGATGTTGAAGCCTCCTTAGTGTACCAGGAGATATGATGGTCTTCACTGATCTGGCAATATGATGTATGCCGCATAAAGGACCAGGGGTATCAACACGAGAGCGATTGGCTATGTCAGCCATAGTGGCAATCTGAGTGAACCAAAAAAAAAAGAATTATAATTACATAATCTAATAATTAAAAATTAGGTAAAATATTTTAGAAATACATTATTCTAACTTTCCAAAAGATCCAAACTACCGGCTGTAGTATGGAACCTCATATCATCTCTATGAAGTCGTGGTATCATAAAACGCCATATAATATGATGATACCACTGCATGTAGGGATAATGAAAGTCCATTAGACTCACCATAGGGGGTGAAGTGATGATCCCTAGCTGCTCGTGTCTCCCATAATGCTATGTATGGTTCAAGATACGTCGCCCAATTGCACTAGTGTCGTCTACATGTATCCACTACATGCAACTTTTGCTCGTAAGAGCAAGCTGGTGGTATCTCCTAATGCAATCCAAACTGGCACAGGACTCTCTCTGGATGATGCCACTCAACAATCTCAAAACAAATGAGCGGTGACATCGTCTGCCATATCTCCTGATCAGCTAAGCAGATATTTGGGACTTATCAAGTAACTCTCCCACATATTGCTGCCATGAGACCTAAATGTGAACATTTTATGTCAATAAATTTTATAGAATTATGAATATAATTAATATATAACCATATAATTTTACATAAATATTACCTGATCAAGAGTTAGTGCATCTAGCTGATCTCAGTATAGGAGGAGTACACCCGATGGGTTATGAACCCGTGTCAAAGGTGCTCTTCACCTACACCCGAGTGGAAGAGCTAGCTCTACCTCTGGCTCAGTCAGAGATTGAGCTAGTAATCCATCGTGGCCAGCCTCAGGTAGATCACCATTCTCGAATTCGACATTGGCATCGTGTAAGGCATGAGTGGATGATGGTGCTATAAGTGCGTGTAGTTACCCAGAATTGGGTCGCCCGACATGAAGTCTCTCCCAATACCATAGCTGAATACAAAATAATGAGAAAGTTGGTAAAAATATTAAAATTCTTATATTGCGTTAGAAAAATATGATAAATTATTCATACATAACAACACACATTCCTAGTTATTACATACCTGTATGAGTGTAATACAACTGCAATTACCACGGCTATGATCCAAGCTGGCTTGACTTAACTCGTGGTATATATGTTCTAGTACAGCACCACCCCAACTATATATCGTAGTATCCGTAAAATCTCACAGTAGCAGGAGAAAGCACATGGGAACATTCACACCCTTCTTGTCTGCAAACAAGAAGCATCCAATCAGTGCTAAGATGAACCCACGCACACAATGCTCTAATATGACCTCATCTGCACCAAGTGGCAGCCTAGATAACTAGAGACATAACCACATCAAGGAGATAGCGGCTTCTTTGATAGCATCGGTGGGTGGGATGATACCGAGCAAGTCCACGCACAACACTGCCACATCAAACACACATGTGCCAGTGACTGCTGGGCCATAGATATGAAAGCCAATGAGGATGGTGACGTCTTGTAAGGTAATAGTCATCTCTCCTATTGCCACATGAAATGTGTGTCTCGGGGCACCATCTCTCAACGAGTGAGGTGATAAGTGGCCAATCAATCACAATGTGGCCCAAATAGTATATATCATAAAATCCAGCCCTAATAACATATAGTTGAATCTGAATATTCATCCTCCACATAGTCATGAAGGCTCTTATCTACTGTCGAGGGCGGATGATCTTTTGAAGGTGTAAGCAATGAAACAACCAAATTAAAAAGTTATTATGTATAAAATTACATGTTAAAACTACTAATATAAATTGATAATTATCAGATTACATACCAGCTCTGTATCTACAGAGTGTGATCGGTGTCTGTCTTGCAATACCAAGACAGATGTATCGGATGGATCCACGACATGAAACTCACTAACCATGTCTATAAGATATAACAAATCTAGAATAATTATCAAACATGGCGGTCAATATTAATCACAAAGACAATTTACAATACACATGTACAATAAAAAAGTTTCGTTCAATAGAAAAAATATGATACAAGACAACAACAAAATATTAGGGGTCTCATTTACAAGAAATAAACACTAGTACATATGTCTTATACAAAACAACAACAACAAAATAAGTCATCATTTACAAGCAAACAACTAAACTTGATTTTTATATTGACAAGACCACCGATTATGACCCTCTTGTTTGCACAACTCACATTTTATCTTTGTTTTTCTATCCCTAACGTCCATTTTATTATGCAAACGAGTTGATTTAGGATGGCCACTGACTTGTCATTTCATTGACTCTGGAGCTACGATCGTTAGTCCATTATAAAAGGCCACTCATCTTTATTGAATAAGGGAAAAAACAAGCTTGACCAAGTGTTATAGTAGGATTGCGTAGTATATTAACTTTGAACAAATAACCAAAAATCAAAACTTTGATGTTGACATGCTGCTATGATATGGCTACATGAAAATTCATATATTAGTGTCTTACCACATGTGCAGTTCTTTTCATTTATATTGAGGCGATGAATGCAACCACTCCTGGACCTTACATGAAATATGTCTTGTATGTAATCATAAATAATAATTTCCATTGATCTAGCTTTATCAACCACATGACCTTGAATTTGAGTATCAACATATGGTGAACTACTCATCGGATGCCAATCTATCACCGCCTTGTTCCCTTCTTGCAACAAAGTAACTATTAAGGCAGAAAGTAATGTAGTGATTAGTAAGCTTTGAGCTCCTTTAAAGACATTGTTAAATACCTCTGACATATTGATTGTCATTATCCCATATCTTCGACCTCCATCATATGAAAGTACCCATAAAGGAAGAGGGATCACCTCTAACCATTATCGTGCTTCAAGATTAATTCTCCCAATTATAGCTATATGCCTATTCATCTTCTATGGTGTTGTCGCAACAACTGCTCTATAGACCAAATTCTTCAAGAAGTTATCTTTAAAATGGGTCATAAAATTACTTGCAAGATGATGCATGAGATTCTGTGATATGCATATGATGCATCCCAACCAAGATAAGGATTACTCATAGTTGCCATAATATTTAGATGTCTGTCAGATATAACACAAATCCCTGTCCGTTGAGTTACTCTATTTTTGATACATGCCAAGAACCATCCCTAACTATCAATATTCTCACCTTCTGTAATAGCAAATGCCAATGGAAACAACTAATTATTTCCGTCACATCCCATAGCAATCAATAATGTCCCTTTATACTTCCCATACAAATGTGTACCATCAATACTTAGTACAGGATGATAATTTACGAACCCTTCAATAGATGGCTTGAGTGACCAGATTACACGTAGAAATGTCTAATTGTTTGGCACACTATGAGAGATGATTTTCCAAATAACAACACATCCATGATTGGCTTGTTCAATGGCTAAGAACAAATGTGGGAGATATGTATATGATTGGGAAAAATCACCAAATAAGTATTTAAATGCATTATGCTTTCTTTCCAATACTTTTTTATATGAAATTTCATATCCCCATTTCTCCATCATGATTACTTGAATAGCCGCAAGGGACAATGTAAATTCTACCTTAATATTTGATTCTATATGAACAGCAACCAACTTTGAGTCCAGTTGATGATGGTCTCGGTTCAAACATGGATTTACACAAGTATGTGGCCATTTATATTTGTTGATCACATCTTTCACAACCATGGCACGCAGCTTCCATTGACATTAATATTCTTTGATATTCTTACATCTTTAAACAAGCAATTTTTTTGAGAAGGCAACTCAACAAATTCATGGTGTGTTTTAATTGAGTAAATCTTTGCAACCTCTTACAGTTTAGATTTAGAATTAAAAACTTGTCCAACTATAAATTCACTACTCGCATAACCAATTGTTTCTTACCCCCATGGAGTCTAACTACTTGAAATAATAATATCTATATTTTTAACATCTTCAAAACAAGGTGTTGGTGGTAGGTAAAACTGAATAGGAGCCGATTCATTAGGTTTCTCATCATCATCTAAAATATTGGATACATCACAAGATAATGCATGCACAGAGACAAATATCTCTCGCTCATTCTCCAAAACTTAATTTGTAGTCAAGAATGATGAAATATGTACATCAGCTTGAACATGACATCATCATATTCAGCATCAACATCTTCATCTGGTTCATCATTACCTTCTTCATAAGCGCAAGCATCATCATCTTTATATGCTCCAGTATCTCACACTGGACTGCTGTTACTCCCACAATAATAGTCAATTTCTATAATATTCTCAATTTTTGCAACACCAATAGATTGATCTGCTTATTAGTGTATTCGAATAACCTCAATAAATAATTCAATTTTCTCAATGCCAGTTGTGTTAACCATTTTTAACATTTGGTGCACAGAACTATCATTTCATATTGTAAGGAGTTAGAACCTATTTCCACTTTTTAGAGGATACTTACACTAGATGACTAAGTTAAACTTCTATTTGTCAATAGGTGTGCTTGAAAATATGATATCACCTAATTGTTCAAATGTGTAGTCAACTGGTATTTCCAAAGGCACAATCGAAACTTTGTTTCCATCATATTTCACATCATTTTGGGTCCTCCCTAAATAATTATTGTAATAACACATTATGGGGATAATGAAATAGCCATAATTGACCTATTTCAAAACATGTAAAAAAATTTCTAAAAATATGAGAGATGATTATCGAATAGACAATGCTTATATATACATGTTTATATATGTTCTACTTTTTTTTATAATTTGATGTTTCATTTCTCAACTTGATGGGATAGATATCTATTTTCACTAAATAACATATTTGTATGATTCTATATTGAAATCAACTAAAATAAGTATTCAAATTATTTTTGTTACATTTGCACCTTATATAATGTAACATCTATGTTATACATCATTTATGAAACATGTTAAATATGTGACATATTTATATGATTTTTTAAAAGATGTTCTTAAACATAAACCTATATATTTTAACATGTTTAAAATATTTTTTATATGTGATGCAATGTCTATATAGCATAAAATAATACAAGAAAAAATTTTATCAATTTTTTAAAAAAATATGTTTTATTTTATTATGCTTTTTTACTATTTTTTTTTTAAATTTACAATAGAATTAATTAATTGAAAACATTTCATAAGTGAAACATTTGAAATTTTTAGTAAATTGAATGTTTAAATATAAAAAAAAAATTAGAACATACATATTTTATATTATAGAAACATGTGTGTGTGTGTGTGGATGTGGGTGTCATGTGTCTATGTGTCTACATGTGTTTATTTTCCATTGTAGAGAGTCTCATTATATATTTGATGTTACAGGTAAATTGTTTTGAACACTCCACATGCATATATATTTTGGATTTTATTATGTTAATAAGTAGATATTATGTGCCTATATATTTAGAGATGAAGAACTCATATTAAGCCAAATATCTAGAAATAAAAATTAGAAAACACAATGAAAGTTACCGTCAAATAACAAACATAATAAAACAAACGGAATTTTGTACCATTAAACCCTAACGCCCCTTAATCTTATCGATTAAAATATACATTATATTTTCTATTTTAACTAACCAACAATGATATTATATTATCTATTTTAACTAATCAAATTTTCAAAGTAACTCCAACAATACTTTCTATTTTTGCTATCTACTTCAACTAATTTTAATAACTTTCAATAATAAAATCTAAAATAATATATAGTATGTTATGTCATCACCATATTGATGACATCACATGTTGATATGTTAAGCCACGTCATCAAAATTTTAATTTTTTTTAATAACGATCTTATTTACAACAATCATGAAATAAAAAATTTTTAATTTTGAATCAAGAGTAGCAATATATTTTATTTTTTGTGCTATACACATTTATGCAAAAACAATATTTTTAAGGTTATTTAATATTTAACGTAGATGATTAAAATAAATTTGAGAAAATATTTTTAAAATAACTAAAATGGAAATAGCTAGCATCTTTGCCCCACCTAGAAATAGCATGTCAAATAGTGCTAATGGGAAATAGCTTGCGTGATAACTAGCCTCTTGGGGACAAAATTTAAGGATTAGTTATGTAAAATAGCTAAAAGAAAAGGTTTAGCTAACATCTTGGAGATGCTCTAACAAACCTCAGAAGGAGAGCTGGTGAATGATTGTGCAATGCAGTCTTGCCGTCCTCAAAGTGGGGTTTGGTGGAGAGTAGGAGGTGATGGTGGAATAAACAACTTGAGAAAATAGTGGGTTAGGTGAAAATGGAGAAGAGAAAAATGGAGGGAATGAAGAAGATAATCGTTTAGAGATAAACTTGTTCAATAGTTTGCGTTGTGAACGACGACAATTTGTCGAATTAAATAGTCGGCGTTCTCAATATTGGCATTTGAAATTTTTTAAAATTCAATATCCGAATTTCGGACTATGATTTTAAAAAATCAACAGCGTGCCAATCACCGTCAATCTGAACGACGGACAATATCATGGTGTTTTCAGATGTACTAATTTGGAAATATTTCTGAAACCCGAATTAAATATTAGATATTATATTTTTGAAACTCGTACAAAACTCAAGATGCCTCTTTTGTCTTTTCCATAATCACGGTATTGCAGTTATACACGTGTATTATTATTCGTTCACATGAAACAGCCTTTTCGGACCCAAAAAAAAAAACAGATAAATTACCTCGTTTTGACGCCAGAACGGAGAAATCAAACACCGAAACAATTCTCTTATCTCTCGTTTTTACATCGGCCAACCTATAATTTTTTATTCGGGTATGTTTCCCAATGAATTCGATATTTCGATTTTGTAGGGTATGTTTATTAACATCATTATTTTGAATTCTTACCTTAGATATTATACACATATCGATATAATCTCAAATTTGTGCATCGACTTCAAATCGATCCAGTGACAAATTTTTAAATTTATACATACGTACATGCATTCATACATATATATAATATAAGTATGTATTTTCCAGCGTGTGTTTGTATATACATGGATATAAATCTGTGTTGGTGTGTGTGTGATGGTAGATTACATGTTTTTGTAGTAATGTTTACACACAACACTTGTGTCTGGTGGGATATATATATGTATGTATATGTATAAGTTTGGGTCAGCCCAAGTAGGGTTTATATTTATATATGTCTATATATATATACATACATATAAACATATACAAACGCATTGCTACAAGAAATTATTTAATTAGAAATGCCTGAATTTATTTTTCATTCCGTCACAATGAGTGAATAGCGATGGATTTTGAAATAGAATAGTTTTGTTACTTTGATCATTCATGCTAAATTTTTAGAAATAAAACACACAATGATATTTCTATTAATAGTGATGGGGAAAATTTCATTGCTAAATATTACGATGACAATGGGATCTTGAATTTCGTCACTTATTTTGTGATGAAATCATTAGAAACGTATTATTCTTTTCTAAAATAGTGATGAATCAATAAAGATACACATGACTTTGTTTTTATTTAGAAATAGATTTAGAAATGAAAAAATCTATTTTTATTATCTACAACAGGTACAAATAATAATTATGTAGTTTTTATATATTATATATAATATACAATTACATATAAAAATTTTATGATATGCAACTAAATAAGTATATTCAAGTACTATTTATCAAATAATATTTACATAACATCTACTATAAGATAAAATATTAAATAATAAAAATAAATATCCATACATTTTAATAAATAATTCATAACAAAAATTTAAAAATATTTAAAACAAAAATCTTTAATTTGGATCAAAAATAAACTTTGCAAGAAATTAATAATACATTACAAATAATTATGAGTTCTTTTCCTGAAGAGTATTATCCTCTGGAGATTTGGATGGATTTTTTTTAGAATGATGAAAAATAAATGATGTCTTTGCTAACTTACATATTATTTTTTTTATTTTGAAAATTTTTTATTGTATTTTCTCATCTCTTTTAAAATTTTTTTGTTTCTTTTTTTTTAAATTTTTTAATTTTTTTTGCATCTATTTATTCTTTTATTTTATTTCCTCATTTTTTTATGTAATAAATCCTAAATATCATGTATCTCGTCATGCAAACTCTTATCAAATATATTATTGTAATTAGAAGATAATGATGAATAACTCAAAATAGAATCTAAATAAAATGTAGATGCATGGTTCTCTGATAACTTAAGTGTAAATATGTACAATATCAATTTCTTGCATCTCTGTAGAAAAATTTATTAATTATGAAGTAATTATAATCATTTTTTAATAATTTTCTACAATTATTAAAATATAATATAACATATCAATTACTATATTAAAAAAAATTTATACTAACAAAATAAACAAATCTTTTCTTACTACAAAATATTTTTAAAAAAATTTATTAATTATATTTAATGAGTTTATAAAAAATAAATTATTTGTTATTGTAAAAAAATATATTTGAGTTAGTATTTTATTTATATTTTATGTCATAATAAATTTTAATTTTTGTTTTATTTTAGTATTTTTAATTATAAAATTAAATTATAAGTATAAAATAAGAATCTCACATTAATATTATTTGAGTATTTGTCCATAAATAATTTTTTTTTTCTTATGCATCTACTTGAATATTTCAAATAATATCGTTGACGTCCTAATTCAGTTTCTTGCAAATAAAAATTAGTTACTATTGAGGTACATCATTCATTATGATACATATATTATCCTTTTGATTATAAAATTATGAATAATAATAAAAAAATAAATGATTGTTATATAAGATCTACCAAATATTGATAGGTCATATTTGAACCTCTAATATGTTTGAAGGGCCTGATCCTTTAAATATTTTTTTTTGATCGATAATTGTATGAGGTTACCTAGGACAGATCTTTGAACTCTTTACTATTTTATTAATCTTATCACTCTATACAAACACCAAGGAGAATACAATTAGGTTTTATATTTTTATCATATTTTTTTTAATTTGTCAAACGTGTTATTGTATCTCATATTTGTCAAATGTTTTCATATATCTTTCATGGATATAAACCAAAATATTATTTTATTTATATTTTTTCTGTAAAAATCAAATAAAATAATAATATAATGTTTTGTATTAATTTTAAAAGTATATCATATTATATCAAAATAAAAAATAAGTAAATGCATCAAAGATTTACCTTATATTTATTTTAATAAAATTTTTTCTTACTTGGGGGTATTTTGCTCTATTTTATTTTTTTCATAATTAGTTTTTTCTTAAATTTCTTTCTTATTATATGAGAAGTAGAAGGAATAACCTTGTAAGTAATTTAAAATCATGATATATATATATATATATAAAAACAAAATACATATTTTTTTGCTACTTAATTAAAATTTACTTTTAATATTATTAATGATAATGTTGTTATTATTTTAAAATATATAAATTTAAAAATTATGATATATTTATTATTTTCATTCATATTTCATTTTATATTTAATTTAAATGAAAAAATGATAAAGAATAAATGTATTAAAATTAAGAATATTACATATTGATTATTGTTAATTATGGGCTGAATGAAGATTTCTTATTGTTTAGCATACAAATTAAGGATTATGAATATTTTGTGGGTGTCGTTGCAATACTAATGCATGAGCCTTATAAGTTTGGTTGATCAAAATTATCAGTATCTTTTAGTGAAGGATAAGACAAAGAAGGAATATCTATGATAGTAAATTCATGTATAACATAATGAGGTGATGCCAAAGTTTTTTTCATACGTATATGAAAATGCAAAAAGATATTTATCGTATTGTTATTATTGAATACATGAAGATTTTTTTTTACAAACTATTTGTTGACTTTTTTTGTCACTCTCTATAATTTGAGAACCTTGGCCACTTGAATGAACCTAGGCTACTTGAATGATTATTTCTCATATCTCGTATTAATTTTTTTGTCATAAAAATTATCTTATCATCATATTATTTTTTGATAACAATTCAAATAATAACTAACTTATTTTATTTATTTTTCTGAAAAATGATGTTGTCTTTAAATTTATTAGTCTGACCATCATATATAATTTTAAGTAGTCATACAGATTATTTTTTCAAATCTCTTCTTTTGAAGCCTTTAGTATTTAAAAAAAGTATTTTGTTGATGATATTGAGATATCGTTAGTGATATTTGAATTTAATGAAGGACCAATAATTTTATTTAAAAATACTTTATATGCATCATTGTGATTAGTAAATTTTATTGCAGCTGTTGAATCAATATTTCTATATATATAATACTTAGTTATTTGTGAGATAATTATTTTACGTGCTTATATTAAACATAATAATCGCTAATGAATTTATTTTTTATAAGATGATATCGTACTCTATTCACGTTATAAAAACTTGATTTTGACATTTAAGAGCAATACATGAATATCTTATTTTTGTTTATTCATTAATTTAGATTATTTTTTAGCGAATGTAATTATTTTTTTTAATTTCAGTTATAAATTAATTAGTTAAAAACTCATCTTTCAGTCTTATATTCATTAATTGACGATTAGGTCATATAATATATTTTTCATTCGTGTAACACATAGCATTAATATTTATGGAATTATAATACTATATATAGAAATATGTTTGTAATAAAGGTGTAGTAATATTTATATGAAATTACATAAATCAAATAATAAAATTGTAGTAAAATAAGTATTAAATAATTTTGGATTAAAATTAAAAAAGAAATATTATTTTAATTTAATTTTATCAATTTGTTATATTTAACTATTTTAAGTGCATATCCTGCTTATATTTATTATTATTATTGTTATTATAAATAAATATTTAGTAATTATTTTAATAATTATAAATTATTTATTATTAAAGTTATGTTATTAATATGAGTTAATTAATATTGAAATTATAAAATATCATTTAATTCTAGCAAGGAAACTAAATGTAATATAAATTTGATGATATTAACTATAGGTCAATAACAAAATACGCAAAATTATTAAAAATTAATTTGGTTGCAAAAAAATTTTACAAATCTAAGTATAAGAAAAAATATAAAAAATATAAATAATTTATAATTTATTTATTATATTTATAATAATTAAGTAAAACAATCAAATATAACTCATATAAATGTTAAAAATGGAAAAAAATTACACGTAACACAATGACACAAATGAAGGTATTTCTGAATATAATACATATGGAATATAATAATAATCATAATTTCACACCTAAATTATGAATGAAAATTGTGTCAAATAATATATGGAAGATAGGCAATCCAAACACTAATCGGATGAGATAGCGACAAAATAAAAAAAATTTTAAAATCCTAAGAATACTTCAAAGTTCAAAGTGGTCTTCATAAATTAATTATTATATTTTAGTGACAGAATTTAATTACATCGTTAAAAATGTGACAGAATAATTTTCTGTCGCATAATTATTTAAATTTATATAGCAACGGATTTAATATTCCTCTCAATAATAGAAATGGATATAATTTTTGTTTTTAATTATAAATGGATACAAATATTTTTATTGCTAAATTTCTCACAAGCATATTTGCTTCTCACTTTGTGGATCATTTAATAATGGAATAAAAAAACTCTATATTTTTTGTCGCTAAATAGTGATAAAAATTTGTCTGTTTTCTTTTTTGCCTGATTTTGTTTATTCCATTTCAAATATATTCATAATTTTTGAAATAGATTTAAGCATATTAATTTTTAATTTTTAAATAGTTTATTTATTGTAGTGCACACAAACACACACACACACACACATATTTGTATGTTTGTGTGTGTGTATCTGTGTATGTATATACATATATAACATACATATATTTATATATATATTAACATATAAATATATACATACACAGATACACACACACAAACATACAAATATATAAATATGTTTGTGTATATATGTGTGTGTGTGTATGTTTATATATGTATATATATATATATAAACACATATATTATTATATATAAATATATTTATATTGTTATGTATAATTATATATATATATATACACATATGTTTATTTGTATGTATATATATATTTGTCGATTTATATATATCTTTATATATCTATATATAGTTATATAGATTTATATGTGTTTTAATTTGTATTAGTAAATATATATAAATAACTATTTTGATTTGTTTCCTTATTAATATTTAACATGTGACTGAGTGGTAAGGAAGCATTTTAACAATGTGAAGGGCATGAATTTGAATCCAATCTCAGCACTCATATAATTAACAAAATTTTTGAAACTATCTTTCAATGTGGTTTCTTGGTTTATAATAATTGTTTTAAAATTAATTAAATCAAATTTATTTTTTTTCCAAATTTTTGAGGCCAAAATTAGGTTGTTTAATTTTTGTGTATTAAAACTTAATTATTTTAAAATTTGATATATATTTCTTTATTATGAATGTTTGGTGTACCAAAATATAAATATTTTGTGTCTGGTGCACGAAAACATAAATCTTTCAATTTTAAAAACAAACTTAAATGTCAAAAAATTTGTGAGGGTAAAATTGTGCTTATTATGTTCTCATTTAAAAACAAACATAAATTTCAAAAATAAATATACTTATGTTTTAGTATATCAAATTTTTCATAATTAAAAAAAATCTAATATATTCTAAAATAATTAAAATTTGATGTACTAAATTTTATTAACTCGATTTGGTCATTCAAAATTTGAAAAAAAATGTGATTTAATTAATTTGAAAATTATTATTGAAAATTGTGAAATCAATTAATTAATGTAGAAGGGGCAAGGTGGGATTAGAACCCATGTCATCCACTTGTCAAAACCAAACAAATCAATTGGTCATTGTATTATTATCATATGAGAAACAAATACAAATACTTATATATAAATACAATCTAAATAAAAATACATATATATAAATTGACAAACATACACATATAAAATTATACATAACTATATAAATATATTTACATATAATTATTTATAAATATATATATATATATATATATACATATATATACATACATATATATATATATGTGTGTGTGTGTTTGTATGTTTGTCTATATATATATATGTCTATGTATATATGTATACATATAAACACACACACACACACATATATATATTTATATATAATTATATATATATATATGTATATATATGTATGTATGTATAATTAATTTATTATATATATGTGTGTGTCAATTTATATATATGTTTATACATCCATATATTTATGTATACATATGTGTTTCTATTTATTTTGTAATTATATATAATTATTTTGATTTGTTTCTTATATGCTACTAACACAATGTTCGACTTGTTTGTTCGGTTCTAGAAAATGGAGTACATGGGTTTGAATCACACCTTGCCCCTTCTACTTCATTAATTATTTTCTTGGTTTTTAAAAATAATTTTTAAATTAATTAAATTTTATTTTATTTTATTTTCAAATTTTGGAGTGCAAAATTGTGTTAATGGATTTTAGTACATCAAAACTTAATTATTTTAGAATCTAATATATTTTTTTAAATAATAGTTTCTTAATTATTTTCATGAAAAATTTGGGCACCAAAATATAAATATTTTGTGTTTGGTGTATCAAAAAAGAAATCTCTCTTTTTAAATACTCATAGCTATCATTTTCCCTGCATTAATATTCATTGTGCATATTCTAGTTTCTTTTTTTTTTTTTTTTGTTTCAGGTTCTTGTAAAAAAGTAACGCCTTCAACTTCAACAAAAAAAAATGAACTGCTTATAATTTTAATGGCAAATGCAAACTTTTTGATGACTTCTGAGGTGAGAAGAAGATGTAGAGTTTCACTTGTTCCACCTCGAACAATCAATTTGCAGAAATTTGCTGAGGCCCGCTCTTGTGAGCTCCAGTCGCTTCACTCAATTGTATCGAATCGACTTAGTAATGATTTCAAGACTAGTAGATTCAAGAGGAGGAGGACCACTGCCTATGAAAATCAAGTCAAAAAGAAACAATATATGAAAAGACAAAAAATAAGTCTAGATATGATGGATGATCATGGTTTTGATAGTGGCCAGAAAAGGGTTTCACGACGTGTTCGTAGAAGAGTTGAATTCAGAAAGAACCCTAAAATTGGATTTTGCACTACAAGCGATGGGACAAAGAGGCTGAGGACACATGTTTGGCATACAAAGCGGTTCACTATGACGAAGCTGTGGAGTTTCTATCTTCCGTTGGGTTTGCATGGAAGGTAATTTTTATTTTATACAAAAAAACACATACAAATTAATATATTTGGAAAGTGGTAAACATGATACTTGTTGAAAGAAAGGATAAAAAATAAATAATCAATATACGAACCTTCAATTATGAGTCCACAAAAATAAATGATGAAATGGAGAATAAAACCATATTTAATTCAAGTTATAAATGAGAAAAAAATTTTTAAAAATTATAAAAAGATATTTCTAAAAATATTTGAATTTATAAAAAAAATTAAAAATTCTCAATTAATTCAAAATATTTATTTTAAGTTTATTATATATTTTTTTATGATCAACTCTAAATGAATGCAAATGCATATTTTGAAAATTATTTTAAGTTTGATAGTGTTTACCCTGTACATTTGATCTTGACTACATTTTGCTGAAATATGCTTTTCAAGAGCTTTCATTGACATTATTGGTATGATTATTTTTGTTATAAGAATTTTAATGCCTAATATTGCTTGAAACTTGATCATGTGTTTCTTGAATTATTTATAATAGACAATTATTTTGGATCATTTAAAAACTTGGTGTTTCCTCGCCCATGGAGAAGGGAATGTTATTTCATTATTCATTAAATTCTTTTATAAGAAACAAATAGAAATTACAATATCATGTTATAAAAAATATAGTAATTATAACATTCTATTTTAAATTGATATCTTACTGTTGTGTTTGCTAGATGGTAGTAAAAGAATCAAGTTAAGTTTTTTTGATTTTTTTTGGCAATTATATTCATATTTTGACATTTTGTATCTTTTATAGTCTAATTAGTGGGGATGCTGAACACGTGCTTCCTTGGGGGGGGGGGGGGGGGGTGTGAGTTTGATCTTTAAGTGTTACATCTCTGAGCATGGGGAAAGGAATAGCCCTACTTTCACTTTGAAGTCTATTTGATAGTTTGAGGTGTCAATCTAGCTCGAAAAAAAATACTCGGCTAAAAAAAGGCCTAGTGAAATAATGTACTCGCAAGGATAAAGAGTTAAATGAAGAAAAACAAATGTTAAAAATAGAAAAATAAAAAGAATTTGAGGATTACATTTTTAACTACATAATGTGAGTGGGATTCTCCTTAAATAATAATGCACAGATAATGATGGACCCCCAATTTATCTTTTACTTATTATGATGAATACTCCACCTTTTTATCTGACTTATTATTGTTTGATTCTATGAACTTAAATATTATAAACTTTCAAATATAATAAATTTAAAATAAATAAATCAAGTAATATTATAAAAGCTTGTTAGTGAGATATTCTTAATTGTTTCTCTGGCAAAAACTAAAATAAACCTATTCTTTTAAATTTTGGTAATTCAAGTGGTGCATTTGGCATCCTTGCTCATTGAGTTATTCTTTCATAATTCACCTGTAAATAATTTTATTTTATAAGTAGTATGAATTAAATTGTCTTAATATATAATCAATAGCATTGGTGTTTCTTTTTGACGCAATACAATTTAATTATATTTTTATTATTTTTATAATGAAAAGTAAAAATAAAAAAAATTAAAATATATTTTAATTAATATATTCATATATATTCAGAAGATTTAATCATAAAAGTGATTTTTTTGTGACATATCTAGTAATTAATACATATCATCATCATCATTATCATTAATTAAATTTTATTCTAATTATTTATGGTTGGTGTATGGATCATATTTTTCTAAAAAAATTGTTAAAAATTATGTTAACTTTTAATTTTTTAATTGTTAATTTCTTATTTATAATTTTTATTTAATTTTTTATTTTAATTCTAGTTTTTTTTCATCTACCTGAATAGTCTCTCAGCTTTTAACTGGTACACTAGGAGGTATGTGTTGGATATGATTAAACTATCTCAGATAATTTTTATTAATTTTATTATATATGAGTTATTTTAAATTTTTATTTTAATAATTTTGGTTTTAATTTTATAATTTTTAGTATTATCACATATTCATGTTATTATCCTCATCTTTGTTATTATTATTTTTAGAATATGTTGATTCTTTGTCGCTTAATATTTACTTTAATATAACATGACTTTGATAATTAATAATTATATTTTATTTAGATGATAAGAGTTTTTTGGTATATAGAGAAAAAAAGGATGGAATTTTGCTTTACATGATGTCTAATTTTTTTTTTCAAAATCAATTAGTTTACAACAAAATGCTTTACTTGGAAAATTATTATAATTATTTTGTTTAGCATTTAGCAATATAAATATATCTCAATTATAATGGGTAATAAAATGAGAAAAAAATAAAAATTAATTTAATACAAATTAAAAGCTTCCAAAAAAAATTAAAATGGTGATTTAGTTGTTAAAGTAAACAACCAAACAAAATCAATATATAAGCATTATTATATCTTTTTTTTTTGTTAAAGTTGAAGGTGTAGATATAATCATTTCGTTGTATAGTTTTTGAAAAAGTAGTATTTTTTGTAGGGGCAGAGATGGGAGATATCTAAATTTATCGTTAATATGATAATTTTGATTTTTATGAATCATTAAAATCAAAATCAAAAAATAATTTTTGTTTGTATTCTTAACAATATTTTTTATTGTTATGCTTATGTTTGCACATTAATTCATTGATAAATTTATTATTAATGTGATAACATGCATAAATCATTTATCTTTTTTTTTAATTGTTTTTTTATAAAACAGTGGTAGAGGCTCTAGGGCATTGTTAAAATGGTATAGAAAAGGTGCAATTATTCATGATGCTAGCTATCATATTGCTGTGCAATTGGAGGGTTCAAAGGTAGTTTTTTTGTTTAGTTTTGTCTCTCATCATCTCTCTCTCAAATCCAACTCTTACTATTTCCTGGCTCATATATGGGCCACGGGGCCTGGAGGTTGCCGTAGATAAGGCTTCCGTTCTAACAACATGATAAGTGATTTGACAAGTATCTTGGGAAAGCGTATCTGGCATTCCTAACATAGTTACGAAAGGCACAGGCAAAAGCACCTCGCTCACAAATCATATTATTCACAAAACCTCTCTTTTCTCACTCATGAAAATTATAAACAATATATTTGAAATTTAATTTTTTTATTTTATAACTATGAATGTTTTTAATGATGTGAAATACTAATATTATTTGATTTTTATATTTGACGATCTTTACTTAATTATATTTCATTATTAAATAAAAAATATAAATAATATTTTTTGAAAGTATATTTATATATATATATATATATATATATATATATATATATATATATATATATATTAGGTAGAGTATATCTCTCAAAAAAAATTTGCACCTTAGTTGCGTATTATGTCTTAAGCTTTCAGAAGATTTTTGTGTCTTAGTGTGTCCTACACTTCAAATATTAATAACTATACTCTTATGGGATCGAACTCGTGTCTCTAAGTTTAGAGCATTCATTCTCTTTTGCCAATCGAACTACCATACTGTTAGTGGATTTAGAGATAGTTATATGTGTGTGTGTGATTTAGAAAAATGGATGAGAATAATGGTGTTTTGTTTTCATATAATTTGTCACATGAGGTGCCAAATCCAATGAATTTGTCATGCTTGCAGGAACCATTAATCTCAATTCTGAAAATGGTGCTTGTTTCTTCTCCATCTGTTCAACATGAGGATTCTTTGAAGCATCTTCTTTCTGGTGCATCCTATGGAACAGCCATGGTAAGCTAATTCTCTTGCTTGGGCTTATAATGGTAAAAAATAGCCAACACAGCAGGGATGAGCACATTTATCTCGATATATATATTTTTAAAGCTTATTTATCATGACAAAATTGTATAAAACATATTTGAAAATAATATTGGAGTTTAATTTTATTTTGCTTCAAAATTTTTTATCTTCACAGAACTAATGAATTCTCCGTTACTAGCTCTCAATATCGAACCCAATTTTAATTGTTTATATCTATTTTATCAGCTTCATCATGTGGGAGCTCCATTTTCTCAGCCAATAGCTCCCGTGGCTTATGCATGGAGGCCTTTTCATCAATGTGAGAGAGAAAATAGTGACTTATCTGCTAGGCAATTTTGGCTATGGATACATGCTTCAGCTTTCTCTGAGGGATTTGAAGCTTTAAAACTTGCTTCTCAGAAACAGGTGATTCATTTCTTTTCTCTTCAAAATACTTAGTTATGTGTATGCCCCAAAAACTTTTCTTGATGAATTTTTTTTTAATGTTGTTGTTATGTGTTTCATTTGGATGTCATGTCTTTTGGTTGGGAAATGTGTTGATGAAAATGTATCTCCATCTGCCACAAGTTATTTCTGTTTTTTCTTTGTTTCAGATAAGTGAAACTGGCTTTTCGATTAAGTGTCACTCGCTAGAAGGGGAGCTAGCAAATTTTGAAGTGATGGGCAAAAACTCACTGGCTCTTCTTCAAAAAACATTTTTTCCTTTTTCCTGGTAAACAAAACAACTATATTTTCATTTATATATTATTAGGTAAGACAATCAAATTCCATCAAATGCATGGTAGTTTGATCGACAAAAGAGAATTAATGTTCTAACTTGGGGATACTAGTTTGATCCCCATGGATGCCAGATATGCTCTATTAAGATGCTTGCTAGATCACCTATTAGAAATTATACCAATCACATGGTAATCCAATTGGAAAAAGAGGATGAAAGCTCTAACTCTAGGACACTAGTTTGATCCCCAAAAATACCGAACATGCACTACCAATATGCTTGCTAGATCACCATTAGAAATTATACCAATCACATGGCTGTCCAATTGACAAAAAGAAGATGAAAGCTCTAACCCTGGGGATACTAGTTTGATCTCCAAGGATGCCGAATATGCTCTACCAAGATGTTTGCTAGATCACCTATCAGAAATTATACCAATCATATGGTTGTCCAATTGATAAAAGAAGATGAAAGCTCTAACCCTAGGGATACTAGTTTGTTCCCCAGGGATGCTGAATATGCTCTACCAAGATGCTTGCTAGATCACCTATCAGAAGTTATACCTATCACATGGTAGTACAATCAGCAAAAGAGGATGCATGTTCTAATCTTGTGGGTATTAGTTTGATCTCTAAGGATGCCTGATATGCTTTCTCAGAGTACTTGCTAGATCACCTCTCGTGCCCTCAGGATTGAGGCCTTACCTGCCCCGACCCCAGGGCCCCTAGGTCCCAAGGCATTGGGGTGCCCTAAGGCTCCAAGGCCTAAAGGCACTAGTGCCTTAAGGCCTTGAGGTTTATATATGAGCCGAATGATAGTTTGAGTTGGGTTTGGGGTGGGAGAGTGGGGGGACAAAAAAAAAATTGCTAATGGTGCTTTTGATTTGGTAGTGATGATGACAATTCTAGGAAGTTGAAGAAATGGTGTGTGGTGGAAACTAAAAGTAAAAGTTCTAGCTGTTCAGTTCTATCACTTGTCGTCCAGGATCCTCGCCAAGTATCCGCAGCCAGTCTCAGGGAAAATCTCAGAGAAGCTACTAGTGATGGGAAAGGACATGTTGATGGTTTGCATGTGGCGCCGCTAGCAAAAGATGGTGGCTGTTTATTGGCCGACAAAAGTCTATGGGATGGTTGCAGTGCAGTAAGTCCTCCCACGGAAGATAATATTGTATGCTTGGAGAAATATCACCAGCGGCTGCATCTTGCTTGCATCGATGATAAAAAATTGGCAGCAGAAGAAAATGTGGCGCAGCAAGATAGATCAGGATCGTGCCCAATTCTACTTCTCAGGAAAGGGGTGAATCCAATGGACTCACATTTTAGGTTAGTTTTTTTTTTTTTAAACTCGGTGTTTCCTCGAGCCGGATTCACGCCTCGAAAACTCACCGGGGCCTCGGGGCGGCATCAGGGCTATACATGTCTTTTTGCGCTTAGAACTGTAGCTCATGAATGATCTCAAACTTGCCCAAGACATGTATTTAGTTTTTAGTAGTTTTTTGGTTTGAATATTTGCATCTTGTTCAGATGGTCGGTAATTCTCCCCTTGAGCTGGGCAAGGGTTTTTTGGAATTCTTTAATCTCTAACGGAGCTCATGCAATAGGCCTACGGGAGAGACGATGGATTGCTGGCGATGTAAGAAACCCTACACTAAATAACACGAATATCATTGATGAAATGTCTTGATTGGTTGTTTTTTTTTTTTCCTTTTTATTTGTCGCTATTTTCTTTGAGTCAAATTGACACCTCGAACAGCCACGAGGCCCTAGGGTTAGAGTAGGGCTATTTTTGTCATTTTGCTCAGGGCTGGAGCTCATGAGGATCGAACTCGTGCTCCCGAGGAAGCATTACTTCATGTGTCATGGGTCATCTTGATTGATTATTTTTCTTTATTTTAATCCGTGAGTATTTTCTTTAGTTAGATTGACACCTCGAATAGTCATTCGGTCCCATGGTGAGAGCAGGGCTGTTTTTGTCATTGTGCTCGTGGGTGGAGACTGGAGCCCATGAGGATCGAACTTGTGCTCCCAAGGAAGCATGACTTCATGTGTCATGGGTCATTTTGATTGGTTATTTTTTTGTTTTAATCCGTA